>VXBL01004267.1:1420410-1431811 GCA_013400195.1 Aramus guarauna | reverse complement strand
GCAGCTAGTGGAGTCAGACCACGGGTGGGAGGGCCCATGTGTCCATGGAGTGAGTCCAGGTATCCAAGTGAGTGTGCAGTGCTGGCAAAGAGCAAACTGACCTAGCTGGTGAGGAGCTGAATTGGCCCAAGAGCCAGGGGACTATTTAGCAGCAAGAATTGTGGGAGCCGGCTACTAGAGACTGGGGCCCAAAAAAAAATAAAAATCCATTCCCCCTGCCCCCATTCCTCACTGTCCTGCTCAGCCAGAGAGGGGAGTGGGATGCTGCCTTTGCTACTGTCTGGGAATGGCATCATCAGCCTCACTGCTGGTTGGACCTGGGGACACAGCAGTCTCACATATCTCAGGCCACTAATGCTGTATTTTCTCCTAACAAAGTATTCTTTCTGAATTATTATTATTATTACTCACACGTAAGTTGTCACTACTCCATACCACAAGCCTGTTTCATGATGTACTCTAATTGTCAAGAGAGACCTATACACAACAAATTATTGTTTTGGCACTCTATCTTCCCAAGTACATTCTGACCTTTAAAAAAAATTACAGTGGCTACTATATTAATAATTCTCTGGAACTTAGATCAAGGCAATTTAATTGAGGAAAAAGTAACTTAACAGTCATGACAGAAAGAACCATCTATTTTTCACAGGAAAGAGCAGATGTGTTTGCTGTTCACAGGCAAATCCCTCACTAGGATCATGATGAGCCACCCCATCTCTTAATTTATCCACCATCAGATGTTAAGGGCCACAGGCCTTCAGAGATGAGAAGTAGACATTCAACACCAAACAGTCAGAGAAAACTCTGCCTGAAGAGTGTGCAGGCTATATAAACAGGAAAGGAAACACAGGCAGGGAGAGGCAGAGTGCTTTTCCCCAGGTCACATGCCAGGTCCTTGACAAAGTCAGAAATAGAGCTCTGGCTTCCTGAGCCCCCTCCATCCCGCAGCACACCTGGTCTCCCACACAGTTAGGCTGCAGACGTCGCTCTCGCGTAGAGACACCCATCAGAATCGGTGCATCTGGAGAACAGAGCAGCAGCAGCCGCACAGGAGTAGCACGTTTACTCTTTTCAGGAACTGAAGTTTCAGCAGGAAGAATTGGGCCAGGAGATATTACGTAGCAATGACAATATTTTAGTATTCTTCACTCCAAATTGGCTGTCTATCCTTTTCTGGATAGCACTTAAAGGATCTGTTTTGCACTATAAATTCCTAGTTTCTTTTGCCATGTAAGAGACTATTTTTATTACCAGACAACATCACTGCAGAGCCTAGTTGTACAACCGCTAAGAAAAACTCCTGTTTTAAACAGTAATAAAACAAAAGCCTATCACAAGAAGAAATCACTCTACTGGACAAACATCAAACCAAATATACAGCACTATTGTATACCCTTGCCTCTGAACAGTTAGGCATTTCACCCTGGAAGTGATTCTTACTTGTGCAACTGATTTGAAGTACAGAAATATTCATTCTTACGTATTCAGTATGACAACTGCAGTGTCTGAAATGAATGCTGGAGTCCCAAGCCTGTTGACCCACAAGCAGAATTCATCAGGTGAGAATCAGAAAAGGGCCCAGAAGAGCAAATTCAGATCTATCAGACACAGGGCAGTGCTTGGGATCATTAGGTAACTCTCACAATCAGAGTTTGCGGGCAGTGGTGCCTCACTCAAGAGCAGCATCTGCGTCATTCCCACCCAATAACATACGTACTCAGTGCTCTACTTCATACCCCCAGGCCTGTTTGGCCATGTTAATGCAATAATAAATAGGCGTTTTGGTTTCAGTTTTCTTATTTTTACTATAGCAGAAGGCTTTGGAGGAGGGTTTGAATTGTAACCTAAGGAAATTTTATGTACAGTTTATATAGAGTTCTTAAGCCTCTGGGCTCCTTCCTCTTCCAGCAAAAGAAGACCTCAGCTAAACAAAATGCCCTCTCCCAGGTTTGAGGTAATTACACATTGTTACTCAGTGGTCACCTGTTACCTCTCCGCATTAAAAAGAATCATTCAAGTACCAAAAGGTGAGCACCTCAGTACGTACAGGCATACACTATCACCACGCGAGCATCACTAGGAGCGTGTCCTGCCTCATGCAATCCCGTGCCGCACTGCTCCCACCCCTGCTCATTCCTACCCACAGCTGAAGGGAGTCCACCTGTAAAGCCTCCAAGCTGGGGAGAAAGGAGGCCTGGGCACAGACTGTGGTCCAGCCTGCTTCCCACGGCATTTCAGCCCCTTTATCCTTGAGGTTTAATTGTCAAAGTCAAAGAAGCAGCACAGCCCAGCCTACCATCTCCTGAGGAGGGAGTGGGGAAGGGGGAGAGCAAAGCACAACTCCGTGCTCAGCTGCAGCCTTGTGTGGGGTGAGCGAGTGTGCTGAGAGGCTGCTGCCTGGGGAGGAGCGGGGGAAGCTCCTCTCACCCACTTCTGCTCCTGCCCCTCCTGCCAGGGGCAGCTCCCCACACACCACCAGGTAACGCGTTAGAAAAAAAAAAAGAAAAATAATCCCTATTTCAAGATGCAGTACTGTTATTTGGCAAAATCTTGCCGTTCTCCTCAAATGGCAGGCTACGCTGGGGCTGAAGAATGAAGGCCCAAACGTTTCGATGATGCACACACAGCCTGGAGTAAACCAGAGTGAATTAATAACGCTACACCTGGGCAGTTAGTGCACACGCTGCCTATTACCAGGAGGCTGCAAGCCAAGTGCCATTAACCTCCAAGGCAGATCATTATTAGACCATAACACCCAACCTGTCATGTCTCATTGTTTCATTAACACAGTTCTGGAAAGCCTCTAATAAAGTCAGGGAAACTGTTGCCTCAAAATTAGCAGAGATTACAAGATTTTCCATGTGGATACTGAAGAGAAGAAAAGAAAGTTTATTACAATAATTTTAAGGGCATCAGAGATAACTGATAATTTTTCTTCTGATCTAAAGCCCACTGAAGGCAGTAAACAGGCTCCTACTCTTTTCTTCTGAAACAGTGATTTTATTATTATAAATATGATTCTCCCCCCCACTCATTTCTTAAATTAAATTAGAAGTTGCCCAGCCCAGAAGAAACCTGTAATGCATGTACCAAAGTATTTACATGGCTGACAAGCTGTGTCTTTGAATCTTCATGAAAGGCATATAATTGTGTTTAGTGCAATTTATTTGTCATTAAAGAAATAAGCTTTGATCCAAACATCTTTGCAACAGAGGTCCAAAGAAACTAAAACTCCAGGTCTATTTTAAGGCAATGTGCATTTAACATTCATTCCTTTCCTTAACCAATTAGGAAATTTATTACCTAGTAGGTTATAGAAATACAACAAAGCAAAAAGTTACATAAGTATAATTTTATTAATGCCTCATAACTTAGAGCTGGGCTAGTTTGTTGTTGGATTGTTTTTTTAAAGAAGGGATATTCTCATCTAATTTAAACTAAAAATCTTTAGGGCAAAGATTAGTGACCACTCCACCACCCTGGAAAGCTTAGATAGCACCTAACCAAGTAGATCTTCAGTGTTTCAATGGGTCCTGAATGCTAGCTGACAAAAACAGAAATTTAACTGGGAAAGAAAGAGAGACTTCAAAATCATTCATGAAAATGTTTCCATTAAAGTGTTTTAATCACAGTGGCAGCTTATCTGCCTTTAAATAACTCTCTGCAATGTACTTCTATCCACAAGGAAGGAACCAGCTAGCTGGGGGTTTTTGTTTGTTTTCTTTTTTCTCTCCCTTTTTTTTTGGTTTAATCAAGACATGAGCACAACAAATGCTCCAGAACATGATCAGAAAAAAAAGAAGAAAAAAACTCTAGTAGAAAAAATTGTGTTTTTTCCTCTGCCAAATGCCTCCAGGAAACTTTCTGTGGGAGTTGGGACATTCATCTCCCAGAATCTGGCCCCTAGTGAGGAATTGCAGCATGCCAAGAAGAAAGGGGAGGGTAAAAAAGGAACCAACTTCTACACTGATTGTGAAATAATCCAGATAATCTAATTTCCTATTATGCATGTGAAATATTTCTTTAAAAGGAGGAAAGTTAGAAGCTGTGATTGCTTAAAAAGAAAGCCTTTAAAGACTGTACTAATTTGACTTTCAAACTGGTTCTTATACACATTAAAGTTGGTTATTACAGCATTTAAAAAAAAAAAAATCACAACACTCATAGTGGATGGGACCATCTTTTGGCCACATCAGTCTCTGCAGCCTAGGTTAGTCTGTTTCCAACACTGGCAAATACCAGCTGCTTGGGGAAGAACATAAGACTGACACAAACATGAGGTAACACCTCACCAGACTACTCTGCCAGGGTCAACACAATTCATAGGTCTGCTGTGAGACTCCCTACACCCAAAACTCCTGAACTGACATGAAGTTCTAGCAGCTGTAGCCTCTGCTCAATAGCTTAGATGGCATTACAAACCACCACCCCTTGCTTTAAACCCTAAACCCACTGAAAGTTTTCAGGTCCCCTGGATCTCATAAGCAGCAAACAACTACTTCCTTTTCATCATTATCTTCGCTGTGGCATCAAAAGCCTTTGTCCGTCCTTTCTCAGTGGCTTCTTTCCCAAGAAAGGAAGCCCCAAGCTTATCTGCCCCTCTCAAGAAGCTGTTTGGTGCCTTTGCCATTACCACTACTCTGATCGGAATCTTCTCTAGCTCTAATCTACTTTCTCTGATGTGGAGCTGCCCTTAGCCCTTTTCTGTGCTGTACTTATCCCATAGCATGAAGCCTCAACGCAGGCAACAGTGGAACCAGACTCTTCCAAAAATCAGTAGCAAGGAAAGCATCTGGATTTTGCATTCATCAATTCCTCAGGGTCTGGCAGACAAACACATTCTTAACCCAAAAAAGAAAACACCAAAACCCAAACAACCCGTACCCAAACAAAATCCAGGGTTTCATTTTAAGTCACAATTTTTGAGTGAAGATGTCAGATTTGTTAACCAATTTATTTTTTTTTTTAAAAGAGAAGATAGTCCTAGAGAAGTCTCACTGATACAATCAGCTTAGTTAAATGAAATTTCTAGTGGTACCATGCTAGTTTGAATTACTATTCATATGAAGAACCTTTTATTCCAACCAGACTGACATAGAAATTGTCATGTCGTAAAGACAGAGCTACTTTAGAGTGCCTGCACAGTAGAAACAGCTCAGTCCCAGTGAATTTGTCTCTAGAATACCCCTGTTAATTTAGCCCTACCTTAAAAAGGGCCTGAAATATAGTTGTCAGGCTCCTAAGTGCAAAAGATGCATTCTGGAAAGTCTAGTTTTCCATTTGTTTTTAAGTAACAACCAGCACATGCCTTTGAGAACATCCCAAGAGGTAAACTTGGGTTTCTGTCCCCAAATGAAAAGACAGAATTAGCTGCTGCTTCAGACATTTTCCACTCCTTTCCTTAGATTCATTGAGCTCTCCAGGGAGGCTACTGCAGAAGTAGATGAGGAAATCATGTGTATAAGGATGTGATGGGGGTGGAAACATCAGGGTACGAACTGCATTCCCCCTTGTCCTGTGATGACCATTGGCTGGATCTTGCAGAAGGATCCGCAGGCTTGTTGCTGCCATCAAACCCAGCAGTGGCTCAGGAAAAACTTTGCCTGTGGAGCTGTAGCATCCAGGCAGGGAAGTAAAATACAATTCCTCCAGAACAACATCAGTAAGGAGAGAGCGCCAGCTCCACAGGGTCTGAATTATGACATAGGGACAGCTCCAGCTCCTTCAGATCTGACCCCAAACCAAGTGAACACTGGAGAAAGCAGAAAGCTTTGGTTGTAACTGGAGAGTACGAGTCCAGGCCTTTGGCACAGTCTTTAGGGAACAACATCTTAAAAAGCTGTGGAAGCCCAGCCACAGATGCAGAGATGAAGCATTCATAGCATGCATTCTAATAATTTCTGTTTATACAGCTTAAGGAAAAAAAAAAAAGCTTAACTAAAACTAATTCATTTTTGTGTGGGAATCTGCTCTGGTTTAACTCAAAGGTCATTTTTAAGTCTGTGTACATTTACAGTGCTAGACAAATATTTGTCTAATATACAGGCTGCTGGTCTCATTTAAAGATAAAGGTTATGGGGGAGGAGGGGAGGGGAAAAACCCCAACCAATGCAGAACACAAAACTGAATGAACCTTAAGGAAAAGCATCCATCTGCCAGAGGACACATTCCTGCTAGCAGAGACTGCCACCTTTTGGGGAACTGCATGAGAGGCCGACCAGAAAAGAAGATGCTCCACCTTTCCCATAGGTTTCCAGTCTTCTTTCTGTTTTTGTCTATATGTCAAGAAAGTCAAACGGCTTTAATCTCTCAGCTAACTTCCAGTATAGGAAAAAAGAATATTTACAATAGGATCCCTGAACTGTGGAAGTTTTGGGCTTGTTTTTTTTTTTTCCTACATTCCTTAAAATACAAGGCTTATTTTTTACAGTCTGTCAAGTCATCTGCTGCTACTATTTTTTTAATCTATTAGCCAATTTCAATCACACTTTATATAGGGAAAAATCTCTCTGATAACAACATCCTAACTCACTGCCTGAGAATTAGCAGCTGAGAAGAGCTACATTCAAATTCATGCCTCATTTGGGGAAATGAAGGAGGAACTTAGCTATGACACATCTTGGCTGGTAGCAGCCAAACAGCATGGCCATGGCTCTCCACTAGCTACTGCAGATACTTCTTCCTACCCCAGGCCCCAGTGCTCACCCCAGGCACAGACAACGATGGGACAAATGGGGATCATTATGGTAAGTAAGCCAGGAGGGAAAATACATGACACATCAATTGGATAAAAACATCGTTGGCTTTTCTACTCTTTCAGTGGCTTGTCTTGCTGATACACTGGGACAGAGCCCACAGGGAGAAAACTAAATATTTTCCATTCTTTGGATATGCTTTGTATAGATGCTTTTATATCATGTGTGAAACATGATTATTAAAGATACTAGCTAAGGATTTTTGGGTATGTTTTACCTGCCGTCTGCCATTAAAATGGGTTATCAGATTTAAAAAAAGTAAAATACTACAAAAAACTGAACTGTTATAAGAAAAATAATCTTACCACATTGTCCTGACTTCAGGTGGGATAGAGTTAATTTTCTTCCTAGCAGCTGTTCAGTGCTGTGTTTTGCATTAGGGATGAGAGTAATGTTAATAACACACTGATATTTTAGTTGTTGCCAAGCGGTCAAGGACTTTTCAGCTTCTCATACTGCCCTGCCAATGAGGGGGCGAGGGGCACCCAAGAAGCTGGGAGGGGACGCAGCCAGGGCAGCTGACCCACACTGGCCAAGAGGGTATTACGTACCATATGACCTCATGCTCAGTATATAACTGGAGGTTGGCAAGGAGGTGGGGCAGCTCAGGAACTAGCTGTGCTTTGGCTTCAAGTGGTGAGAAATTATGCTGTTCATCACTTGCTTTGTATATTCTTTTATTATTATTAATCTTCCTTTTCTGTCCTACTAAACTGTCTTTATCTCACAAGTCTTACTTCTTTGTTGTTTGGATATATTTTTTTTTATTCTCTCCCCCATCCCACTGGTGGGGTAGGGAGTGAGTGAACAGCTGTGTGGCTGTTTTAGCTGCCGGATGATTTAAACCACAACACAGATCTGTTGAAGTAGAAGCAGCAAATTCAGTAATTTCTGCTGTCCTTCTACCCTCTCTTGACAGAGGAGGTTTGGGGTTTATTTTCCCTTTTTAAACCTAGTTGCCCAATTTCAATCCCATTTTAATAGAGACAGAGGCCTCAGGGATATTAGGTTCTTATAAGAGTCCTGACAATAGGTAGGGAAAAGAAAGAGCCTCAACGCCTCACAGAGGGACAGACTGCAGCTGGAGCTCAGCCACACCATTGGACACAAGTGCAGGAAGCCAGACATCAGTCAATAGTTACAAGAACGTGCAGTCGCACACTGCTGCCTGCTCTGACTGCTGAGCATTTTATCTCTCAGCACAACCTGTGTCTGTAGCCCACTGTGAAGTCACTCTTCTAACCTGCCTTTTTCTGTTTCTGTAAAAAACCTCTTCTCACCAACACTGGATCTCCCTCACTTGCTTTTTCACATAGGGAGCCCTGCAGTTTCAAGCTACAGCACAAACCTTCTGTCCAGTCCCTGGGGGCAGCAACACCAAGGACTGTGTTTAGAATCATAGAATAATTTAGGTTGGAAAAGACCAAGTCAAATGGCAGCTCAACCACTTCCCTGGGCAGGAGCTGGCCATCACTGGCCAGCTAAATTACCTTTCAAACCCATAAGATGTTTTCTTCTGTCACCATAAAGGAGACTGTGAGGACATTGTCCTTCAGAAGGTCCAAAGCCCCTACATTCCGCCCTTGTGTTGCAAAAGGGAAGGCAGCAAGAGACAGGCATTCAGTGTGTCTCCTAGAGCAATCTTTCCCAGCAAGTCTTCCACTCCACCCAGCTGCTGTCCCTGCTAGGCTGGTACCTTGACCCCACCTGCATTTATGTAAAATTGGATCTACAGAGAGTTACTAGGACTGTGAATGAAAAATGACACCAAGAGGGAGGAGCAATGAATGCCGCACCAGGTTCAGTGCTGGAAGGGCAAGAATAAAAAGCTATTTGGACAGCATGAGAAATTTTGCTTGCAGGGGACATGCTTCTTCCTTCTCTGCTTATTTGAAAAGAAGGAGAAGCAGCACCTTGGGCTGCAGAGGGTACTGAAGGAAGGAGGACTTCGGCACAGCCATGTCAGACCCAGCACCTCAGCAGGACAGATGCTAGAAGACACCCTGGTCTTCCTGTGCTGCTGATTTTCATCTCCAGTGAGGAAAGGGAGACAAAAGAATAAGCTGAGCTTGGTGCCTCACCTGAAACATGCTGACACTACACTGGTTAGATGCCACAACCCAGCAGCCTGAAAACATCAAAAAAGCACCAGATCTCTCTTTATAAATCCTTACAGGCTTTCCTAGTCTTTAGGACGTACACTACAGATAAGCGATTACCTATTTATTAACATTTTCTGTGCTGAAATACTGTAGTAGTTACAAGCAACTGAAGCCCACATATAAATTCAAAACCCAAGCCAAATCTTGCAGCAGCAATTCTAGACTGGATCCAATTAGAACAGCACTTGATACAATTCTGATGGTAGCCAGGTGTGAGGAGAACACCTAACCTTAAAGATGTATTCAATCATAGCTTAAAGTCTAAAGCATCTTACGGAAGGATTCTCTTAGAACTCCTGCTATCTGAGGGGCTACACATTCAGCACCTCTGAATAAAGAATTGAGGCTATAATAACTTTCCACCTCATACAGGCTCTGGAAAGAATGTGCTCCCACCACCACAGGAGAATATTCTCAAACATCAGCTTGTGCAAAGAGAACAAAAGTCAGGCATTTTCTAGTCTTGATAGACAGAGGGATTGTTCACTGCACAGGAAGAACACAGAAGATAAGTTATTTCACCCTTGAAAAGCTAGTCTTGTCAGAGACAGAAATTCAGAATACTCTTTTTTAGACAGACAGCTGTGAAGGATGCTACAACTCTGGTGAGCCAACAAGAGTTAATTCTTTTCCTTGTTCTCCTGGGAAAAGAAAAAGCATCTTCTCCATTGGAATTGCCATAGCAGAACTGACAGATACCAATTCAGCAAGCTGAAGAACACTGTTGGGAATATGCGACAGCTAAAGGCTTGTCTGAATCTTTGCCCAGCCCAGACACTGACACAAGATTGTGCTTATCCCAAGATTCCAGTATTCTATTAAGAAGTGACAAATAACATGACCCCAGACAAGGCGAAAAGTAATTCAGCCCTTTGCAGTTCTCAACCCAAAGGTAGGTAGGCTCACGCTGAGATGTCCCTGAAAACCAGTTAAGTGAAAACATTTTAAGCTGTCATGGTCTTACTGAGCTGCCTACAGCACTGGTCTGGATTGCCTCCCTTCTGCAAGCCTTGCTGTCTCCTGTCTGTTGGTTTACTCTCAATGTCAAGGGCATACTTGGCTTGGCCAGGAAAATGGATCAGGGCAACAATTTCTCCTCTGGCCATCCTATGGAATGGGGTAAAAAAAAAAAAATCAGGCTCCAGGAGACCACTGCAGTAAAATAAAATGGAAAAGCTGCTAGGCCAGCAGAAGTATTCAAACATGGGTTTTTTTAGAACAAACAATAAGCTACTCACCAAAACCTATCAAGATAAGCTTTAACACCAAGATAGGAGAGTTTTCTGCAAACCAGCCACACCATGTTTGTGCCACCTTAAATAACCTGGGAGAATTTTTTTTTTAACCTTGTCAGATGAATAAATATTTTCTGTTCTGGGCACCAGAATGATGCTGGATAGACATGTCTACGAGCCTAACTTGGCAGTCTAGCTAAATCTAAACAAACCTTTCAGCATTATTTTAGTCAAAGACAATTTTTAGTCCATATCCCTTTCTTGATGCCCTGGTTAGATTACTAAAGAGATGTTACTTGAAACATTTAAGTAGAATAAAATTCTAAATCATATGTGATCAACTAGGATATTTAGGACACTGCATACTAACATAGGACAAGATTTCTTATGGCATTGAGGTGCTTAGAAGTTGAAATCTCTCAAAAAATTCAGGGAGGTTTGGTTCTCTACATCCCTTTAGCTCCTTGGAACTCTATCCTTGCTACATTTAAGCAAATGTTTTCAGAGGTTGTTTTATCTCTAGTCTTCATTCAACTTCCCTTATTTCTAAAGGAAGGGGAAAAAAAAAGAAAAAATTACCAAGACAACAGTTATCTGCCCTGGGGTGAACATAGCAGCAAGCGTATTGAATTATTTTGAAACTTTCTAGAATTTCCTCTAAAATGACAAACAACATAAAAAACCCCCCAGAAAAACCACAACACAAAACCACAACACCGATGTAAAAGCAAGGCTGAGTTACGAAGCAAAGATGCAAGGATGACTTTTAGTTGGAAGCCCCTCTGCACCCAAGTGCAGCAAATTATAATCTCCAAGAGAGGGCAGTCTTAGACTAGGGATGATTCTCAGAGGACTATTCTGCCCGATTTGACCACATGTATCAAAGCAACTTGGTGTTTAAATAGCGCCGTCTATCAAAAAAACCAACCCTGGATACATGTCCAAACTTACAAGTTAGCCTCCTGCAAGCTTCAAAAGGGAGGGAAATATTATGTCCCTTTTACAAATGATATAACATAAGGGACAGCATTCTGTATGTGTATACACAGTTAAGCACATGCTCATCTTTAAATGCACTATCAATTCTACAGCAGTCAGCAACACTTTTCCTCATTTCTGAGTTTACCAGCAGTAAGATCAAGGTGAGAGACAATCACACAGATTCTGAAAGACCAAATACTAGCATCGCAAAAATAATAATTAAAAAAATCTCACAATTTATATTATTTCTCCTCAAAGACAAAGG
>VXBL01004267.1:1356690-1416797 GCA_013400195.1 Aramus guarauna | reverse complement strand
TTTTTTTTTTTTTTTTTTTTTTCTGGGGAGGCAAAATAGCTGACCTTGCAGCCTTCTAAAAAAGCCCAGCTTTGAGTTTAGAAAAATGTGTGGCTAGAGAGCTCTGGAATGAAGTTGCTAAACATGAAAAAAGTTTCGGTTATCTAGTGGGTTGGTGCCAGCTTCCAGGTTTGCCCTTTGATTTGGTGCAGCCAGCCTCCTTGTGGGAGAATGATAAATAAATGCTGGGAAATGTAGCCTTGACTAGTAGGTGAATAGCAAACCTTTTGTTTTGCCAGGATCAGTAATTCCCAACTCAGGTACTGATAAATCACAAATTAACTGCCAAGAACCATGGGAATTATGACATTACTATTTTTAATTGTTAATTTGGGGATCTTTGTAGTGGCTTCTGAAACTAGAATAGTTTTATGCTACCACCCTGAGGGTTAAAAATCTCTTTTCACTTGCGGTGGTTCTCTTGAAATCAAACCAGCTGTAAAATACTGTATAATTTTAGCTTAAAATAGCTGAAACCACCACGTTTCCTGTGGTTTCACATGAAACCATATACTTTGTGATGAGTGTGCCCACTGTCATAAAATGAGGGTGTAGGGCACAGCCAGGCAACTCGAAGGGTGTATTTGTCACCCCAGGGAAGGACAAGAGCTGACTAAAGCTCAGAAAACAACCTGACACAGTTAGGGAGGAGCTTGGATTTTTCTGTTCTTTGCTGTGTTGCTACTTCTCATGACTTTATCAAGGGATTAATGGTATTTCAACAATTTTTTTAGCTGTGGCTCCCTGAAGCTAGCCAGATACACAGAAAATGCCATTTAAAAAAAAAAAATAAAAAAAAATCTAGCTCTCATCTATGCGGGAATAAGTTTAAAAGTATAGCAGGGTTACCCAGAATGGCTCAGAGACCACCTATCAGGGAAAGGCTAACTTACTTGTCTCCTTGATTTTATGATTTGAGGATGTGTGTGTTTGGAATATGTGTGTATGGTGAGGCAGCTGTCTTAAGACTATTTAGTATTATCTCTTGTGTGCAGTAAATAAAATGCAAAAGAATACCAACTCCTTCTTCCCGTCCCAAAAGTTAGTGTTAAATCAGTATCAAAAATAGTGCTTTTGTGCAGACTCTGTGTTCTGGAACTTCTAGTGGTCTCACATCTGTGACTAATTCTTGTTGTCATTTGAATTAACAATAAAAAATGCAGATTGATATCATCTCTCCTGTTGATTAAAACCCAAGAGTTATCAACAATGAAGAGAAGTATTCAAAGTCACTTGTGCTATTGCAAACCATACTTATATGCAGGTTATCTACGGGAACTGTTGTCAGATTCAGCAGAAACCAAAGGATAGGCCACTCTACTGCCTTCATTCAGCCAGCCTTGTACATAGCATTGCTTTTGTAAACACATTGCCGCTGGCGTGCCCAAAGAATACCATCTTGACTAAGGTCAAACTTATCATGGATACATGATAACCTGAGTAAGGTTAGGTTACACCCATTTCACCCTGACTTGAATGGATTTTTGCATATCCAGCCTGATTACCAAATACTATTTAGGTTGTTTTCTTGTTAAGAACACAATTCAAAGAGAATGCAGACTGAGACAAGACTTACTTAACACAAAACAAAACAAAACAAGAGTAAGGCATGTGCATGGGGATGTATGGGTGAATTATGCTCTGATTCTAACAACACTAGAAGGTTGATAAAATTGTACTTACTCTAACCTGACATACCATATGGTGGATGACTCTTCACCTTTTCTCTGCTGGAAATATCCTCTGTTGCATGGCTGAAATAGTGTTGAAAGGGTCTAGTCACATTCTCACTAGACAAAATGCCTTTTTACTTGGGCTACATTTGGTATCTTTCCTTATCAGTGTGGATACTTCAGAAATCATGATACCTTAATTATAAAGAATGTATGTGTTCACCAGTGCTTGCTGGTCTATTGCTGATAGAAACTGTGTGTAACTACGGAGGACGGCACAGCACAGAGGGGAATGTTTCTATCCCAGGGGTAGAGACAGCCCTAGTCCAAAATGAGGTGTCTGCCAAGCACATGGTAGCGAACACATAAGAGAATATTAAATTCTCCTGAGCACCTTCCTCCATGCTAATGAATCCACCTCTGAAACCTCTCTGTGATAATTTTTTATAAGTAAGCTCAAGTCACTGTGATAATGCAAGGAGGTGAGATAAAATAGAAAGAATGCGTTCCAAAATTATTTCTTATTGCATATAACTTTATTTCTAGAGATGAATGTCCCTGAATGATGCCAAACATGTGGGTGAGGCAGCATGAAGTCAAATGATGTCATTCAGTCACAATTTTCTTGAGGAAATCAGTTTTCCATAATTAGGCTACTGTGCATATAACAATAGCTGAAATCCTGCATATATGATTGGTGTAGTGAGGAAAAGATAAAAAAAAAGCAAGTGAAAACAGGAGAAAAAAGTGTACAGTATGCTGCCTTTTTTTAAGAACTTTTTTTCTTATTTTGATAATCCTGGAAAATCTTTTTGAGAATGAAAAAGAGCACAATAGCAAAACAGAACAGGTAATGGTTTTGGAAAAAGTAGAAGGCCAGCTCCTTTACTGTATAAATAACATGAATAATGATGAAACAGTATAGGAACAAGGCATACGGGTTTGGTGGCCGGAGTAGGTCTTGGAGTCCTTGAGTAAACTGTAGAAAAAGAAAAAGATACACATTATGTCCCAGTTGCGCCCAGTCCATGTGCTTCTCTGAGCACACCTGGCCCTCTGGCACACTTAGTTCATAAAAAGTTGCTGTGAGATAAGCTGGCATGTGAACTGACAGCAAATCACCAACGCTGTGTTAGGTGATAGGTGATTCCCACCCATATCCATAACATGAGCTAGGTTTTCTCTCTCTGAAATGAAGGTAAGAGACCTCTGAATATTTATTGTAAGAATGAGCGTGCAGGCACACAAAGCAGTTTGTGTGAAATAAGTGCACACCCATGGTGAGGCTATTGTGTATCCATCCCTACATCTGTGTGGCACAAACCGTTGCCTGTAGTTTTTTCACTGTATGGTCATTTTCATACGTTTACACTTGCTCGTGGGCAAACTTCCAGGTCTTAATTTAATAAAAGAATTCAGTAGTTAATTTTCTTAGTCCAGATGCATGTCACTTACTTAGCCAAATATATATTGGACCCGATTCTCCTCTGTTTTGCTCTGATATAACTTCATTGATTTCATTGGAACTGCATTTACATAATGGTGATCCTATCCAGGCCTATGGTTTAGCTATATGTAGGAAAAAAAAGCATATGGAAAACTTCAGATCTTCTATGGTGCTTAGCCAAATGCCATTCTTGTGCACGATCTGAGCTCCTACACATAACCACAACACAAATGCTACAAATACTGTGTAAGACACACCCTTCTGTCCTGTCCTGATTCAGAGCACAGAATATGCAAGAGAAGACAAACTGCGAGTACTTCTAAAACATTTATAATTTAGATTCAGAAACTCTGCTTACTCTCTAAGTCAGTCCAATGTCAAATCGCGTTAAACTGGAGGAGAGTCAGGCCCACAGACCCCAATGTGATCAGGAAAAGCCCAGACAACCAAGACTTGCAGCTGTCCCGTTTGCTAAACTCTACCAAATAGAATGGTCTCTCCTGGGCTGGACTACTGGTAACAACAGACTCATATCCTGAACATATGATAACTTCATCTACTTCTGTAAAAAACAGGCTTGCAAAATCTGACTAATTGTCTAGAAAATTTGCATTACTTTGGTAGATTCTTTCATCCACGCATTTATTATCTGAGTCATCTAACTGCAACCCAGGAAATTGACCCCACTGTAGAAGCAGGAAACTGATCAGAGTGGTGTTCAGAGCAGTTTCTCTGATGTTCAGGGGGGAAAATAAGGAAAAAAATAGTTCTTGGATCCTTACATCATAAACTTAATGTGTGAGTTAACTGTTCTTTAATATATTTTATAGCAATGTATGTCACCATAGTTCATATTCTAAGGAGTAGAACAACTCCATTCTCCTTAAGTATGCATACAAGCTGTAAAGATCACCTAGTTGAGTCTAACTTTAAAAGTCATAGTACTATTCAAAACGCAAAAGAAGAAAACCTTACAAATTGCTTAACATAGAATGTGAATGTTGCAGTCTCTGTTGTGTTCAACCCTTTTTCCTTTCCCTACTTACCGATCTTTTTACTGCCTGTTGATGAATCTGCTCCATTCTCTCTTCATGAAGCCTTTGCTTTTCTTTGTCCTCATGTTCATATTTCAGTTTAGCCAGCACAAAATCCCACCTCACCCTCTCAAGCTCAATATCAGCTGTTGTGACCTGCTTGCCACAGAGCTGTTCCAGATCCTCTCCGTTGGTGGGTACTTCACACTGCAAAGCGCTGGTTCCTCCCTTCATGTCCAAATGTGCCCTATGACACTTTGCATCCATGCTCCCTGCTTTACTGTCTGAGATGAAAGATGATGTTGTCATGTCTCTGATGGCTCCCTGATATAAATTGGAGAGAGGGAGGATAAATACATATTTAAACTGATAGATGAAAATAGAATATGTTCATCTAAGTCAACCTGAATATTTGTTCAAGTGATCGTTCACACATTTGTATAACTAGTCACTAGTTCTCCAACATCCATTATTTCCCTTTAAAAAGTTTGTTCCTAGAGTTGGAAAAGAAATCTTCCATTGAATGTTGTCTTATGAAATATGAAATATCCACCAGATATTTTTTTCTGATTTGAAAATGTAAAGAAATTTTTAAAACTATTTAATTACAGCCTGGTTGATCTAAACCAAACACTATGGCTCTTTTGACCAAATGGAAGAATTTCACATGTTGTGAATTTGATGTTAATCCATGAAAATGGGAACCACTGAGGTTATTTACCTCTAAGAAGTAACTCAAATATCTCATGGTCCTCACTTTCCTTTGCATGTTCCATTTCCTGGCTGACCTACATCTTCCATAAAGCATTGTCATTTTACATCTGGAAGAATTGTGTTTTCCACTTACCACCTTTTCATGCTGCTGCTTCTTGTTATCATTATTCTGGATTTCCTGTAAAGTAAGTTGAATATCTTTCTGATTTTCCTCAAGCTCTTCCATAGTTGTTTAGAATGAATATTCTGATCCCTCTAGATTGCTAAGTTCTTCCAAATCTCCTTGTATTTACTGGTCTTTAGCAAACAGAGTTCCTGTCTCAACATGGGAGACCTCCACTGATGTTAAAGTGTCTCCGGGGATGTTCTGGAACAGAATGTGATTATCTATGTGCTGACAATGAAGCAGATGACCTGTATGTAAGAAAAGGAGTGACTCTGAGAATAATGTAGGCACATACACGTAGGGCATACTGGAGCCTATATGAAAGTGGCTAGAGGCTTAATTCTCATTTACGTTCCATCAAGTTCCTTGCCTACATAGGAATGAAAAAAAAAAATCACTGGATATAGGTCTTTTGGTATATCTTCTGAAAATCTCATTTGTAGGCTTTTTAAGATGAGAATTTCTCAGCAATTCCCTTTACAGTAACCCATGGAGCCGGCTAGGGACCCTCAGAAAGTAAGAACAGTGTATCACATTTCTTGAAAATGTAACATAATCAATATCCCTCTGCAGCTCAAAGAAGGATGGCTTTTCTTTAACAGAAATAAAACTTGACTGAAAATCTGCCTTAGACTGGGGAGTTTCTTACTGCCTCCAGCATAGACAGATCACAACTTGTAGGGTACATCTAGGCATTAGCTAGAAGTCAATACTATACTTTTAACTGTCTGGAGCTAGGTAGACATTTCAGCATGTGAACTAAGAGTTCAACCTCTTGTTTCCAGGCTCATAGTACTTGCTGCATTTTATAAAAGTGATATAAGGCATAGATTTCACATCTGAGAAAAAATTTAAGCAAGTAAAACAATTAACTTGTTTGTTACTGAGTTTGAGGAAGAGGAGCAGAAGAGGAAGAAAGTAAAGCAAGCTGATTGCCATGGTAACTGGTGTCCAAAGACAGGGCAGGTAGCAGCCTAAACATAAGGCAACGGTCTCCTTTTCACAGGATTTCCATAGAGAAAATGTGAAATCAGCTGTCCCAGTTCAAAGGCAAGGCAGGACACAATGACCGCAGAGATTCTGCCCTTGGCTGACTTCATAACTGCCCTGTTGCCACAACAAACTGAGTTCTGCCACACTCCTTGATCAACCATTGGGGCAATATCCAGATTCTTTGAGGGGGACTGAGCTTACCTCCTCCACTGTCACAGACCATCCTTCCTGGTCACTGGTTTCTCCCTTGTAAATACATCTATACATTGCAGTGAAGCTTTCTGCCAGAATCTGTGGACTCCCAGAATGTCCTTGTGCCCAAATCAATTAGCTCTTTCTGGGAGGAAGGTTTATTGGATCAGATAATGCACCGTGACAATAGCTATCCCATTTCAGCGTTCCTGAATAGTTTCTCTTTCAGGTGTTGCACTGAATCTCATGGATGTAATTATCCCAGGAATCTCTGCACTGTCCTCTATTCCCTACTATAGGTATGTCAGCATCTCAGTTTCCCATCTATAAACTGGAATCCCTTGCACGGACTGGTCACAAGCTCACAGTGACTTCATGATCCAGTAAAGGATGTCCCTGTAGTAAGGTAATGTGAGCACTTCAAGAATCTTAAGGAAAACTCCCTTCTTCTCTGTTGTTGAGGAGTAGAGAGAGTCTTCTACTGTTATTGGTCCATATAAAGCACCTTTCAGAAAAGGATCTATCAGTTACAGATTATATCACATAAATAAACACAACAACCTCAATTGCTTTTTGCCTTGTTCCATATGTCATATACACTAGTGCAAATTCAGCGTATTTGCTTGGTAGGTGATGTGTGGAGAAATGGATGACAGATCCAGTGAAGATAAGAAAGACTAATGAAGTTAATGAGACCACTTCCTGTTGCATCATTTATCAAGTGTTTTGTCAGTTTACAGTTGGATTTTCAAATCCCAAGGCACACAGAAGACAGAATGATACACAGGACTCTGGAATTCCATCATTAGTTTTGACTGAAAATATTAGAGAGTTTTTAATTGGGTTTGGTGCCAATGATCCAATTACTTAGTTGAACATAGGATCTATTTATTGAATAATCAGAAAAAGAGCAAGAAGGGATGTAGGATATTTGTGCATACATATGTATTTACATCTTTACCTTAAGCTTTCCAAAGGTAATGTGTATTTTCTAAGAAGACACTGAAATGGAGCTGTGGCAGTCTTTGTGCTTTTCCTGCAGTTAAGTTTCCTGAATTCCTGATGAACAATGCAGATATCATAGTGCCTTAAATGATTACTAATGATATATTTGTTCAGACAGTCTCAAGACATCCTCATGAATGTATTTCCCCATAAATCTCAAAGAACTATAGAAAGGATTTTCATCTCTGTCCAGAGATGCACATTATAGTGCAGTTAGGAAACCAATCTGGTTTTGCTGAATGACTTAATGGCAAGTGGGAGGCATAGGATGCTGTATGGTAGGCATGAAATATACAGTAAACAGGCACTTGCAAAATCACTCTCCCCAAACCCAAAACATTTTGATCTTTTGCAGCCAGACTCACTACAAGGTACTTTGGAGACTTGTGAAGTTCTCAGCATCTCACATGCTCTTGTCTTTGATTTACTGTATTACAATATTTAGCTTTACATTCAAACCAGAGAGGAAGCTAATGTCATCTCTCGTCGCACCCAAAGAAGTGGAGGCTGCTACTTCCATTTTCAAATGATGATCTCTTTTGCTCTGTTTTGCTTTCCTCTTATCTCTCTAAACTTGCTGTCACTTTGCAGCAGAGCTGATGTTAACACATAGCAGGAAGGTATACTGTTGCTGTCATTTGTGCTGCAGTTATTGCCATATATTGCAAAATTTTACTTTCATTTCCTTCTTGATATGATGTTTCCATAGTTGTAAGGACACAGTAGGGCATATAACAGTTGGGATAACTGCATCTACTTAGAGAGTGAGGAATGTTCGTGCCAAAGTAGGAAGTCTGTCTTCACAACATATTTTAAATATCTGAAGATAATTTCTTTATAAAGCCTAATGCATGTCATATGGGCACCTATGTTGGAGGCCAAATTTAGAGCAGTACGAGATTGTGAGCAGGTGCAAAGAATTCCAAAGGAATTCCAAAGATGGACTTCTTTGGTACTCAGGCACTTCAAGTTCCTACATAACATTTAATAAATGGGTAGGTCAGCAAATGGAGTTGTATCTAGACACTTAACAGCTATTTCAGTCCCCTCAGGTTAGATGACCAGGATCGTACAGTGCTGTTATACTGATACAGTTACAGCTATGTTGTTTGAAAAAATGAGAGAGGGTAGACAAAATAGTTCCTTAGACTGCAGCTTTTAGGGTGTCAAAATAATAAGGTAGTCTTCCTTAGATACCTCTTAGAAAATAAATGAGTACCTGCTTTGTGGCACATACACTATTGCTATAGATTTTTATGCACTTAGGTTAATTTGTGAATTAATGGTGTGGTAAGAGAAATTGTCTCCTCTTTACATATAGGGAATTGAGTCACTGGCTAAAACAAATTACATACCCATGTCTTATCTTTAGTCTTATGCCTTATCTGTGCAATCGTCCTTCTTTGCTTGATCATTCTCCTTGCAAATAGTGCAGCAGTAGACAAGTTAAAATTCTTCTCAGAAAGAAAGAATCACATTTCTCCTACATACATTGTGTTTTGAAAACAGACATAGTTATAAAGTTACTGATGCACAGAGGCATTCATACCAGAAAGAGCAGCACGCATAGGAAAATCCTGAGCAGATACAGCAACTAACACATGCACAATCATTCTCACATTGTGATCACATTGCGCATGCAGGGACAGTCAATTTCTGTAGAGTGGCAACATCACTAGGTCTTCCAGGATGCCAAACATTTAGAAATTCCAGACAAATGGCCAAATTCTTCTTTTTCTGGTTAGACAAAACTTAGATGCAAGAAAAGAGAATGCATTTCAGTGAAATTAAAATATGGGTAACCCTCATCAAATATAATGGCCAAAAATTATGATCACCAACATTCCGAAGCTCTTTAAATGCTAAACTGCCTCCTCTATGTATTTTTTGATCAATCCCAATGAACCATTTTAAATTATTCTAGCTAATTGTACTTCACTGTTCTTTTCAGTGAATTTTGATGACCACTCAGAATATACATTTGAATTTCCTGAAGATAGGCACAAAACACATGGGCTGTACATACTGGATAACAAAGACAATAATACTTAAGGTGTACTGAGAGAAAGTGGTCTAATTTTTCTGTAAAACTCATTCTTTTGCTTTTTCTACAGTTTGCCTGATAAACTCAGGATCGGTTCCTGTGTCACCACTGGGATACTTTGTATTCATGGGCTGATTCATCATGGTTTTGTTTCTTTGTGTAACAAGAAAAGAATTCTTCCATTTCATTAAAACAGTGCAGAGCTATTTGCCTGTAAGATTTAATTGCCACATACAAATATACATGCATACATACATATTTACATACATGATTATTTTAAGATAATTTTAAGTCATGAAGGGCAGAACAGGAAATATGAATATTTCTGTGACCCATTAGAGCAAATTAATTTTCAGAGTGATGGTTTGGTTGAAGGATATGTGTGTTATAGTAATTTATTCAAGATATGAAAACCCTCCAGGGATCAGATTACCATCTAGAGTAGGTTAGCAAACCTCATTTTCTTCCATGACATTCTGCTATTTTTCATCATCTGAGAATTTGGCCTAGAATATTTCATAACATTTCTGAGGCACTACAGGCAGAGTTCTGTTCTTTTACCTGACAAATAATACTGAAACTCCCAAACCCAGGTACTTTTTACATCAGTGTTTCATGGAACACTGACAGATGTGTTTCATTGGCCCTACATTTTGGAGCTTCCAAAATTATTATTATTTCAGACTTTACCCTGTACTCATTAAAAATGTAACTATACTCCAGCAACAATAATTTCTTGAAGCCTGGGTCCAACCCCACTCACCCTGGTGAAAAGGTGAAGCTGGGCTTCTCCCAGCATTAGAACAATGCTGTCAAGCTGTCTAGGCTTGAAAGGCAGTTAAAGATGAGAGCAGGAGGCTGTACATGTTGTGTCTCACTGCTTTGAGTAAGCAGAGAAAACCAACAAGCACCAACAACCAGCATAAAAGAAAGCACCACCAGTCTGATTGTCCTGAAATTTTATACTCATTTTGCACACCTGTAATTGACATCACAAGATTCAAGACAGCACAGGATTGCTGTCATGGTATTTAAAGGCAGATTTTAGTCAGAAATAATTATATGGGAATTCAAAGATATCCAGAGTTTCAGTAAGGAGTTGGTGGTTTGGTTTTGGCATAGGACCTTTAAGAACCATGAATGCATTTAAAATGGGAAAGGACTTTTCTGAACACCTGACATGAACTTCTACAGTTATTCCAGATAATATTAGAAATAAGCTCTGAATAAACAAAATTCTTTGTAAAACCTGAGCTACTTTTGATGCTGGTTTCACTTTCACTGCAGTCAGCATATCAATCACTGAAGAATTAATTAAATTTTTGCTTCCAAGTGAATTACTCCAAGATCTAAGCCCAAAGTTTTGGTTAGGTTCTGGATCATTGATAGAGTCCATGCAAAGGAAAGGCCAATCATGAAAGATGAATGCAGTCTTTCTTCTGTTGGCTTTGGGCCATTGCTATAGAAGATGGTTTCTCCCATTGCTCATGCCTACATGAGTTTCACAACTGCTTGCAGATCTATTGGAATATAAGATCCCTTCAAGAGAATGACAATCAACTGTCAAAATGTCATTTGTTCCTATGTAGATGTTGGTTGGGTGGTGTCTCATTTGAGGTAGTTCTACATTCATCTTTATAACCACAGTTTACTGCATTCATTGCAAGGACAGAAACACTTTCAATAGCTGGCAAATCTCATTTTTTTGAATATTCAGGATATCTGTGTTCAAATGAGATGATTCACTAAAATTATAGTGTATCATATCTCTGCTTAGAAAACTTAGCATATACATTGAGAAAGGAAGGAGATGGAAATGCAGCTACTTTAGAAGCCATCTCCAGTGCTCCGAGAACGGAGAGATACCACACATGCTGTTAGCAATTGGACCTGTGCTCAAGCCAGAGACACCATCACAGAGCTGACACCATGATTTATTTGGATACCTGCTCTCCTCCTCCTACCCTGGGAACTGGCTCATGATGGCAGCTGTACTTAGAAGTACCCCCACACTAACACCACTCACATTAAATGTCAGTCTAGTTACTCAGCCTGCTCCATTTCATACTACGTGGTCAGAACTGTCTCACTATGACATTAGCATTTTAAATATGTTTCTCAGTTATTAGCAATCCTCCTCCAAAAGAAGATAATTATTACTTCAAAGAGAAAAAAATCAGGTCTCAAGCCATCAAGACTACATTTCTTCATTTTTTTAATTTTTTTTTTAAATACACACCTGACATTTCTATAAACTTTTTGGGATGGTATTTTCCTCTTTATGACTAACTTTACTGAACACCAGTAATATGTCTGTCTTGATACAAATATGTAGATGAGTCCCTTCTCCCAGGACCTTACCATATAAACCAAGGTCAGATGATTCAGTTAAAAGCCCAAGTTGTTCCTGGCACAGCTCTACTTCTGTAAACAGAGCCCATTACTTATTTACACTAGCTGACTTTTATTTTTTTTTTCCTCAAAAAGGAAGTACAATTATAGTAAGAGCAATGGAAGCACAACAGTGTTTCTTAGTCTGGTGGGTGGAAGTTGATAATTCAGGACACACATACAAAGAGCAATTTGGGAGATGACACTCACTGTTTCAGAGAAGTAAGGCAAAAAAAAGAAAGCAAGAAAATCCTTATAGTACAAAGATAAAAAAGAAGAAACAAGTCAAATACATGGACTGAATGAAGAAAGGAAGCTAACAAATAGCTTTAAATGGCAATTGCTCCTGAAAAACAAAGCAGATTAATATCACCAAGACTGAACTCCCTCATGGAGAAGGTCGAGGAACAAAGAACAATAGATGACTCAGGGAGAAGCAAAAGAGCAAAGAAATATTAACTGAACATAGACACTCTTGATGTGAAAGGCAGTCTCTGTCTTCAATCTGCATTTGTGTGTATTGCATGGGGACGAAGCCAACACTGCACCATCCCAGGGCACGCATCCCCTTGGCAGAGTGTAACCCTGCTAACGCCATGTCTCTCAGCTCCCTTCATGGTCTCACAGCAAGACAGTCAAATCCTAGAGAACATTTCCCTTTTGAAGATTTGCACTTACTAAAAAACTTAACAAGCAACAGGCACCAGGTCTTCATACTTAGTCCTTAACATAATTCCTGCTGAGGTTTTCTACCAGTACAACTCATCATCATCATCCAGGCTATCAGCCTCTTGTTCCCTGAAGGCAAATAGTGACAGATTCTCTGTCAGCAAAAATCACTACTGCCTAAGCACACCCTTTTTCCAAAAGCAACTCCCAGAGCTTCCCCTTCAACACTTCTCTGAGGCACCTAAAGCTGTTCTTTTAATGTTAACCAGGAGGTGTCTAGCTAGTAAGCACTTGGCCCCATTTTCCAGCTTCTCTGCTGCTTCTCCAAGCAGCGATCTCTTCAAATGGTAACATCATGCAATAGTGGGAAGGGGAAGAGGAGAAGGTCATATCATAGCATATACATCACAACTCAGGAACAATGCTGACCATCATAGCACAGTCAAGGCTCCTTTACCCCCTGGTTTTAAAGACAATACTATAAGGAATGACAGTCTTATATAATGAAGAAGAAAAGTGGTCTATCATCCTAAAGTGTCCTGCTGTAGTTATCATTCTTGCTGCCAGATAAACTACTGTGGCAACATAATAACAGCAAAGAAAATGCATCATAATGACATAAGGCTTGGCAAACTATTCTGGAGTGAGTCCAGGAATGGTGAATGGCCTTGAACAGCCAGATGTAACAGCATGAAAAGATTGGGCTATACAGACAAAGACATAACAAACTTCAGGGAAGTGTCTATCACCGATACAAATATTCATAGTATTGGGACATGGAGCACACGCAACACTGAATAGTCTCATGCTCTGTGTCTCCACTTAAATAGCAATTTGACTGTTCTAGAGTGGATATGTGACTGGACAGGAACAACCTATAGACGACTTCTCCATTACTGAGCTTTCTGCAAAAGCACTCTACATTTAAAAGGATGTTTCTGGGTTTGTGTATGCCTAATTATTGCCTGTATTGTCTAGGTGGCCACTTAATGTATTACCAGTATCCAGAACCAGGCAACAGCATCAGTAGATGTGGGAAGTTCCTAAACTTACTCTTAGACACAATTTATGCCCCCCCACCCCCAATGGAGAAGCTAAAGGAGCAGTATTTCATCTAGATCACAAAAAGGAAATGGAAACCCAGAAAAAACAGTCTCGGTGAGAGAGCAGAGAACATCTGCTGCAGCACTGTGCTGCATAGCCACCAACTCACTAGGTGAACAGGATATTTGGTGTTTGAAGACAAGATGAACATGAGTCAGCAATGTGCCTTTATGAGGGGTGAGGGTGTCAAAGGCCTACTAGGCTGCATTAGCAAAAGTGTAGACAGCAGGTCTTATTCTCTCTGTTTAGCATTTTTGAGATGACACTTGGAGTACTGTACCAAGTCTGAGCTCCCCAGTACACAAAAGACACTGTCAAACTGAAAGAAGTCCAGCAGAGGTATCCTAAGATGACTAGGGGACTGCAATACTGCATGAAGGAGAGACCTGGGTTTGTTCAGCCTACAGAAGAAAAGTCTAGGCGGGGAATCTACCTGCTGTATTAACTACCTAATGGGCACTGGTAAAAAAGACTGAGCCAGATCCTTCCCAGAGGCACAGAGGGAAAGGCTGAGAGGTGATGGGCACAGGTCACAGCCAGGGAAGCTCTGATCAGACACTAGCAAAACTTCTTCACAGTGACAATGGTCTGGCACTGGAGCTGTTACTCTGAGAGGCCAAACAACCCTTGTGAACAAGGGCTGAGAGTCACTTTCAGGTGGGAAGAGCAATTCCCAGCTCCTTGTGTGGAGAAGCAGTTAACTGAGCTGAGCTTTAACCATCACTCTATGAAGGGAGTTACCTTCAGTCCACCAATTAATAACAGCTTGTTTCTGTGTATGCCCATGGCTCCATGCTGACCGGCTGCTTCGCTTGCAGTGCTTGCTGCAGGGACTCAGACTGTGCTAGGAGCTGCAGTTCTGGCTTGGGACGTGGGAGGATGTGGGTTGCTGATGTGTGAATGAGAGGGAGAGAGAGGTGTGAGATTTGAGGGTGGTGCAGGTTCGCATACTGAGCTGACATGCCAATTTGTAGGAGTGCAGAAATACAGTAGGACGCTATAAAAGAGGGCTGTCTTTTTCTGTGTATATGCATTTTCTCTCATAGAAGGTGTCAAACATACCTAGAAACTCAGTGTCTCATAGGTCAGATTTGAAAATGTCATGTTTTTCAATCACCTACCATGGAGAAAGGGGAAGAAGAAAGTACATTTATGTTATTGTGAAAATCAGAGAACCCAAAATCTATTTTGTGAATATCAGAAAAACGTCTTTATAAATAGTACTGGGGCCATCAATGGTATGCACTTCATGTAAATCATTGGTATTCCCCAGAAATCAACTAACTGGGAAGGAGTAGAGATCTTTTCCAACCATGACTGACTCTTGATTTTAGTGCCAGTTTGGTGATAAATGCCAGCTGAAATCATAGAGATATGATGTCTTAGCATTATATGTGAGTTTTCAGAAAGTAGAGATGAGGTCAAAGGTTTCAAATCAATACATACCAGAACAAGGAGATAAAATAGCTACTAGTATATGACCAGTAGGTTCTATGCTGGCAGTTGTAACAGGAGATAAAAAAGAAAACAGAAGGGAAGACATTTTGAAGCAGAGTCACAGCTATTTCACACTCAATATCTGAAGGAAGTTGAAATAGAAAAGAAGTGATGCTTAGAAGGAAATACCTATCAAAGAGAAAGGAACTTGTGCCAGCTCTTAAGAATGGATGATGGGTTCTCTATTAGCTCGGATAAGCTTGTTGCTATGAACAGTGTCAGAGGCCTTTCAGTCTTTATCTGTATGCTCTGATATTTTCCAAAAAGAGGAAAAACCAAAGTGACTAGGTCATGGGATTTACCTGTAGGTAACCCATTAGGATAATGTATGGAAAAATAGGTCTTGAATGAACATTTGCCAATGCTGATTAGAGAGCTTTTGCTGCCAAACAATCTGGAAGACCTGGAACAGCTTTGAAGCATGAAGATCACAGAAGATGATACACAGCTGGCAAGGATATGGTGAGATTCAGAAACAAAGTTGACCAAATATAAAATGTGTTTGAGGAGAAAATGGAGGAGGTATGTCAATCATCAGCCCAAAAATCAGTAAGCAAGGATGGGAAAAGGAAGGTTGGACAGGACACAGAAGGAAGCATCATACCCAGCTCAGTTGTTAAATGCTTCTGCATTTTGCTAATGTCTCCTTCCTCCAGAAAATACTCTTCAGAAAACCTCTTAGCCTGTTTTAAATTAGACTGGGGAATATGCCAATAGTGCAAACATATTCTCAGACAATGCCAAAACACTCCTTCTTGGGAAGCTCAAGTAGATGAGGTAGGTTATTAAAGTATGATGAGTTCTGCCCTGAAGAAGGAAGGTTAAAAGTTCAGAAGAAAAAGAAATTAAAACTGAAAAAATATATTCAGACTGCTGAGAATAACTCACTTGATGGAGGACTTCAGTGTTTTTACCTGCCTCCAAAGGAAAGTTAGCTCACTCAAGTGACCACTTGACACCTGACATGGATAGTTCAAGACTTTATACCATCAGGTATTCAGGTCCTCATTCCCAGTTGCCTGACAGAGCATCCAAACTCTAACTCCTGCTGACACTGGCCTAGTATGCATTTTCCCTATTTTGCACAAAATAGAGTAATAAATGCGGCCTCCCTCTTCGATAAGCCTAATATCTACTAATCCAGTGATTAGACTGCTCACTGGGTGAGACGTGGAGGTCTAAATTCATATCTCCACTCCAAATCAGATGAAGGATTCAAACAAATTCAAATTCAACTTTTCAATTTTCTGAAAATGTCACAGCTTGAAGCCCTTATCTCCAGCAAATGTGAATCCTAAGAGGAGAGTAAAAAGCTACCTTTGAAGAAACACAAGACAAAGTCTATTCCTCATCTTAGCATTTCCAGATGGCTATTTTGAAGTGTCAGGATACCGAGCAGCAACTTCTAAATTTCATTGAGTTATTGTTGAATGCTACAGTTCCTAAGTCCCTCTCTGGGTTTTGTCCTTCATATATCTGCCTCAAAAATTTTAGGGACAGGTTTCTAAAAGTATTGGAGCACCTAATGACATCTCCATGATCATGTGAAGGTTTAGTCAATATAATTTTTCAAGAGCAAATAACCATCTTAGGTGTTTGGCACTCATTAGCTAAAAAAATAGAGATACCAGTCATTAACTGGGTATTTGCATTAGTACAGCTAAAGACAACAAAAATTATGGCTTCTCTAGAGCTAGTAGGCAAGATCAAGAAGAAATAATGTTAACTCAGTGTGTAACAGATGAAGATCTGACACAAAGCTCTCAGAATTCAATTGATTTTCGTGGGTTGTTAGGATTGACCTTAGGTTATCCAAGCTGAAGAGAAAGTCTGTGAAGGTCCGGACAATGAATCCAGACAACTGAGTCTATTCTGTTTTTTAGCCACATGATCATCTAATGAGATCCATAACTGAGCTAACACTTAGTTCAATTTTAAAAAAGTTTAAAAAACCCCAAACAATACCACTGCAGTATTTAGCATCCCTATGTAATTTGCTGTCAGTCAAAAATGTAACACATGGTGGAGAAGCAAAGAAGATTTATTTTTAAATCTGAGAATGATTTAGTTACAGTAGGTCATTCCCCTCACAAAAGGCTACATTCTTCTTTCTCCATAGTGAATTCTACAGAAACTTCCTTGAAATGCTTTCATGCAATTTAACAGATTCTCTGCTGCCCTTTTTCTTTTCAGATAGTGAAGGTTATTGGGCATTTTCTTGCTCTTCCAATACAGTATTGCAAGACTTTCTTATATATATATACACTTTAAGAAATTTTGTCTAGGTTTTCTTTTATCATTGCTCATGACATTTTCATATGAATAGTTCTTAGTGCCATTGTTAAAAATGGGAGATGTCTGCAGTCCCTTGTTTTTCTTTGTATTTGCCACACAAAGTCAAACGAAACTACTTCTTTCCAATTGGAATTTTCCTTGCCTGGACTCAATCCACTAGTGAAGCATTTGGACATTCTAAAATGCATTGTCAATGTTTTTTGAACACTGAGGTATTTTTCCACAAAGACTGATATACACTACTTTGAAGAGAAGGAGTCAGCAGGTCAAAGCCTGAATGACTGAATTACTTGTCCTAATTTTGTCTGTATTTCCATATTACACGAACTCTGTCCTACTAATTCAGCTGATGTCTATGAGGATGTCATCAGTTCTGGTAAGATTTCACATTCTTGTTCTGGCATAACTCTAATGTAGGGGATAGATCAATGGGACATTCCCTGGGAACACTGTTTTCCATCTGAGTCCAGAAAACAGACTCTTTGTCTGGCTTGGGACAGCAGTCATCTACACTGAGCATCTCGCACCTACAGTTTGCAAGCCAGTGTCATCCGAACAGAGTGGGTAGCAGCAACCCCACGATTGTTTCTGTCTGCTGTTCTGGACACCTCCCACACACAGGGTTTTCTAGTACCTGCTTCTTATAATAAACTGACAATATAAAAGATCTCTTCCTTTTAATTTCATTTGATGCCGTTAAGTCTGGCCTACAGCCTTCACCTGTGGATAAAAAGACCTATTTTGTCCTGCAATGGTTCCTTCACTTTTTCTTTCATTCTGAAATATGCCAGACACTGGAATTTATACTTCCTCAGGTTTCTTCCTCAACAATGATTACTCCAGTGCATGCATGGCAGGCTCTGCATTTACAGATTTCAGTGATGCTATGTCACGGGAGATACACTTTCAGAAACATTAAGGGGATGTACCAAAAACCTCAACCACTGTGCGATACTCCAAGCAACTCCACTGTCATTGGGACCTAACCAGCTTTACAGACTCAAGGCCATTCTATACATGCTTTTTGCTAGCACACATTCATTACATAGAGACTTAAGTTTTAAGGTTTTTATCTTTGCATACCCCAGCTATATGGAATAGATATGTTCTGTATCCTGTGAGTCTTGCTGATACTGGTAATGTCAATGTTTTAGAATGGGCCATGATTCCTTACATGTTATCTCAGTTTATTTGTGCCTTACTATGGTACTACTACTGCATCCATGAAAAGAATTATGCATAGTTTGTCACTGTTTGATAAAAATATGACAGTACCACTGTTGCTGAGATTCTATACCTTGACCTGTTCTCCAGTTATACACACTCTGTATCTTGCATTCTTCTGCATACTTGTGAGGTATATTTGTGAAACAGTGAAAACTATTTTGTACTCCATACATATTTTCCATATTTTCTCATGTGCATGACATTCCTGTTGCTGTGCATGAGGCAACTCACATCTACTGTAAGCCTTCGGTCTCTACTCCCTTACATGATTTTTATCTTACAGTGATGGATATGGCTGGCACCTACCAATTGTTTCCTTATCTCTTTTTTCACAGTGAGTCTGATTGCATTTCTATTATAAATACATTGTGATGCTGCTACTGAGTACTTTCATCTGCTCTTCTGAAATGACTTTGACACTATTTTTGGTTTTTAATAATTCTTTTAATAGGTTTTCTGTATTTCTTTTGGACATCCATGACGTTATTCAACAACAACTACATCTGTGAAAGTTCAAGCTTTTATAGCTTTCCCTGTGGAAAACAACAGTCTTTGAGTAGTTTGCACTCATCAGTTCTTTCTATCTGCTTCTGTGTGCTTACCATTGCAGACTCATGCTCTTCCAGGATTTCTTTTTGCACATCTATGACAAAAGAAAATTGCCTGCCTGTCAGATATTTTCCTGCCTCAGTTCCTGTGAAGATCAGTTCTCACAATTACTTCCTCTTTGTTCAGTTCTCAAAGTCTGTTTTGCTTCATATTCTGCAAAAGGGAGCACCGTTCATCTTTTCTTCTTTAGATGTTCTCTGTTCTCTTGATTAAAACTGTTCATAAGAAATGGAGACTCAACAATGAGGCAAAATAACCAGGTATTTCAAAAGTACACTTGGGCTTAGCTGTTCAGTTCACAGGGAGAAGAGAAATGACATGAAGGAATTAATACCTTAGAAACATTTTGTGAAACTCACTTGAAAACATTCACCATCTATCTAACTGTGACAACACTTCAGTGTTTGCTGCAGGTCTGTTATTTTAATCTAAGATTCAAACTTCTTCCCATTTTCCCTTCTCTCTCCTTCTCCTCTCATCAGGGATGACAGCATCATCTTCCTACTCACTAAGCATAAGCAGGGCACCATCTTTCCTTATCCCCCCTCCCAGATTGCCTTATATCTTGGCTCTGTTTAAATCTTATCACTCCTTCCTCCACAGCTTTGCAAAGACCATCATATTTTGCCTGAGAGACTGCCAAAGTGTTTGTCGATGGGCTGATAATCCTGTTGCTTGACTGCTGTCTCCTCCACTTTTCCAGCTCCATTGCCTCCAGTCCTTTCACCACTCACGTCTATGCCAAACAGTACTGCTATTTTCTACTTTGCCTTTTGCTTGTGTCTCCAGCTCTACCTTGCTTTCTTTTTCCCATCTTAGAACCTTAAACATAAGCTTCTTTCTTAAGGCTTTAAAGACTGCTACAAGGTAACATCGCTATGATAACTAGATCTCCTTTGATACAAAAATGACAATGCCAGTCCATGTTATTCTACTACCAAACACCTCTGTGAATAACTTTCCTGATCTCTCATGATTGATATGTGACAGGATATGAAAATCCCTATCAGAACCCAGGAAAACTTCACTAGCACATTCTCCAACTTCCTCGTTAAGTCTTTTCTTCTCCAGGTCTTCCAGTTAATCATGAGTATTTTGGAGGGTGAACTAAGACCACTCTGTCTTAGCACGCAGAATCAATTGGATGAAACTGCATCTTCTCCACCACAGAAGCCAGGAAACAGGAAGCAGACAGGAAAGAAAATAGGAAAGATGGCTTAGTAATCACGGCTTTAAAACAGGTCTCAGGTAAACCGCATCCTGGCCTAGCTCTACTCCAGACTGCTCATATCAAGGAAACTCAATGTCATCCAGTTTTCCTCGCTGGAGAGACAAAGGGCTCCACAGCCCCATGGGGACAACTCTGGCACAGCAGGCAGACAGCAAGGTCAGCACAATGGCCAGTGAGGTCAGTATGGCTGCTCCCTGCGCCTGGTGCTGGACTGACCTCAGACAGGCTTCACCAAGTTCTCTGCAGGGAAGATGAGAGGCTTGAGAGACAGAGGCTACTATTCATGTGCCCAGCAGCATTAGTTTCCCAGATTTTGTATCTAAGTTCTCAATAGTAAGAGTAATACTGTCTAGTTTTAGAGTTTTCTCACTCTTTTTTATGCAGATTTTGAACTACGACAGAATTTAACACCTGTGACAGGGAGAGTTTACCTTTTCTGTTTGATCTTTATTTAATGAAAGCTCTTGTCCAGGTTTCCTGCACTTACTTGCTAAACAAACAGATCTTCAGAAAACATCCATCAGTTTACCTCAACTAATGTCACCTTGAAAGGGCACAGAATTATGCAAGTTTACACGATGATGAAAGTACCCAACAGCTCTTTCTTTAAAACTTTTTACGCAGCTCTAACTAGATACCTCCAGTTATAGTCAGTATGAAATTGTTCTCTTCCAAAAACAATGAGAAAGACTTTAAAGGTTCGGTCATGAGGATCCCGGGCCGGGAAGGTAGAAGAAGTTTGAAAGCAGAAGAGTCCATGTGATATAACAGAACTCAGAAGTGAGATAAGCTTCAAAAAACTAGGTGGGAGAGAAACTTCTGCTTATAAGCACAAGTGACCTTTGATTTGAGAAAAGGAAGGTAAGCATGACATATCCTGCCAGACATTTGAACCATCACTTAGAGCTCAGTCCCATGTTGATGGTTTGGCATTTGGCACAGATGGCAGGGGAAGATATTTCAAGAAAGGAAAAGGACAAAAGCCTTTCAAATTGATAATTAAGTTTGTGAAAATGATAGTCAATAAACTGGTTAACATTGACAAGCTCTACTCCACACAGTTTAGAGATGCTGAACTATTCAGAAAAATGCAAAAACCACAATGTAAGAATGTAAAATACATGGTAACTCCAGTTAAAAAATGCTGTAGCATTAACAAGTAAAAGTTTCTTATATTGGGAGGGTAGACATATTAATGACTCTGGTTTCTTTATGGCTGATTCCTGCTGTACCAGATTTCTAAAGGGAAGGCCTTGGGTTAAGTCTGCTCTCTGTGTAATACCATTCACTAGATTTGTACTGATGACAAATTTTACTTTTATCTCATTCTCAGTTTCATTCACTGTGACTCCTCTGCCTTTTCTATCCTGATGTCAGGAATCTGGGTCTTCAGTTTAGTTACCTTTATCTTATCCTTATCAGTAACAGAATGGATAAAAGACAAAGCAGCAGAGAAACCAGTCTGTCACTCCTCAGCATGGCTTCCTTCTGACAAGCAGTGACTCCCTTTTCCCTCTAGCCCAGCAGAGCTAGAGGAAGCTTCCTCTTGCGCGTCACTATCTTCAGCTCTGAGATTTGACTAAAGGCAGCAAGTCCCTTTTCCCCTCCTCGTCCAAAACTGTCACTCTTCCCAAATGCTTCCTGGCTCATCAGTGTCCTCCAACAGGCAGCTTCACTACACAAAAATCTGCATTTTCCTCTCCAGCTAACTGGCTGTGTGATAATCTTGAAGATACTGCCATACCCTCTGCAAGGAGGAGCAGAGGCCCACAGCCCATTTTCTCCTACACTCTCTCTGGAGTGTTTACATACACCCACTCATCTTTCCAGAATTTCTTGCTGAAGCTACCTGCCTGGAGTGTATAGCCCCAAATTTCTTCGGTTGGAGGGGAATATAGCTGAGGTCAGAACCTGTATTACAGAGGTCACATTTTTTTCTGAGGCAAGGGAATACTCAGTCAGCTCAAAAATACCCTGTGACTGAATAAATTCTGAAGGAACTGAAGCAGAGATTAGAGGACCAAATCCCAGGCAAGGGAAAACAAGCAGTTGTGATGGTTAATAGACACAAGGACAGCTCATAGGAAAAGAATAATGAGACATGGAGCATGATGTAAAAGAAACAGGCCAGATGGCAGTACAGCTGTGGGGAAACTCGACTAGCTCTGAAATGAATCTTCAGTTATTCTGACTGCTGACTGTGGATCCAAGCCACTGACTGCAAAAAAAGCTCTAGTTGTCTCAAGAAAGTGGCAGTTCATTAACAATTACCCAATTGAGAGCAAAGTGGAGCAGGTGATGCTAAGAAATCTACTATGGCACATCTGATGAAGAGCCATACAAGAATGTCCATGCTTCTTTTTCTTCCAATAGCCCAGATTTAGAGTCTTTTGAGGTCATGCAATACCTCCATGGATGACTCAGTAGGCAAACAAGAAAATGAATCCATAAAGTAGGATTGTGAAATAGTTTGAATATGTAGTAGTATGGAATTTGTGTGATAGCATACATTTCATGAATACTTGTAGTCTACCAGTGACAAAGACCACAAAGGCAAAACTTAATGCTAGTCTAACTCAATTTTCATGTGAATCAGAATAATTCTTCAGGGACAGCAGAGCTCTCAAGTTACATGCCTAGCTCTCATGCTAGACTTTAAAGCAGCTACTAGCTACCTAATACACAGGATGGTGCTGCTCTTGCCATAGTTAAATGGAGCAGCATTTGTGTCTTGGAGTAGTGTGCTGAATGGAAGTTCCAGAATTCTCTTTTGGGTGAATGGGCTATGAACCAAGAACCAGTCTCCAAAGGAATAAAAAATGAGTAGCAGCAATGACCTTAAGTTACTTCACATGCAAGTTTCTAGAAACTGTATATTGTTTGACTCATCATCTGAGATTTAAAGAAAAATTCTGCAGCTGATATAGAAACATCCAGAATATTGCTGTTCCTGCCTATGCTACTAGAGCAGAAAAATAGCTTCAAGCATAAGAAAGGCAGAATTCAGTGCCATAATATTCAGGTATTCAGGGAAATTTTAGCATACACCATCAAACACTAGCCGAATGGTTTGCCTAAGCAGTGCCATCGGTCTGCAACACATTGGCACTGTCCCATGCAGTTCTAGTGGTTTTCAGTGGCTCATGACAAGCGTCAGTGCCAAGTGCTTGTCCTTGAAATATTAATGGCTGGATCAGGCTGTAATTCAGATGGGAGGTCAACTGTCCCACCGGTGCTGGGAAAGGCAGAAAGAATACACTGGACTTCCCCACCTCACTAAATTCTCTGCTCTATATCATCTATTTTTGCTTTTTCCTACAGCCTGTTGAAACATTACAGGACATCTATGTGCCCCAAGACCAGATTGCTTTGTTTTTATACTGCTTCATCATCATGCTCCTTATCTACGTTGGAAAGGAACTGCTGTTCTTTTTCATTGAGAAGCATCAGCTGTTTGTTATTGTACTGACTCTTTTATATATAATTAAAAATCTCTGGAATTATTTGCTTGCTATTAGTTCTTCCTCTCCCATACCAGCCTTCACTGAAATTCCTGACTGTAATCCGCAACGTTCAGATGTAAGGATGAAAGGCACCTTATGAGAAGGATTAGCCATGTGATATGAGCCATTGGGCTTTATTTCTGGTACTTCACTTTTCGAGAACTCATCCTGTCCTCCTGATACCCTATCAGCCCTGTTTCACTGAGAATAAACTGTTCCTTTTATTAAAAAATAATTTAACTAATTGAATATGGTATAAGAATGGATGAAGCAAATATGTATTACATCATTTTGTCAGCTTCTTGGGAGCTAACAAACTGTTTTCTCCAATGTTATGTGCAATGCCAGCAAGAGGATCTGACTTTACCATGGGAGGTTATTCTAGGTTATAACAGTTATTGCCAGGAACATCTGACATTGTACACACTTCCATGCTTTCTTCTCCAGGTATTAGTCTTAAAGTAAACCACCACCAAGTAAAGAGAAGATCATTACTTTTAACAAATAATGGCACAATCTTCTCCTGTGCTCACTTTAGGCAGTGCTGACCAGTTAGATTCTAGATTAAAGAAATTTCTGTCAGACCCCTTGATTCTAGAAGATTGCTAAGCAGCAAAAAAAAAAAAAAAGAAAAAAAATCACTACGCAAAACAAGCAGAGAAAAAGAAATTAACAGAAGGTCAGAGGAACAAAGACTAGATCAGGAAAGAAAATACTAGGAAAGATCTGTTTAAAGGAAGACTGAAGTTTACAGGTAAAGCCCTAATGCACTGCTGGGATCAACAGAGCATGGCAAGAGGTTATTTTGGGAGCCGAACCAGTTCACTGAGACACTCTTCATTATTTTTATACTGATTACAGCCCACTGAAGCGTATAAAAGGGATTACATGGCATGGCTGCCTACTATAGCTGAGAACAAAACTAAAGAAGTCAGTTCTAGTCTCGTCTTTCTAATTCAGCCTGTACTAGACAAAAGCCCCACTGTGCACCTAGAAACCATTTAGAAAGAGAATATTCATACCTCTCTCCAGTCATAAATTGTACTGCTCATTTTTAAAAGTTCTCTATGAGCCTTAAGCTTGGCACCACTGTAAACCTATTTAGTCTGTGGAACCATAGACTTCAACTCAAAATTAGCAAGCAAAAAGAAGAAACATATATCAAAACCTCATCCCCTGCTCCCAAACTCTATTTGGTAAATAGAACCAGCCATAAATTCTGAAAATGTTCTTGGCTGGTTCCTTTTTATGAAACTTTATCACCCATGCAAGTCTGGGTTATCAGCTAGACACACACACTAATAAAGAGGAAGAACTCTTACAGCAGCTAGAATGTGAATTAGGAACGTTATGCTTGATTTAGAGTTTGATGCAGAAGAAACAGATTTTACATCTGCATTACTGGCTAGATGCTTTTGCTTTGCAACTAGGCTGGCATTCTTCACTTCAGGAAGAAGAAAGTTACTGGTATGCTGCAGTTCCAGTCCACTAATTTGATACTGCAAGGTGAAACTGAGATACCCATTGTTCAAGCATATCATCCCTTTGCACCTTCAACTGTCTCTGTCACTGCCCTTGGGAGAGTCTTTGTGGCTTCTAAGATCTCTACAATCTCTCTCTCTTTGCACTTCCTCTGTGATTTTCTGGTCCACCCAGCTGTTCGCTGCCTACTAAAATCTCTCTCTCCTGGGGATAAGTGAGGATAAAAATAAATATTTCATAATCTGCAGATCTCTTAAAATCCTAGAAGGAAGAGGAATGGTAGGCATGGTTTCCTTGACAGACTCTGGTTTCCCCACACAAGTTGGTTTGTTTTTTTGGAAAAAAAAAAAAAAAAAAAGTTTTGAAAAAAATAAAAACAACAAACCAAACCAGACCAAACCAAACCCAGATTATTTGCTTTATTGCGAGAATAACCCTGATTTCAATAGAAGGCCATCAAGAAGATTCTTAATTGTGTTGAAGATCTGGGTCCTGAAAGTATTTCTTACCGGGCATAAGAAGTATGCCTGGAAGTGCCCTAGCTGATCTAGAGCACCACGGCCAGCAGTGAAAAGTCCTCTGCCATTAAAGAGTGAAGAAATATGCTGCCAGTTGTTGGTATGGCCTGTGGTCTTATCTCCATTTTAGTCCTTTTGTCACAGACTTCTCATGGAACAATGCCACTAATGAGGGTTTGTCTTATCATCTCACTGAAAAAATTATGTTCTTACACAGAAACTGTGATCAGAGCTATCTTATGGAGCATTTCATACATGCATATGCTTCTCAGTGTAGACAATAACCACATTATTATCTACAATTATAAACAGCTACCATTTTTTTTGCAGTCCAGTCCCATGACTTCTCACCAAGTTGCAGCTGAAACACAACTTATGATGAATAAAGGATAGGCATCTTGCCCTGAGCAGCATGCAGCAGCAAGGATTCTTAGCTATTTTCAAGACTACAAACTTTTGGTGACACAGTAGAGTGACAACACTGACAAAAGTCTAAACATTTTGCCCTAACAGAAAGCCAAATTTATTTCTGGACAAACACCTGCCTGTTACTAAACAAATACCTTGGCTATTAGAAGAACTTCTTGTATGGTGAGATGTACAGAGACTACTTCTTTTCTCTTTGCAGGGTAAAAGACTGAGAGGACCTGACAATACTTACACCAACAGATTTCTGTAAGCACCTTGGCAACTCAGAGGCAAGAAGAGCGTTAACTGTTTGAAAGCTAAAGTCAGAACATGTTAAAAACATACAGAAAAAACAATTTAGTCTCTCCAAACAGGTCTTCCTGGAGTCCCTTATCATCATGCCCTAAAGCACTGGTGAACTGCAACAGTTTTATAATTGTTTTCAAACACAGAACATTGTCCAGCCATTTAGACTGAGCTCTGAGATCACTGTTTGCGCAACAGCAATCCGTTAAAGGCCAAACTTAGATGCTGCAATAAAGAGCAGTTGTGGGACCAGGGTTAGGCATAGGTCATTCTACACCCTCCTATATTCCTCAAACCTTGGGGGCAGAAAGTATCCAATCTGGTCTCTGGCATGTTTCAGAACAGACAGATCTGCTTAAAATTAGACCTTGCTTCACTGAGCCAGTGGCCTTTGTGGAACTGTCTCCTGTCCTATTTCCTTACTCTAAGGGACATCACCTTTGTGGGTGAATAAGGGTTGATTATCTCCCTTCAATAGAGCACTTTTTTTATTTTTTTTTTTAGGGAACTCTGGTAATTATCCAACTTTTATAGCTGCAGAGTGATGGCAGCTGAAGCAGACCCAAGAGTCAGGTCCTACACATTATTAAGGATTCCTTTCAGGACAGGAAACCAGCTTGCTACTCCTCCATTGTTAATTCACTTTCCTGGGTGATGAAATGAGCTAAACGGCAGGTGCTGGCATGTGTAGTGGAAGCATGTGTAGTAACAGGAAAAGTGGATGAAAGCTGCTACAATAAAGGAGAGAAGAAATTAAAAGAAGGAGCAGCACCATGAGGACAGGAAAGAATTAAGCAGCAGATTTAGGGTGACAGGCATGATGATGCTATAAGAAAAGTGGAAACGACATGCTGTTCAGCATACGTAAGTTATGTATAATCATAAAATGAGGATTGAAACAGGCTTCATTAGAATGCCTATGAGGCAAAGCAATCCTTAAGGGATGTAAGGATAACAAAGGAGGAAAAATAACGCCATAATTTTAAAATACTTTTCACCATTTCCAGTAAAATGATTTCATATTTTCCAGATGCCACTTTTTTGAGAGCTTACTTCATATAAAAAGAGACAGATATCTGTGTATAAAACCCACATAATGAGTAGTTACTAAATGCATCTGATACAAAGTGCATTTTGGAACCTACTTTATATATTAGGACACACTAGAAATGGGCTTTGCTCTGCTCAGAATGCCTCCCTGCGCTCAGTGGAGTACCGGACCTTCTGGGTGAAAATCAGCTGTTCTGATGTGAAAAATCTGTGCCTTTTCTAAGGATATTGCTAACAGTAAGCAGTCTTTTCAGCCACTACTCCGGTTTCCCGGTGAAATGTGAAGACCCGTTTCTCCTCATCCCGGGGGCTGGGTGGCTCGTCGGACAGAGCAGCCAAGTGCCGGGCTGGGGGGCAGAGCCGGGGCATGTCACACGTGAGGCACTACNCGGCGCCGCGGGCGGTCCCGCTACGTGCGGCCGCGACCGCCGCTTCCTGGGGCTGCGGCACTGCCCCCCGGCCTACGTGAGCGCCGGCAGCCGCCGGGCTGCGCCGCCGCGGGGAAGCTGTTACCCGGCCCGAGGGGGCCCGGCCGCAAGGCGCCCGTCTCCTCACCCGCTGCCTTCGCCTCGCTTCCTGGGGCTGCCGGGGGGCAGCGAGGGGCAGAGGGAGGCGGCGACCCCGGCCGCGGCGGCGGCAGTGTGGGGCTGGTCCAAGGTACTCAGCGGCCCGGGCACGCACAAGCAGCCGGGACCCGCAGACGACATCTGCCGATGGTGCAAAGGCGGAACGTGCTATCCGTATTCAAGGAGATGGGCATCACGCAGGAAGAAATGATGCCCTGTGGAGACAGATAATAGAAATGGGCTGAGTCCAAGTCCATACCTTTAAGGATGAATAATCACAGTTTGTGTTTCAAACCGGGGCATCGTGAATTTGGAAGTGAGTGAGAAGGAAGGATGCAGGCTGTGAACTGCCCCTCTGATGCAGCTGTGAAAAAAGGAAATGTGACGCTAGGTATTTCCAGTATGAAATGCCTCCTGAAGTATATTCAGGAGACCGTAGCTGAGATGCTACATGCAGTTCTGGTTCAGTCCTGCAATTCTGGTCACTCACATTCAAATATAGGTGAACTGGACTATCATGCCTGCTGAGAAGACTTAAAAGGGAGATAAAGAGAATGGACAACCTGTAAACCTCTGCAAAACAAAGACTGAGAGCAGATATGCTCACTTTGCATAAATACCTTGGGCTACTTAAGCCTGAGAAGGAACAAGAACTATGTAAGCTAAAGGTGAAGTGTTTGCACAGAAACAATCAGTGTGTAAATGGGTCGCACATACTTTTTGGTTGGAAATCAGGAGGGGTTTTTTTTTTTTTTTCCTGTAGAGAGTGGTAGCCTGCAACAGCCTTTCTGTGGAAGTAGGAGGGGGAAGAATACTGAATACTTAGCTAGCTAGCGCTCTATCAGTTCATGACAGAAATTATATAAATATTTGCAGTAGCAGGGGAACTAGACTTGAGCAGGGTGTCCTTTCCAATCTTTTCTTAATTGGGCCAGGAGTGTCTAGATAGCACACTGATAAATCATGCAAATAAGTAAATACATAAATAGTAACAACATTTCTATTGTACTTATCTAGGCATCTCCAACAGCTATGCAAATGTGAAGGCCAGATACATATCTATCAGTCAGGGAAAAGCTAGGCAGGTATTAGTAGCTTCATGTTGAGCTGGGAAGACTGAAGTATGGCGAAGCTGAGTATCAGGCATGAGCCCATTCCAAGGGTTTTATTTTCAGTGGCAGCAAAGCTCCATTGGGCTGAAGTAGCAGCAAACAGCAGCTCTGGAGTGCCAGTACCTATGTAGAAAGCTTTCCTAGAGCCAGTAAGAGCTCTACACCTGCCTGCTTTAAGAACCATCAGTTGCTTAAGCCTGGATGAGGACCCAGTCAAAGTTTCTTGGGAGTGGCCTATGTTGTGCTGTGATACAGTTTTCTTTATATCCTGGAGATAATACAAAAGAATCAGCAGCAGCTGTGTCAATTAGAGCAGCCTTGAAGTGGCTCTATGTTACACTTGAGGACATCACAGTAATGGAAGAGTTCTTCCCCTGAGTGAAAGAACCATGTGACTGAAAAATAGGCCATGTGACTAAATGGCAGCACTGAAAGAAAACCACAGTAACCCTAAATTCTCTTCTAACCATAGTGAATGCAAGTCTTCATTTACATTCAACCAGCAGCAAAAATGAAGGAGCCTATTACTTTGCATCAGCCCTTGTTCACTGGCCCATACTTCCCAGATACTTGTCCATGCTCTCAGTATAAGCCTGTAAATATAGGCAGTCTAGTGTAAAAGCAGACACTTTGCTAAACTTGGCCTAGAAAAAAAACCTGGCAAAACTCACGGACAGGCTTTTAAGAATGTATCGAAAGTAGTGTTGGTCTACCTGTGTAGGTGCATACCTAATACAAAGGTCAGCTCTTAGAATGCTTATCTGCAGTAAGGAAAAAGATGGTCTGTCCCTGCTCTGACACAATCCTTTCTGTTCCACACCCCAACCCCATGGTCTCAGGCAAAGCTAAGACACTTACAAATCTTCTCACCTAGAAACCATCACTCTCCCTTTATATCTGAGTTCTGGGGTTTGTATACAGCAAATAATACATCAGTCTATAATGAGTTCTCAGTCGTCTTCACTTTTCCCCTGCTTTCCCCCCGCTTTTCCACCACTTTTCTGTTCCTTAAATAGCCAGCTACTTCCCTTAAGCATTGGAAGAGTGCAGCAGAGCCCTACCACCATAACTTTGTAGCACTTCTGATACCTGCAGCACTCCACTTAGTGGTAAGCTGAACCAGACCTTCTTCTATGAAGCTGGGTAAACCTTGGGAGTTTATCCCAGTTCTTTCATGGATTTGTTACAGGGTTTGTACAAGTGAGTTCTTCTGTGTCAGTTTTCCCCAATGGAAAAATGATAGTTCAGTTTAGTCTTATGATGTATGAGTGCGTCTTGAGTCACAAAAGGCTGTAAATCTATCAGAGAGAAAAGATTCCCATGGAATGGCATCTATTTACATGTGGTTTTGTTACAGGTGAGTTACTGGACAGCTTCACCTCATAATTTTTTATACTATATGTTTCTACAAACAAATCTCCACACTTCAATCCTTTACCTTAGAAATGAAATGAAGAAATGAAAAAAAAAAATTAAGCAACCTGTTTTCTACAGCAGCCATCAACATGGCTTTTCTTTGTTATAATTTTTCCTTTCTGTGAGGTGTTCATCATGTTGACACAGAACATATGGCAGAAAAAAATTCTGGGCTGGACTCTGCACCATTGATGTTGAGTCATTAACACCATTGCTAGCAACCACCAAGTGAAAAGGTTGTCTAAAACTCCTCCTTGGACCTTTATAAATGATGCCAAATGCAAAGCACTAAGGCATCCTATATTCTGTACTTTCTCACATATTCTAGGCTTCACATTTTGGCACATAGAGTATACTTTCCCCATACTTCTAGGCAGTAGTCATGTTTGTACTTAGGCCTCCATCAAACAATTCCATAGGTTCGTGTGAAGCTAAAGATTGTCTTAAATAACTAAGAATGACAGGTAGGAAAATCCATTTATTTGGAATTTATGAATGCTGGATAAGGTTATAACATTGCTGTATCATGGAAAGGTTAAGGTTTTAGTGAATCAACAATTTGTTACCACAGCTGGTGTCATATAACTCTCTGAAAAGGGAAAAAAAATCTAAGTGAGTCATTGACATTAATAGTCTTCCATTTAAATAGGACTGCCATAGAAGAAATATATGGCTGCCCTTGCACTCTGTGGTCTGTAAGAGCTGGGATGTGTCACGGAAAAATCCCAGCAAAAAAGAAGGAACAAAGAGGAGGAAGTGGCTTTTGAAAACACGGATGTTAAGAGTTCAGGGGACTCAAAGGAGCACACTTTGACTGAGGGAAGTCTTTTGACCATTGTATTGGGAGAAGGAAAAGGTAACTTGTTCTGGGAAAGAAAATGAGACAGGGTTTGAAGCATACACAGACAGTCTGTGGCAGACTCCCTCTTGGGAGGGAAAGGAACAGGAGAGAAAAACATGAAGCTACACAGATTCTCCATGTCACAAAGGAAGTAGGAGTATGAAAAATATGGGGCACAGAATAGGGCTCTTAGGGAGAGATGCAAGAACTCTGAATGCCTGCAGTAAAATCTTTCCACAGAAACTAAAAGGCATGTGTCTCACTCATCAGCAGAATTGGGGTTTTACCCAAGAAATCTGAAAAGTTGTGGATCTATGGTTTGCTGTTGTTCTAATTTCAGGTGCTTGCTTTCTTCTGCCTTCCAGCTTCCCATATGTTCAGTCTCACTGTATTAAGATGACTGTTCTAAACTGGCCAACAGCCCCACTTGCAACATACTCTCCAAGCAGTGTGATGTTCAGATAAGCTACAGTCATCACAACATGGCTGTGAATAACCACCTACTCTGGTTGCATTTCCCTCCAGAAAACAGAATATGCGCTGGGCTGGGATAGAAACCCAGACAGCAAGATGAAATGGTAATAAGGACAGGGGCATCTTCATATTAATCTCTTTCAGTTGGTGATTTCCTGGTGTGATGAGTGTGTGCTGAAGCAAAACAGCGCAGTGTAGGAGACTTTCTTCAGTGTTGCCATAGGGCTGGAATGGCCATTGCTACACCCTTCAGCAGTGGAAATTTCAGCCAGTGACTGGGCAGTGCAACTTTGCTTGCGGAGAGCAAGCAGAAGGGGCAGACAGCCATGCTCTGGCTCTTCTGGGCAAGCCTCAGCCCCAGAGAAGACCCACCAAGCATCGTCTCAGGTTTTCAGTGCTGACACACTGGGGCCTGGCTGGCAGCTCAGTGCCCTCTTCTCTGACTAGTGGCAATGGGAAGGAAGGAGAGGCATGACCTTAAGGAGTGGTTAGCTACTCAGTTTTTATGGACTGGCAGGACTGTACCCTCTGTCCAGTGGTCAGAGGGATAAAAGCAGCTCAAAAGCTTTAGGAGAAAGATAATATCAGAGACTTCTACAAATGTCCTGGGCTGGGGGCTGGGAAACCCAAACCAACAAAAAACATAAAAAAGTGGCACAGCTGTGCTTGGTTTTTCATTATCTCCAGACTGGGCCTGATTTTAAGAGCATCCATGGGAACTGGGCCACCAAATAAAATTGCTCATAAATGTAAATTAAAGCACATTTAATCACAGGTGAAAATTGTGCTTTTTAACTGTTCAGAGAGTACATTTTAGGTTGTATTGATGTCTATGTCTAAGCATTTCTTGTGTAAGAGCCATAAGATCCCTAGGTGTCCGAATAAATAAAGCGTATTTGCCAATAACAACAGACACAAAAATGGAAGCCACAGGTTCTAAACGATCACATAATGTTTGCAGATGTGTGATGGCCATGTTAAACCATGATTTAAAATAACTAATAGCTAATTTTCAAGGACCCTGTCTCTTGGTGACATTAGTTAGTCCTGAGCCATTGACTCAGACTATCTAAACAGGGAGAAGCTTAGGTGCTTTCTCTTTTCAGCTATGAAATGTAAACATTTTTATGAAGGCAGAAATTGTGGTTAACATGCTATATGCTTGAGAATACCTTAAAGGTCTCATGACTTAGTTGAAAGTAGCTGACAGGAAGCACAGAAAAATAGGAGCCTGTAGTCTAGTAGCAGGCACCTTATCTGAGAGATGAGAAAACAACCTGATTTGGAGAAGGGACAAGTCGTGTCTTCCATGTCTTAGGTGAGTGCCCTAATCCATAGGCAACAGGTGATTCTAGGATGGGAGCTTTTCCTTCTGGAGCCACTTCTATTTGAATCAATAAATATGGCATTGAGAAATACAGCAAAAGCCTGGCCTTACAGCTAGCTGATGAGAGTGGTCTTCTAGGGTGTCTGAGACTCATGTTTGAACCTCTAGCCTTCTGGACCTAGGATGTAATCTGTAACAGGGCTGTCTTGTAAGCCAGGAGAGTACTTTAGCTACCATGCTTAGACTTACCAGATCCATCCGGAACATACTTGTTCTGTACCATTAATATTACAATGGTGGGTGAACTCAGTTCATCTGCACCTGCATCATCTTTAATGGTCTGTTTTCACTCTGACCTAGTTACATAACCTAAAACTTTGATTGTCTAGGTCAAACTCTGATGTCTGGAAAGTCTAAGCATGCTGATCTGAAAAGAAAAAAAAAATAGGAAAAAAATATTTGCTTTCTGGAAAGTTCATGGGTTTGTCTGATATGAAATGGAGAAATACCTTCAATCTTCAGAAATATTAATAGCATAGGAAAATGACTTCTTTGCAGTTGTAGTGCTGATGTAGAGAACTGCAATAGAAATGCTAAGAGAATGGTATGAATGGGAATTGTCTGGGTGTGGAAGTATTGGAAGGGATACAAGGTCAGAAAAGGACTATAGGAATGGCCTGTGTCAATGGCACCTAGATTAGCAACTCATTAGGGCCCTGGCGCACACATGTGGAATTTCTCAGAACATCCATGTTGAGAGACAAAGGACAGTAAATCCTGATTACTCACATAGGTGGGACAGGAGGGACAGACTGATCACTGTCAGCTCCGAAAGAATACAAAAAAGCATATGCAAAACCAGCACATGGTCACCAACCTCCAAAGGACACAGATGTGATGAGGACTCAGTAGCTGATGTCCTTGTCCTCTGCAACTCAGCACATACCTCTTAGTCTGTGTTTGAAAGGATATCAGCAGGGCAATGAATAACTGAGGAATTTGGACAATCTAGAATCTATGGTCTTTTTAATCCTTGATAAAATATAGTTGGTTATTACACTATAGTCTTCTAACTGTAAAACAAGGTTTAAAAAGAGAACTGACATACATCATCTCAACCTTTCTATTTACCCCCGTCATAACTGCTGGATGTCCCATTTGTTAAAGTGGGTAGTACACAGGCCTCAGAACTACAATACCTGAGCTTGGATTTCGCTTACTCCATTGGCTCCTTTACTTGTCCACAGACAAGTCATCTAAACCAAAGTTTCAAAATCATCAGCCTAACACTGATATTACATTGTCGTTAGTGCTCAGATACCCCTTTGTGACCTTTAATCCAAAATCACAAGCTCAAATTCAGCTTTCCCTAAGCAGAGCTCTGATGCTCACAGAAATCTCATTCTTTTGCTGCTGGAGAGTTTGGTGGCATTATTCAATGGCATGCTCTCATGTCAGAGAGCGTATGTATAAGGCAGAGGACATGTATCAGGATAAAGATCAGAAAATCTAAAATTAGCCATCACCATGACAATAATTATTTTGCTGATACTCTTTTATCAGATGCCACTGTTAATGGCACCCCTACCTGGATGGCAAGACATAACACCTTCCCAGAAGTAACACATTCTTTTCCAGGCAACTTCAAAAGTCTGAGGGCTAATCTGTGCCTCAGTTGCTGCTGTCCAGCATCATTGTTCTTACAGCAGACTAAAATGACTCAGCACCTCCTGTTGCTTTAGAACAGCAAACCAGAGACGGTATTTTTTTCTGCAGTTGCCTCACAGCAGCAGCCAATGGTGAAGACTGTCTGCGGTGTTAGAAAGCTAACAGGCTCTGAGGGTTCACTCCTTAAAGTACCACAGGCTCCTTCTATAAAACCTCATCAGGTCACTTAAATGCAGTGTCCAAATCTGTTCATTTCTAAAACAGATCTTGATTCAAATCTCATTTATCTCAAAATACAGTAAAATATCAGTATGTTTTGGATTCACTACAGGTTTTTTTAAACAAAAGATAAACTTTCTTTAACTATAGACTGTGCATATATGTATGTGTGAAATGTATATATGGGCTAAAAACTTTGATCTCTTGTATGCAAAATTTAAAATAATTTTTTTTTCACTTTTATCATAACTTTCTGGCTTTCAGGAAACTTTTTTTTCCTATTATGTTTCAAAAAGAAACTTGCATTAGAAAATATATATAAAAAAGAAAACACAAAATAATTGGCATATTTCAGCTAGCTCATCTAAGAACACTGCAGATTTCACTTGGGTATTTCTGGCCTTGAAATCTGTTCTGGTATCATTAGACAGAGATAAGTAATCTGCTGAGAGTAACCTCTGCTCCAAGGGCCCCTCTGGGCTATGAAGAACTGGTTTAGGAGCTCCACATTGGCTCTTCTCCCAGCTCCAGCATATAGAGAAGATCAGGAGCACAGATGGTAGGTGCAAAGCCCTAGGTAGTCTCTGCTTCACAGGACCTTAAGTGGCCCGGCACAAATTACACTAGCCCTGGGGAGGCTCAGGCTCACAGTAAGAGTTGTTGCGGCCCCTGCAGGACTCCAGAGTATGAATCCAAAGGTAACCAGATAATTTTGCTTCCCTGCCTGCAATCATTCCCCTCCTGCCTGAAGTGCAGGATCCGTTCAGTCCCTCTTCAGCACTAGGCTATAGAAGCCAAATTTCTTTAAATATTTTTCACTGTGAAAGCTGGATATACAAATCAAAAAGAGTACTGCTGGCTCTTAAAGACTTTTTTGTAAATCACAGCCACTAGTCATGTGATTACATGATTACACAATAAAGACTTTCAGGTTCCCAGCTCTCATAATTATGAAAACTCCAGAACAAGACTTGAAGCCCAGAAACAAGATGACAATTTAAAGAGCTCTAAGGCTCTTAGTTGCTTAAAAAGAAAATTCTTGTGAGTTTTAAGCCAATTGTGATTTTGAAATACGAGTCATTATTTATGAATATTTGGGTTTAGGAAAGGTGGGGAAACTACTGATTTTATAGCACTAAAAAAGTTGTGGGTGCAGACCTGAGTACAGTTTTGGTGCATACACTGTTCTTTGAGAAGCATCCTGCATATGGAAGAGGAAGAAGAAACAAATATAGTGCAGTGGTTTTTACGGCAGCTGCCCCTTTTTGAACTGAATTTTGTGGAACATGTTATAACAATACCAGTTCTTACTGCAAAAGTTGCAAAATGAGAGTTTGTCAAAGTCTTCTCTTTTCTTTCATTTTAATAGATATTTTTTATGGCTCAGTTTTTATTTGGCTCCCTTCTGTCCTCCTACTTCTGCAGCACTGCAGAGCCTCAGGATCATAATGGAGAGGAGATCACTTCAGTATGAAATAAGGTGGTTCCATAAATCTTGAGTCATAGTTGACCAAAAATAACCAGTTTCCCTTCTGTGGGTACATTCACAAACTGCACTCTCAGCACGTAACTTCTACAATGTATGTTCTTTACCTCAACTTGCTTCAAACTTCAGGGTAAGGGGTATCTCTTGTCATCACAAAAGTGCTTACTGGGCTGTGGTTTTTGACAAAGATGAAACTGGAGAAATTCCATATATGTTGCCAAACAGACTCTTGCTACCAAAGATACCCATTGGGGTTAAAGCCACCGTTTTCTTTCTAGTTCTCTGTTATACTTCAAAACACAGGTTTGGTTCTTTTCTTAGTAAAACTGTTTGATCAGACGGGCTTAAACAGTGACAATGCTGAATCAGAGGACTGGATAGTTTGGGACAATTTCAGCAGATGCTAAAAAGCCAAATGGTCAAATCCTGCAGTTAAGACATACTTTTGGAGTTAAAACTTAGAGAACAAAGCCTGAAAGAGTGAGTGCTCCATCTGCTTTCACAGTTCTCTGTGACCATCATAAAAGTGCTGTGCTGCAGTGACCATTTACACATGGGATATCTACTGTTAATAATTTTCTTTTTTGCCAGGCAACTGGATCAAATAATCAGTTAATAATAAGCAGAAGTAAATCTCACATGAATATCTAACCAGAAATTCCTGAGGACTAGAAGTATAGTGTTAGAGATCAGTCACTTCCCAGGTTTACGCCTTTTCACTTTACGTATAGATATTCACTGGATATATCACAGCTAATATGCCCCAAGAAATAGAGACACTCTTGGAATTGACACAGAAACAGACTGCCTTTGATTTTCCTGTGGTTTTTTTTTTTGTTTGTTTGTTTGTTTTTTTTTTTTTTCCTGGCACGTACCTTTTAAATATAAAGATACCTGCTACAATTTGCAAGGACGGAAATTTGGCTGCTTTGCTGCTCTCAACTGCCGCCAGCCACTAATGTAAGAATTAGATGAGGACAAACGTCTTCTAGTAAAAAACCTCTCCTTTCTGACAAGAATGGCATTTTCTCCAAACATGCTTTGTTTTGAATCCTTTTAAACATTTCTTATATTCCCAAACCAAAAATTCTTGAACTGAAAAAAAAAGCAAAACAAAACCCAAATGAAAATTTCCAGAAGAACCTCTGGAAGAAATGTGCATTTTTCTTTTCAAGAAAGTATTTCCACCTCAGTCTAAAAATAATTGCAACAGCTTTTGAAATTCCATGATCACCTCCTTCCTGTTATGACAGAGCATGGAGCAGGGAATATGTGGGACACCATCTCCCACATAGTTAATATTTCTTTTCCAGTGACTAAAGAATGCAGGGCTGAAGCCTCCTAAAAAAAGAAGTTCATAATTACTTTGAGCATTGCATGACCGAGGGACTCCTGGTCCTTGACAAAGACCACTTACATAATCCTCTTGGTACCACCTCGGTTCTTTGTAGACCCTAGTCCTTGAACTTTGGTCATCCCTTCAGCAACTTCAGCTCTGTTCTCTTCCTCACCGGTTGATTCCAGTGAATTTCACCTGTGAGGCCTATAAAGCATGGACTTCATGCAATGAATGCATCTGCCAGCACCAGTTTTGGGTGTTGAGCCTTGGCAGCCACAGGCAACTGCAAGTCACAGTGTAGTGGCTCTGTCTCTGATATTTCTCTTTGGTCAAGCTTGACAACTGCATTAGGATCATGGTGTAGGAATCTGCATGTGTCCCTGTCAGGGAGAAAATCTGCTTACATACAAGTGAAGCCATCTGCCTTTTGTGAAATTCAAGTGCAAACTCCAGTTTGTGTAGTTGAAATTAGCAAGTTGCTAACATAGCCTGGATGTATTGCTCTGTGATATTTACCTTGCTCATCATGTTCTTTCAAGTCAGATTGGGGAACAGTGCAAACACTGCAGCAAAAGGAAATAATGTGATGGAAACTCTCTGGGTTTTTGAAGAAACCCACTATAGTATTAGGGAAACACTGGGAGGATAATGACTTTTCTGTCCTTTGGTGTGATTAAGCACATAAACACTCTGGGTTTAAGGGCACATTGGTAACTCAGATGTTCTGGTATTTGAAGCTGTAGGATGTGTGTCAGTTTAAATCCAGATAGCCAAGGATTAGTATCAAGGCTTATTTTAATACAAAAGCCACACAGGATTAAAGGAACTACTTGCTTTTCTTCTCATACAGAGAGGGTGAAAATAACTCCTGGAGAGCTCAAGATTTATGCATCATTTAAGTCCTGTTCTGATGCTGCTAAGTAGAAAATTGTCATGTCTCTGTATAAAGGTGACCGTAACCCAGCAAGAGTACCCCAAGGTGTTTATCTGTCCCCTGTCAAGACATGTAAGAGAACTGAAAGTGTTTCTAAGGGCAGATATTACAGCACCAGCAAGAACCCAATTAAATTCTCCAAGAATTCTCCAAGGGTTTTTGGCAAAACCCTCAATCCAAATATTTTATTTAAATATTTCTTGAACTCCAGTACTGTGTTTCAGAAAAGGTACTTGTATTATTTAACTGTCTTCCACATAACTATTATAAATCTTGCTTCTAATCTAACCCCTTTAATCAGGTTCTCTGTATTTTAAATTAAACCTCTATGTTGGGATTATACACTTTATTGTTGATTTATATCCTAAATCACTGGCTTTCTACAGTCCTCCAGAATATAACCCATACTTCAGGAGACTGGCATGCGAGACTTTTTGCTGGAGCCTGCACACCAGCAGATGTACAGCAGTCTTCACTGGACACACGCAGGTTAAACTCCCAGTAAGGTCAACAGCACTGTTCTCCTGTTATTAGCAAAACAAAATCTCTGTCTCAGAGTTTAAATTCAGCTGTATCAATTATGATCCGCTAATCTGACTTCTGACAAAGGACACACCAAATAAAGTAACCCGGGATTTCCTATTTAAAGCCCATAGCATTCCTTTGAAAAGTAGTCAGACTTCTAGGAAGGCATCTTCTCTTGACATGAAGACTATGAAAAACAGGGAATTCAGTACACCCAACACCCAACTATCCTTCACTGTTAAAAACATGCAGCTACAACCTGAACTGTAGAAAGACTTTCAGATACCCATAATAGGCTAGATCTCTCACTTCTAATTTTTTGGAAGTTTTCCTCCCTGCCTTATCATGGGGTTTATTGCCAGTCTATTGCCTACAGAAAGGCAAGCTCCTCTTTTTTTTTTTTTTTTTTTTTTTTTTTTTTTTTTTTTTTTTTTTTTTTTTTTTTTTTTTTTTTTTTTTTTTTTTTTTTTTTTTTTTTTTTTTTTTTTTTTTTTTTTTTTTTTTTTTTTTTTTTTTTTTTTTTTTTTTTTTCCTTTTTCCTTTTTCCTTTTTTCTTTTTTTTCCCTTTTTTTTTCTTTTTTTTTTTTTTTTTTTTTTCTTTTTTTTTTTAAAGTGGGGGGACACTTCACCAGGATAAGCATGGTTTAAAGGGACACACAGTTAAACTGGTGCAACATTGTCCTTCTAATAAAACTGATACATTTCCTCTATGTAATGAACTGGCTTTGAGACCCCACTGCCTTGTCTGCATCATCATTTACACCTACAAGAAAAGGGTACTTTACCAAATCAGTAAAGGGATAGCTCTTATCAGATCAAAAGTCCCAAGGTGACTCTGCAAAATCAAGGCTAATCTAATAATGCCTTAATGTCTTTCCTCATAGGTTTCTTATTTTTAAAGCAATCCAGGAAATGGCAGGGACTAAAGGTCCGTATGATTGATCTCCATAAGCCTCTGAGTATGGGGGGTAATTGCTTATTTGACATGTTTCTGTTTCTATCCAGGTTTCTTAGCTAAGCAAATTCCTCTGTGTAAATAATCTCATCAAATAACACAAGGCCCAATACTGTCCAGCCTGTACTCTGTATGCGAGGTGCCAGCAGTTCTAGGACTGTGTATCTGTGGATCCCAGTGAAATGAAATCCTGTCCAAGAGTCCACATGACTACTACCATCTGACTAAGCACAGCGAAGGTCCTTGCTGCTTCCTCCAGTATAACAGTGCTGGAGTGACGCTGGGAGGCTGAGGTACACTGATGTCCTGCCTACCAGAGCAGTAGACTCCTACTCAGCTCAGTAAGCTACAGCCCTCAAAGAGTGTTAGCCTGAAAGAGAGAGAAAGCACTCAGAGGATGCAGTATTTCATGGATTTACCCCTGAAATATGGCAGGGATTGAGCTCCAGCAGGGACACATGCATATAATGTGCAGGCTCCGCAATTGTGCTGCAGTTCTGGGAAGTGTGAAACTATGGAAAACAGAAGGCAGGAGGGGGTGAAAAATGGATTGGAGGTCTATTTCATTCCTTCTGCCAGGTCCCCTGCCAAACATATAGGCCAGAAAGGTCTAATTCCTGTTCTTTTCTCCTTGAAGATCTCCATCTGTGGCACAGGCTGCATGGAAGAATATATGCTCCGCAGATAGCTAGCTCGCTGTGAATAAGCAGAGATCATATTTATCTAAGAACTCCCCTTCCCGAGTAGCCCCAATGGCTTGTCCAGAATGGAGTGCAAATTCTTGCCTGGCAGTCTCTTTATCTTCAGGAACAAGGGATCCAGCACACCTGTATGTTTTGAGGTAAACAGAGGCCACAATGCCACACACAGACAAATGAGAGGAGCTAGGATCTGTCATAGTCTGTTTGGTTGTCAACTATATTCTGATACTTAAGAGAAACATTATCCCTTGCTTTGTTAAGCTTATTTGCTCAAACTTTTTATGTGAGGGATGACTCTAATGCTGTCTGCTTTAGTTATTCTGCAAGGCAGGAAATCTGCAGTCTCTCACTGAACTTACAGCAAGTCCAATATTTGCTATGTATATGTTATGTAAGAGTTACTATTCTGGGCTGTGCTAAATTTAAAAGAGAAATCTGTCAGGGACTCCTACCAGCAGCTTGGGCATTGAAATGTTCAGGAGGATCTCCTGCTTTGATTAGGCAGGTTGTGAGCAGAAAAGCAGAATTTAGAAGCTTAATTTAATTCCCAGTTCAAGTCAAGAGAAAATAGTAAAGCCCTAGACAAATTGTCAATGATATTGTCATTTAATGTACCCCTAGAATAACATTTCAGTTACAGTGACACATAACATTTGTAAAGGGGCATATCCTGAGGCCCTTCACCAATAAATTACATTCCTCACCTAGACTGGCTGGGGCGGGTCTGGTGTGTAATTGTTATAAAACCATGGATGGTCTATGCTCAAACCACATAGTCTTACTGGAAACTTGTAAAAATAACCTTTCTTCCTTCCTGAATATTCACACTTTAGGGGGGCTCACACAGAGATCTCATACTGCTTTACCTCATAGAAGTGAATTTTAACTACTTTTAAGTGGTTAAAAGTGTCATGTGAATACAACAGAATATGTGTTAGATTGTTTGATGCTTTCACTCTAACATTTTACTAAATAACAATTTGATAACTACTTAATTTGCCAGTACAAAGAAAATTAAGAAAAAAATGAGCTAAACACTAAGAGCGAGATTTTCAAATGTTTACAGGCACCTAAATGTAAGGCATAAACCTAAGCGTTTTGATCAATGTTTGTAACATGGTGAATACAGACTGCCTCTGAAAACTTTTCATTCAATGATATAGGACAGCAGATTACAAAAAGACCTAAATAACACTTTTTAGAAAGCTTTAGAAAGGCGGTGGATAAAGTGAGACTCCCCAAGGGATGATGCTATGACAAACAGGTCAATGCCCGCAACCCTGACTAATTCCACTTTGCTATCTACCCTAGTCCAGGCCAACCTCATTCAGTTCAAATCCAGCTCCAAAGACTATGTAAGCCGTCAGAAGGTGCGGGAGCTTTCCCTCCAGTGTTACCGGAGCTGCTGCGTGCCGGCAGTCTCTCGGTGTAGCCCAGCAGAGGGGGAGGCCCATTCGAAACGGGGAGTAAATCAGCTTTCTCCACCAGCCTCATGGTCACACCACCAACCACCACCACCATTGGAGGAACGATAGCACTGGGGAGCAGATTATTTTTCCCAAATACTCAATTGCAATTCAGTATTTTACCAGAAAACACATTACCCCAGGCTAGGCTCTAGGTGAAAAATAAAGGTGTCCGTGGATTTTAAATCTCAGTGAAATGCTGGGAGCTATATTTTCAGCCACATGCACTTAGATGAAGTTAGGTGTAGGCTCACCCTGAGCAGGAATAATGCATATTTATCACCATGGTATTTTACCTGTTCAGCAAACAGTGTGTTGTAGCGTGACAAGCAGTCCTTTGCTGCTGATGTGGTTTCCACTGTGAAGATGCCTTCTGATACACTGGGAAGGAGCTGGGGCTCACTGAGACACCCAAAAATCCCCCGACCGAGGTGGCAGCTCTCTGCACTGCTATGGCTATACCCTTGGGCACAACACACAGCACAGTGAGGCATCGCAGGGGGGCTGCTGAAACCCCTCGCTTGCTGCACCGAAAAGCAGGCGGCTTTACAACACTTCGAAATGATTTTATTTCCCTCCATAACAAGAATGGCAACGGCTTCATCAGCCGCCCCCCTCTCCGGGTGCTGGCAGCTCCCCGTCTGTCTCCTTACACCACCCTCAGGGACCACAAGATGGCGCCGTGCCGGAGACGCGGCTCCCAACATGGCCGCCACACCAGAGGCGTATCGGGGGCAGTGAGCTGGGCTAACCCCTGCAATGTTATTGAGCATGTTCGCTGTTCTACGGGCAGGCTTCCCCTCTGTCTCGGAAAGGCCTCCTGACTGAAAGTGCTGGCTGACAGCATCCCAGAGCCTCGGATGTGAAAGCCTGAGCCTTTGGCAGAGCTGGACCAGGACAGGCAGCGCCATGGCGAGGGCTGCGTGGGCCCTGCTGCAGAGGCAGCTCCCCAGGCGCTCAGGGGCGCGCACGTTTAGTGACTGCAGCTGCTTTTCAGGTCCCTAGGAAAAACGATGCCAAACATGGGCTCTTACCCACTCTTGTGCCCAGTGCCTCTCCAGCAGCACCTGTCACAGAAAATGGCAAGAAACAAGCTGGTTTTCTGCCCTAGAAGCTTAGGAAGGGGGAAAAAGAACAAGCAAACAGAACAAGCAAAAATATTCAGCAGAGCCAGAGCCCCTGCAGGTGGTCACAAGTGCCATGGAGGAGAGGCACTGCCCTTGGTGGGGTGCAGGCTCAGTCACCCAAGCGCCTACCAAAGGACTAGAAGGCCCTTGTTTATGGTCAGGCAGTAATACCTAACGTACACATAGTGCTCTTCTTGTCCCCAAATTTTCAGTTTTCATTTCCTTTCATTTAAGAAACTGAATAATCATATTAAGGTCTTCAGCAAAGTCCTCTAACAGCTCAGCAGCAAAGCAGGGCACAAGCAGCAGGCCACCGAGCTGCGGGCTCTTTTGGGAACGCTCATGCTTCAGTTGGGATAATCAAAATAATGGTTACCACATCTAATCAGAGCTTTTCAAGCAAAAGCTTTCCTGGAGCTGAAACCCAAACGTGACTGAAACTCTGTTTATCCAAAGCACAGAAATCCCATCCTGTTCTGATATGCTGTCAACATTAACAAGGATAACTGGGTTCTTACTGCTCCAAAGCTTTACCACTGCAACTGGTAGATTAGAATAACTGTGGCACATTTCAATCCAAAGAGAAGATAAGCCACATCAAGAAAAGAAAAGAAGGTTTAGAGAAGAGTAGTTGGACAGAAGAATCTTAAATTTTATCTTTTGAAGCTGTATTAAAAAGTTTCAGGTCTGTAGTCTACGAATAGCTGCAAATTGCAGATTAGTGAGAAAACTAAAAAATACAAAAATCCCCGCACCTTTAGAACACTTTCCATTGAGATAACTCAGCAACTAATTGCTATTGCCATTTCATGCAAGACATGACTTGCCATGGGAGTCAATGCCAAAGCTGGGATTTTAATTTAGAACTTTGAACTCTCAGCCAGCCGCAGCTTTTGTCTCTGTATAACAGTGCTGTGGTAGAAGATTATCCCCACAGGGCCAATTACATCTTTGGAAATTTCCTAGGTGGGGTTCCCCTTCGTGCTGAAGTGGTGTTGAGCTGTCAACAGGGCATCATGCCATGTCTTCCTCCCAGGACCCCCCAAATATGATACACAAAAAGGAGTGAACAGGCTTAGGAGGACGCGCAGTACCCCTGGAAAATCTCCAGAAAATTAAATACTATTCCAGGTTGTTCCATCCTCCTGTGAAATCACCCTGCCAGAGCATCCAGAGTGGCTTCTGAGGCAGTGTCCGGGCAGAGACGACCTCCTCGTTGCTGCAGCCGCAGATCCCTGGAGGACATCTGAGCTTGCAGCAGCCCCATTGTCTGCAGAGGATCATGGAGGCATTTCTTTCCTCTGCCGCTCCTCCTGCAGAGCTTTCCTTGGGAAGGGATGATCTAAGCCCATGTGACTTGGGATTCAATATTTTTACCCTAATAGTAACTGTAGTGTGCTTCCCAAGTGGAAAAAAGGAGTTTTGCTTCACTGCCACTGTTGAGCAGCTGCTTAATAGTCGGTACAAAGTATATCTCTGTGTCCAAATTCAGGCTTCTCCTTTAAGTAACTTACAGACTAGCCTTCTGTAAATGTCTTCTGCTTATTTGAGTGCCAGCGCTGCCCTCATCACTGGGGGAGGAGGGGAGAAAGCCGAAATATGAGGTCATGTTCTAGTCACATGACTGCTGCAGCATCTGTCAACTGTGATACAATTACTAAGCCATAACTGTGCATTTATGACATTCAAACCTGCTCAGCAAAGCTTCTCCTCTGCTTCTGGTGCCTTTGCCCTTTCTATACTTAGGGATCATCTTAAAAGTTATCTAAACAAACCCATACCATGAATCACAAAACATGTGTTTTGGCAGCCTTCTGTTATACCAAATATTGCAATCCACCAGGAAAATCACATTCTGATTAAATCCTTTCCCTGTAAAAAGCTTCAGGGCAGTCTCTTGGGTGGGACTGTTTGGAGCGGCAAATTAACCTCTGTGTTTCAGGAGAGCTCTGAGCCTGCCAGGCTGAGCAGGATTGAACGCAGTCTCCTGCCCGGAGAAGCTGGGGTTCGAGACTCTTTTTCCAAACTCTCTCGCTGCATGATTCTCACCTGAGCTGCGGTGTGGCTGCATAGGATATGCAATCACTGGATAACGCAGTATTATTTTTTTTTCCAGTGACTGTTTTATGACTACAAGGCTAGCCAGCTCTGCTGCGGGTTATATGTCAGGAGGTGCAACAGCACACCAGCGTTTTCTCTCTCTCTGTAGCCTGCCTTCTGTATTGCGGACTCAGAAGCATTGCAAGCACAGTGTGGACAGATTCTCATTGTTTACAAGCTTCCATTTTTAATTGTTGCACCATGGCAGAGAAGAATGGGTACTACTGTAAACTAGGTAAACCCCCAGTTATTAGAACCATGTATGTATTTTATTGCATAGGGTCCAGCAATATCCTATTGGTTGCAAGCAGTAAATTCACCGGAACTGTACAAGTCCTTATAGATGAGCCCCTATATGACACAGGTGAATAACTATAATAAACATATTAGCCAGATGCAGATTTTTTAGGAGAAATACAAGAACATTCATGCCATACCAAAATTCAGCTAGCTCAACACCATCAACAGGGGCCAAGGTCAATGGTCAGGGAATGTTTTTCTCTGAAGAGTGTTTCTTCTCCTAGAACATTGTGGCACCTTTTGGCAAAGTTGAGCAGTTTCCTGAGTCAGAGGTTGCGTTTGGATCATCATATTTAATAGCCAAGGATGGAATCATCCTCCACAAATCTTTCCAATCTTTTTAAAGCCCATTTATCCATTTTTGCTTCCATAACAACTGATGGCTATGAGTCCCACAACAGTATTAAGCACTGTGTTAAAGCAATTGTTTTCTGTTTGTTTAAAACCTGCTGCCTGGTAATTTCCTTACATTTCAATTCACATCAGTTCACATTTATCTCATATATTAAGCACCATAAAACTATTAGTCACATTTGATGAGTTACAAGCTGATGCATATACATGACTCTCTCCCCACTCAGCAGAGAGTCGGAGAGAAAAGTAAACAAGCTATTGAAGTGGTGGGAAGAAGGACTAGAATCTTTGCTGGCAGCATTTCGGCTGTCTCTGACGCTGGTACGGGTGATGTGGGAGATGAGCTGTACTTTGTAGCTACCCCACAATACCAATCACATACCCCCAAAGGATGGAAGAAATCTGGTGAAGGGGGAACGACAGAAGAAATTCAGTAAAGGAGGAATGCAGAATCTCTAAGGCTTTTCTAGCTGTTGATTGGAAAGGGTGAACAAAGGAGAAAAAAATATCACCAGCCATTCCCTCTCAAAGCTCTGAGTGCCTTCTGCTTCTGCAGGCCCATTGGAGAGAAACTAAAACCACTCAGCTCTAAGCTTCTTCCCCTGTTCTCCAGCTTGAAGGAGGATGCTTACCCAGGCGGCAGTGAGCTGAGGGTTAGGGCAGGCTAAAGATCATAGCAGATGATCATAGTAGTGTCCAGAGGATGTGTTGGCCAGCAATGGTTCAGGATGGAAATTCCAAATGCTGGGAAATCTGTGATTCCTGAATAATTTTTACAGAGCCTAAAAAATTGACAGAGGTTAATTGATTAAGATATTATACAAGAGAGAGGTTTCTGTGAATGAGGCAAAGGACAAGTAAAACGGGCCTTGAATACAGTTTCCTAGCAAAATCCTTAGTGACTAACCCAGCTCTGATACAAGTATCAATAGCAGCAAGAATGAGACCATCCTTTACATAGCCAAATTTGAATCAGATAAAGCCTCATCCAATGCTTTAGTGATCTAATTAGAACATGTGGTATGAATGCAACAGGGGACAGGAAGTATATCACATCCCTTGGCAGAAAATGAAATTGTATGTCTGCAGGCATTTGGTAGACAAGAGAAATCAAGAAAAAAAAGAACAGCGGAAGACAAGGAAGCATTTCATATTCACTCCTAGGCATAGCTGTCTACTAGGTGGCATGTAAAATGTAGCATGGAAGCTGAAGTCATCCCCACAGTATTTAAATGAATTAAGGAGTGCGAGGCCCATCTCCTCACTTCGGACTGTGTGATTCAGGCTGTAGGCTGCGAGCTCTTGTGTCAGCTGTAAGAGTTTGGTGTGCGCTCTTCTGTCCTCTGCTTTTCTCCTGCCTGCTCCTGACTCTCCTCTTGCATTCTGCATCCCTGCAGCAGCTGGGTTTTTCTCAGACTGAAATTTCCTTGAAGTACAGGAACATTTTACTGTAGGCCATAATACGATGAGCCTCCAACTGCAGCAAGGTTTCCAGGAGTTGTATTACTATGAATGCGTTTGGTATATGTCTTCTTTCGCATTTGATAAATAAGCTGTGCAAGGAGAGAGATTTCCAGATGCAAGAAATTCTCTGAGAGCTTCCTTAATAGAGAAAGCATTTGATGCTTGAAAGAGCATAGTAACAAGTTGGCACTGCGTCTAAGCCTTTTATAACAGTTTAATTCACACCCTCTCTCCAAATGTAAATTAATCCAGATTGGGGAATGTTGGAAATCTGAAGCAATGTATGTAATTTGGTACTAGTCTAGGGGTGGGGAAAGAAGAATAAAAGAAAATATCCTGCTGATATTAAGCCAATTTTTAAGCATTCTAGTCTTGAGGCTAATAGTGCTGTTGACCCCAACAATCAGAACCTGAGAGTCAGACCCCGAACTTCCATCCCCAGACTTGCTGAAAATTCCTCTAGTGTTTGATTCACCTTTCCACCCTTTCTTCACATTCAGGATGGTAAAAATTTGAATGAAATTAAATGAAGTTAGGACTTAGAAAATTATGACTCCAGAGCATGGATTTTGAGGAAAAATCTAGGTTCTTAATAAAACAAAACCTCTCTAGGTTCTTAATAAAACAATATGGTAGAAAAATATGATCCTTGCAAAAAAGAGTTTGCTGTACATGTATAGGAAATACACACACATACAGACTGAGTCACGTGTGGAAATGCTTTGTTCCATTTGCACAGATATTCTGTAACACGGTTGCATTCTTTTTTAACAAAATTTTCCCCTCTAATGACGGCACTTTAAAAACCAGGCCACTTCCCATTAAAACGTTCCTAGGCGTACCCCAGCAGAGCACAAAGGCTGGCGTCCTGCAGTCAGTCAGACAGGTGGCAGGGCACTTGCATAAAAGCTGCCATTAGCATAAGCGCTCCTCTGATCTGCTGGTGCTGCTACTGCTTTTTGCAATTAGCTCTTCTCCAGCCTCTTTTGAAAGGAGGGGTGGATCAGGCCCCGAACCTGGGAGCTGTCTGGGGCGGTGAGTCCATGTTTGTATAGGTGATGCAAATGAGATTGAAGGTGTTTCGGTTACTGCAGCTTACCGTTTGAGAAACGCAGGACGTAGCAAACAGGACCGATTCACCGTGGCCACAAGAGAAGTAAATTAATGAAGACAGCGATAATTTTGCAGTCCTTGTGTTAATGCAGCATCATTGCGTGCAAACACACAAACCTGACTTCCATATAACTATGCTACATCCAGCTCTACTGCCGGGAAAGGATTTGAGGTTTTTAACTCGGTTGAAGCTGCCTATGATTTTGGAGTACTCTAAGGTTGTTCATAATAATGCAGTGTTACTATCTTAGGAGGAAGGTGGCCTATATTACTTTCCTCTGATGTCTTTACTACATGCACTAGTATTTCTGCAAATGCTTGTGTCCCCAAGTTCCTGTCTGTATTTTTGGGTTTCTCGTAGTCAGTAAGATACTAGAGATCCACACACAGGAAGCAGCAACTTCTTTATCCTTTCCAGCTTGAGGACAACACAGAGTGCAGTTCCCTTTCTGAAAACATTAAGTAGAATTTTCTACTGGCTTTTCAGATAACCTGAAGCAGGATGACCAGTAAGGGAACTGGGATTTGTCTGAAGACAACAGGCAAATCTAGAACACTTCATCAAGCTTGAAATTAAAAAGATTTACAACCATTACTGCCAGCATTTTGGCAGTCATTCTGGTGAATGAGTGATCCTATTACTTATTTCTGGGAGAGCAAGGAGGCACAAATTGGAACATGTGAGATGATGTCCAGTTTCATTTAAGAATTTGTGAATTCAAAACCAAGCCCAATTTGACTTAGGAAGGAGCAGCTCTCTGAAAATATTTTGCCTGGTTCCAATCACACTTAATCACTGGTTGCCACAGAAATCTTCCTCAGGGGGAGTGTTGGAGTTGTCTGTGCCTGAAATCCTTTTGTTCTTCTCTTGCACTGCTCAACAGCACAAAGGCCGTGTAAAATTTATTTCTAAAGCAAGATCTGCTTTGTTTGGATTCGTCCACTGACCAAACATCACAGAAGCTGATGCAACCGGGCTGACTCATGCCATCACTGAATTTTTTTCAGTCTATTAGTATAAGGTAAAGTCTACATCAGTTTTATCTCCTCGGGCTGGTGTTACTGCCCAGCATCAACTGTCGCTTTCCGATGATGGTTTAATGGGTGGAAGGAGCAGGAATTTGGTAGCAGTGCACTCATGCATATTCATGCATACGTCTGAGGTGTTTTGTCATTCCTAAGTTGGCATGATAATACCAGCTTTCCAATGGAAAATGTTTCTTCCTGTTATTCTTTAAAGATTTCATTTTAAGTGCTTCATTTTAAATGCTTAAATTGACCTTTAAAACATTTTTTTCTTTGCCCTCATCACCACAGCTTTTTTCCAGCCTTCCTGGGAAGAGGTTTTTCAGGTTATGGGAATGGAAGGTCAAGAAGGTTGCAGCCACCTTTAAGAGACAGCTGCGGTATATAGTTTACATCACAAGGTGAAGGGGGCGAGAGATGTGCATCCCCTTTTTCCACTGACACCACTGATCCTTCACCCCTACTATCCTGTCAACATTACTGACGTGCCACAGTATTTCCATCCTATTTTAGAGATGTAGAACTGAAAAATGAAGTGATGAGTTCATGGCTGAGTTTTGACAGACCTTGGACTACAGGGCTAGATTACCTGTAGTCCTAGGTTAAAACTTCAGCTTCACTTTGTCTTTCATCCATAAGCAGAGGAGTTCAGAGTTCTAAAAGGTGGTCATGTACCACGCAAAGAGCCCACTCAGGTATTTCTGCAAATCCAGCTGTAAAATGTGGCAGTGAGATACACTGACTATTTTGAGATAACTCTCCTTTTTTTCCCTTTTTTTTTTTTTTTTTTTCCCCCCAGAGAGGTAGGAGCTGAGCTTTATTGAAAACTGGTACAGCATTTGCGGCTTCAAACAGTTATACGTACATTTTTAAAAGCTAGTTTCTCTAGCTTCTCTGCTAAAGAAGCCTGTTCATCCTTAGCTCAGTGTTTTCTGACTGCCATTAAAAACAGAACCCATGAAAGCAGTAAAGAAAATAGCAAACCAGTGATGAACCCCACCACCTAGTCAGCAGGAAAATGTTCAAAATCAAACCACCACCCCACACAGCAAAAAAACCCCAAAAACCCAGCCTACCATTCCCTCATGCATTTGGTCCTTACTAGAAACTTCAGGACTCCAGTAGCTTCAGATTTTTTTTTCTCATCGTGAATTACAGACCAACACATTGCAAAGATGCTCTCTCTGAAGCCGCATTTTGAGGATCAAGGAAAAAGTGAATTTCAGGTCCTTAAAGCATCTTTCCTTCTTACTGACTGACAAACCCCTTTAATTAATGCAGAGGTAAGATTTCCTGGCAGTAGCTGGAGCTTTTATAAAATACCAGCTTCAGCAAAATTCAGACTTTCAGAAGCCAGAAAACACAGAGTTTAGGTCAACATTCAGGCAACTTTTAATTTTCCCTCCTGGGAGCTGGCAATAGAAATAGGGAACTGGCAGTATTTGCTGAGTTGAGCATTGCTGCAGCCCCATCACTTCTGTGGGTGGGATCAAAAGACCACCATATGTAAATATAAATATATAAATATATATATATACACCCTAAGATAGCTGCATGCCTCTTTTCATGACTGAGTTCTGTACATTGAGTCAGCAGCACTGGGAGACAGAGACATTTTAGTCACTGGCACTTGGACAAAGTAAAGAAGGGAAAATATTCTGTGGGCTTAATAATATATATGTGTGACTAAATGTTGTCATCTGGTGTGTAGTGGGAAAGATACAATTTAATTATTATGGGATTGTTTCTAGGAAATTGGGTCAGAGTATGCATGTAAAGAAAGTGTCACTGTAAATATAGCCCGCTTTTCCAAAGAGAAGGGGTGCCTGTGCTGTGGTAGTTACATAGGATGTTCTTCAAAAGACACTGAAAAGGTCAATTATTTCCATTACAGATATATTGAAGCATTGTTATAGAGGCTGAAGTTAATATTGCTTTATTATCCTCTGTATTTCCTGATTTCTCAGAGGTTTGAATTATGCTGAGCTCAACTTTACGGAAGCCAGTGAGCAATCTTAACCACATGTTAGCAAATCTTTTCAGCAAAGTGATGTTTTTAATAGAGACATATTTTTTGTAGCTCTTGGAGATTCTTTAGGTGCTTGTAGTTACTATTGCAATGATGGCACTACTGAAATGAACTAAAGGGAGCCCTGTGACTCTGAAGCCCTGTTCTCTCCATTGCTATATGGAAGGTCACCACTCACTGAAATATTTGGAAGGTGAAGTTACTGATAGTGTGATGAGAGAATCCTCAGAAGTCAGGGTTCCACGTTGATTGCAGTAAACACCTAAGAAGAAAATGATGGGTCCCTCCTCTTCTCCCTCTCCTCCATTTCCTATCAGAATATACATAACCCTGCCTGAGAAAATTTCCAACATGCTCATCTCTTCCAGCCCTATTAAGCCATTAGCTTTTTAGAAACTATTAGCACTTAAGGAGCTTCTCTTTGCTCTCTGAGACTCCGCTGCTGCAGGCATGCTTCACAATGAGCCACTCACAGCATACGCTAGATTCCCCGAGTCTGGATTTCTGTCCTCAGGTTTGTTTTGGAATGCCCTCCAGCGTTCTCCACTTGCCAAATTTCATGACAAGTCGTTGAAGAGGACCGCCAAGGAAGGACTTACCCTTTCCCTCCTAGTGCAGGGCGGGTTCAGGTCCTAGAGCCGGACTGAGTGGGGGCTGCGGGGTCCCCTGCCTTCCCATCCACTTCTCCCATTCTCTGCCATCCACCCCATTTCCCAGTATCCTGTCCATCACTATTCTTTACCTCCACGTGACACAAGACTTTACAAGGTGCTTCAGTAGGAAGCTGATAACTGGTATGAGTTAAAATATAGCTACATTTTTTCTGTGGGAAACACCCTCAAATCAAGAAAGATGTTTGTTTCAGCATTTGCCTTTACAATTGAATCTTGCTGGTGTAGAACATTAATGAGTTTTGGGGCTTACTTCCATCTATCAAGCAGATCAAGAATCGGCTTCAAAGAAGCTGATGAAAGAATTCCAGACTTCATGAAAATTCAAACCCAAATCCAGACTTCATCAAAGGTTGGGGAGAATCCAGAGGTCAGCTTCACACACAGATTCATTTGTAATAATTGGAATTTAAAAAGGTATTTTTTCATATAGATATGTTTAGAGTTGGAGGATTTGTTGGGTGGTTAGTTGTTTTTTGCACACAGGGAAATATTTCCAGATTTACTGGAATTAATCAATAATAAATACTAGTAAGAACCAAGGGAAATAATTTGCACTGGAAAGTAAAAATGACATTTGGACCACATAAGCCTTGCAATGATGACATCTATGCTAGTAAATTAAACAAAGACAGGGTATATTCTTGAATGCTAAGACTCCGTTGTCAGCACCGTGACATCCCTAGAACATTTTTGGGGGTAGTTGTGGGCAGAGCAACATCAAGACTCTCCCAGGGAACTCACCAATGCCACACAGGAGTCAGCTTTGATAAGGCACCATTCCCAACAGGGTGCGAGACATCAATGTCATGGATGTGGCCAAATCGTGCCTGCTGTCCCAGAGCCATGGAGTAGGCTCAAGCACAATTTAGTTTAGCTGAAGGGTTATAGCTCACGGCCTTTGTGGCTCCTCAAAGATTGTTTTCATTTAGCTAAAATGAAAGATTGCAAAAGCTTTAATTTTGCCCTCCAAGAGCCACATCAGGGATAATCACAGGCACGAGCAGCAAACTGAGACACAACCCAGCAGTGATCCTGGTGCCCTCTGGAAGTCTAGGGTACAGAGAAGTACAAAACAGGAAACCTCTTATCTCATGGATTCATCATGCAATGCCCTTGACTTCCAGTAAGGCCAGTAGAACTGGAGGATGATTCATAAGGTACAAAATGATGCTCAGTTTTAACTTTCCAGAACTAGATGTTTCAGGGGATTAGTTTTGTTCCAGAACACATGGTGTGAGAAACGGGTCAGTATTGCTTATACAAATCCTGCCCCGTTCCTGTAACAGGAATACCTCTTCTGGTCTGTGGTATTGAGCCAAGGTTCAAGATCTTATTTCATCCCTCTTTTTGGTACACTGTGATACATAATAGCCATGCCAGACTATACAGTCTTCAGCACTGGAATGAGTCAGAAGTGTGTATTTCTCAGAGGAAAGGCATGTTCTGATCCTATGGTGACGTATGGAGCCATATAGGTAGCATCAACAGAGGGTGTTAAGTGCTTAGAGGAAGGGTTTGCTTGCTTAGTCCTCTCCTGTGCCTGCGAGTGGTGGAGACTCTAGCGGTACAAAAAGCCCCACCATAATACGGATTTTATTTCCAACAAAATGTCTGGTGAACTGCAAGTAATTGTCACCAAGTTGGCCTGAGGAAGAGAATTGCTTCTTTTTGACACTTAGCCCAGTGCTAAATAGCTGAGTAGTGATTTAATCTGTTCAGGCTACTTCACTGAATACAGAATAGCACCAAAAGAGCTCTAGCATAATTTATTTTATAGTTTAATACTATATCTTGAAATTTCAGATTTTTCAAGAAATCTCTGGGAGGTAGGTGCCCTAACAAGTTTCCAAGAGATTTATTCTCTCTGGTGCTTTAAATGCTTGTGTGGAAAACTGCAATTTTTGTTGGCCTGAATGAAAAACAAGCTTAATTTTAGACATGGGCCTGGATCTGTGAACTTCTCATATTTGAAATTAAGTACCCTCTCAAAGCTTAACTGAATCAGACACTTTTGCTCCTTTTTTGGTTGGCTGTTTCTATTTCCTTTTATTTTATTTTTTTTTATGTCTCTTCTATCTATCATTCTCTCATTCTTCCATCTCCCCCCATTTCCTGCAGTATCTTTCACCCTGCTTTGGCTTTCCTGCTCTTTTTTTCCTTCCTTTCTCCTTCAGGAATGCTCTTTTCCAACTGTAGTACAGTATTATTATATTTAATTTCTTCCTTAATTTCCTAAGAGGTGCTGGTAAATAGCATGCTAATGAATTTGGCAGAAAACAGTAATTTGGGAGCTATTACAGGGGTCAGCATGGAATAAATAACCCTAGAGAAATCAAGAAAAAGCTTAAGTAAGAGCTTAAGGAACATATTTTGGGGGAAAAAACAATCCAATTCACAGCTATTTCTTAGGACAGAGAACCGTGGAAGGCTGAGTATGTACCCATGGTTTGTATCAGCTTGATCCTGTCAGTTTTAACCCTGACTTCACGCGCTCACTCTCCTTCTTATGTGCTGTGGGCTGGTTGAATTTCTTCAGGAATTAGACTATAAGCTCCGCAGAAGAGAAACTGTTTTTCACTCTGTATTTGAGCAGTTCCTATTAAAATCTAACAATTGCCTTAACTAAGGACACGAGACTCTATTGTGATACAGTAGAATAATTATTAATAATAGTGTGGCAATACAGCATTGCTGCAAAAATTGGATGTATTCTTGGAGTGTGTATCTAAAAGAATTGCAGCTCAAAAGTGGACAGCACTTGTTGGGTGCTTCTACTTGGACGATAATGTTGAAAACTGAGCACTTCATTATGGAAAACACTGACAAAGAGATTTCAAGGAAAAAAGATATGAGTTAGAAGGGAACATATTCTTTTACTGTAGGTTAGCCTGCCATGAGCATGAGGGAGTGCATAAACTGTGCAGAGGATGAAAATTCACTTTTATGAACATTTTTGAGATTTGTCTTTGTCGTAATTAGGAATGAAACCTGAAAAATGTGGAATCCTTTAAAAAAAACTTTGAGAAGAAAAATGAGGATGATTTAAATGTTTAATGATGTCACCTTTTCATTTATGTTACACTATATTCTAACGCGATGCTACCTTAAATTGAAACCATAGTGATTTAGAAATGAAAATGTTTTGCTCTAAAAATATAAAAACTGGATGCTTTGAAGCTGCCAGAACATTTTTCTGCCTTTCTTAAAACTTTTTTATGGAATTGACATGATTTCAAAAAGTATTCACCTCCAAGGAGCTGGTGTTTCAGAGAAAAGGATTCTACCGATGTATTCTCTTTGACTATCTTTAAAGTGCTCCTGCACTACAGTTATTAAGAAAAAGCACACAGGGTAGTGGTTGTGACACTTTTCAGCGGCTGGTGCCAAATTTATTTTTAAAACATTGTATCTCATTCTCAGCAATGGGCTTTAGTTTTGGTCCTGGTGTCACTGGTTTGCTACTGGCAAGCCATGTATAAAGTCCACTAAAGACTCCCACCTCGGTTACATCTGCGCAAAGAGGCAGGCGATTATTTAGGGTGGTTAATAAAGCATCACAAGCTGTAACAGCGTAAAGTGAGATGAGACAATTCAAGAGGCTTGCCGTACAGCGGACCGCGCTAGGTTGCTCCCTGAAGAGAAGAAGTGGTGTTTCCCCCGCTTGCGCCATTCAGCCCTGTTCTGAGAAGAGGACCACCGCAGGTACAGTAAAGAGCCAGCGTGCTCTAGCAATCGGATGACTACAGCAGATGACCTAAAATGTGTCATCCTGGCTTATACTGATTTTATATGCTGCATGCCTTTGCTTGGAGACATCCCCGTGTTGGTAAGACATATTGTGAGGGAAGCAAGCCCACAGTCAGGATCCTTTAAATTGAGAGGAAATTAGTACCAGTGCTCTTGTAAATGATTGAAAAAATATTTGGGATAGAGACTGACATTCAGATCTGCAGCTACTGAATTGCTTATCCATTTTTGGCGCATCAGAAGTAAGTGATTTGTTTCCTCTACATTAGCTGGGATACATAAACATTCTCTGGACTACATAATCTTGGGTAGAGAAGCAAAACTGTAATGATGGGATTCATAAATTGTAAAAATAGTGTTCTCACCATTTATAACAGTAAATCATTCTGACCAAAAGCCAGGCTTGCGTTACGTCCGTTTGGGTGTTACCTTCTGCTGCTGAGGGACAGCTCTGCTTGGAAACGAGAGATTGATTGGTCTGAAAGACAATATGCTGCAAACAGGGCACTCAGATGACATTGCCCTTTTCACTGACTTTCCTAAAGATTTAACGCTCCTTGGAAGTCTAAAAGTTTGTTTTAGAGAATCATGAACTGTGGCTCTGATCTTGCACAGACAGGTATGCAAAAAAAAAAAAAAAAAGAATCCTCTGAGTTTTGTGGGACTAATGTGAGTGTTACTCACACATCACTTTGAGCTTTTGCTGTGACTTGGCATTTTTAGGGGTGTTTCCTCAAATATTGACTATTCCCATGAAGTCATTTCACCCAACATGGGAAGACGTCCACCTCCATAGTGAGATGCGTGGCCACTCTCTGGCCACAGATTTATCTTTTCAAAATGCGTTGAGTTTAGATGATTAACACTTCTTCCCTGATTTCATAGACAAAACAGGTCTTTTGCTGCTTACTAAGGCCTGGCTCCATCACTTTCTCTTCTATTTTTCCTGCCACTGGTAATTTCACATGAAGGACTTTGTGATTCTACATCATGGTCCCACTCCATGTTCTCACTTGCAGAAGTCCATATACCCCAGAAATTGCTTCCAAGAAACATTTCTCTTCTGTCATCTCCGGGGTTTCACTAGGCTTGTGTCCTTGTAGGCTTCCCATTGTTTCTTAGACCTTCTCCTCTAGATACTTTCCTCCGTTACTGACCTCAATTATTTGGGACAGACCTTATTTCTAATGGTAATCTAGCTGTTTCTTCCTCCCAGTGAATGCTCAGCCTCATTTGTATAGAGAGGTCTTACAGAAGTCCTGTAAAACAAAATTTCGATTCCTGAAATGTAAAAAAAGAACCGTTTAGCACTCTTACATGATGCTGAGGTAACCGTTCAGTGCACAAGCTAGAACTAGTCACAAACTGTCCCTAGAAATTATTTTTTTGTGAAAAATTAGATTTCTCGGAACTGTTTTTCATTTCCTAAGAACTTTATAGTAAACAATGAGAAATAAAAGTATATTTTAAATATCACTAAGATGAGAAGAGTTTCCTTTCAACATTCCATACCGGTTTATTTTACTACCTTATGAAAGAAGTCAGGGAAAAATGGTTAGATTTAGTGTCTTTAATAAAGATATTTAAAACAACATTTGTCACAAGTAGGTAATTATTTTAACACATTTTTTTATATTTTTACTGCTGAAAAATGGAAGTGTATTACACAGATCAGACTGTTAATCTATCTGAAAGAAGGTGTGATTCCTGGTAAGGCATTCACTGTGCTGAGGTCCAGCTGAGTTGAATTCCTCCACGGAGCCCCGTCAGTCAGTTGACACCAGCAGAGGCTCTAGGACATTCTTGGGGAGCTGCTGAAATTCAGAAAAGTTTAAGAGAAGAAATCAATTTCCAGGAGCTCTGGGTGAGTACGCTCTCCTTATTGTTGTGCCCTCCTTATCGCACTGCTGTGGGTGCTTGCTGGAAAACGGCATCTGCAAAGGGTGAAAAACAAGTACAATACTGTTGTGGACGAAACAGCCCGAGCACTTCCAGTCCTATGGCCCTAAGGGTCATTTCTGAGAGCCGTATCGGCCGCGGGGCTCGCGTGAGGTTTTACGAGGTGCCGCTCCTGCAGCTCCGCAGCTCCCCACGGCTGTGCGACCAGCCAGGCTGGCGAGGAGAGCCGAGGTGAGCGTTTCGGTTTACCAGTTCCGCATCTTCATTTTCTCTAAATATTTATTGCAGACTAATTGGCCATCCATTGTCTGAGAGAGATGGGAGACTGGATGAGAATCATTTGGCTGAGACTCATTTGGCTGAGATTGTGCAAGTTCAGAATGATGATTACAAGATTTGAGAAACAACGCTAGCAATTAAGCAAGCAGCAGATTGGAGGAAGTACACTTCCCACTGATTGTGCAGGCGGCGGCCCGGGGTGCTGTCGCCCAGGGATGCAGGTGTTGGGTGCTCCTGAACATACACATTGGCAAGTACAGCAAAAAGGAAGTAGGTGTCACCTGGGTCACTGAGTATTCGCATGGTTTCAACTCCCTCATGGGTACCTGGGAACCTCCAACCTCAGGTAGCATGAGTCAGATCACTGGAAAGCAGTTTCCCTGGACTTAGTCCCAAAACCCATCCCGGAATAGCTGCTCATGCAGGACGTACCTGCTCATTAGGCAAAGCTGCTCTCTGGGAGACCTGTGCGCCGAGCCATGCACTGGCTGCCAGCTGACTTCTCGGTAAATCCAGCTTTCTTTTACAGCTGGCATTTTCCAAAGGGCTGAGGAAATACCTCCTAGTGCAACACTGGGGCAGCCTCTGTCTGCTGGTGGGTTTGGGTTGATGCTCTCTGGATGAATTGGGAAGAGATCTCAGCAGAGCAGTCTTAGACGTCCTGATTTTCCCCTCCGTGGCCTGAAGGCATGAAAGTTTGGTTGACTAAGCTGAAAAACTTGCAAAGTAGTAACTTTTCTATTTTGCCCTGATTTGAAACCATGTTTTATTGAATATTCAGGTAAGCTTTGTGCAACGTGGGATTTACATTTATTTTCTCCCTCAAGCATGTCAGATCAAATAGAAACACAAACCATACAACGCAGAGGTCACCTCGTGGTTTGTGCTGTTGTGTCTTTTGTCATAATTGGATAGGGCTTATAGCATAAATCTGAAAAAAAAAAATACAGGCTAGAAAAGGCAATTGGTTTCTGTCTGACTTGCAAGTGTATTTCACCCCATTTGAAAATGTGAAGTTGGAAAAAGGTTGTTAGGGTGAAACCCTAGTGTCACTGAATGGTGGGATTTTTGCCATTGACATGAGTGGGAGCGTAATTCCACTCATTTTTCATGCAGTAGCTACTCTCTAGCTCTTGCCCACTGGTCCTTCAGCCTTTCAGATGGGTACTCAGGACTGTTTAAACCACACGCGTTAATGTTCTTAAATATGTGCCCACTCCTGAATTTCAGACCCGAAGACAATAAACTCAGTGCAGAAAAGAATCCTTTCTCTTCCCGTTGATTATTTTCATACTTACAGACTCAGTTACGGGCTAACGCCAGGGGATGCGACCGAAGTTTCTTTTGTACGTACAGGGCGATGGTGGGG
>VXBL01004267.1:1329803-1355912 GCA_013400195.1 Aramus guarauna | reverse complement strand
GGGGGCGGCGTGGGCGGCCCGGGCTGGGTCAGCCCTTGCGGGGCAGCGCTCCCGGCCGGGCCGCGCCCCGGGTCAAACCCCCCTCCCCGGCCCGGAGCGCCGACCCCCCCGGCGGCCTTCAGGTGGGGGAAATGCCCCTGGCTTAGCACGGAGAGAAGTTGCTGCCTCAAACGAGTCAGGTCGGATAGAGAGCCAGACTGCCGCAGCTTGCCTTGTTTGTGCTGAACAGCTCTTCAATAGCTAGAAGGAGTTGTTCAAGTTCAAGGTGGGAAATAACAAAATGTAATTCTCGGGCACTGCCTTTGAGATATCCTGGGTTTTTTCCGCTATCCCAGACAATTCGAGTGATTCATTTGGTTCAGATCATCACAGCCTGTTGTGAAAGATGCTATGTCAGCGTGTATCTTAAGTAACTTTAACGATGGATAAAATGCTGGATATTTGGATGGGTCACTGGTGTAGCGGCTACTAAAGGGCTGCGTTACTCAGCTCACTTCTTGTCCAGCTTAACTTGCACGGCACCAGCTGCGGGCTGAGCGCGGTCTCCAGGTTAAAGTACTGCCCACTCTCCGGAGACGCCTTATTGCAAACAGAAGGAGTTTGCGAAGGGCCTGACCCCGGGAGGTGCAGGCGTCTGACTCCCACGGAGATGCGGAGCATATACGGAAACGCTGCATGGGTTTTTGTAAAGTTGTGTATTCCTTATATTAAAACTTCTTCTTGCAATGTGAGCATGTGTTCTGGTCTCACATGACCTCAGACATGCTTCCTTGTTGTACAGAGCAACTAGTAAGATAATCTCGCTGGACTTGCGTAGTCCGAAGCTGTATTTTTAACCATGTTATTCCCACACTTTATTGAACAACTGCTGCCTGAATTCGGGCACCTTTTCAGATCTGCATACAGCCTTAAGTAAGGGAAGCAGCACTGAACCGGTCTTTTATATCTTTATTAGGCCTGGAAACAGTAATAAAATGAATTCCATGAGAATTACAGGGAACAGCCCCGTTTCCAGAAAGCTGATACCTGAAGGGTGAGACTGTCCCAAAAAGACTGACTTCATGATTGTCATCTCACTGATGTAAACACAAACTAGTCAAATTTATGCCAACTAAGTGCATTTCTTATTACTGTCACAGTCCTGGTTTTCAGTAGTAATTGGTTCAAAACACAGCTTATAAAATATTGCTTAAGTAGGTTACAAAATGAGGATCTAGTGCTGAGACAAGATAAGGCATTTGGTTAATATGCTACTATTTTTTGCTTTTTTTATAATGAGCATCGGAAAATGTGAAAGCGACCCTGGCACTACCGCACATACGCATAGCTTATTTGTGGATGCCGTCGCAAACTGCTTGTGCTGGCTTGTTGCTGTGAAGGGGAGCGTGTGCTGTTAGCTCGGTGTAGCCTTAACTGAGGTGCTTTTGTGGCATCCCGCTCTGCCCGAACGTGCCGAGTACAAAACCGAGTAACCTTTGGCCTCCTCAAAAGCTAGAAGGGTAAAGCGGCCGGTTTGCAGCAAGCAGCAAGCGACGGTATTCCTGTTACACTCAAAAAGCCCCCAGCTTTTCAGTGTGAAATTGTATATCCAGATGTGTAAAAGGTTGAGGTAAGCTCTCCCCCAACCCCGCCACTAATTCTGAGAAGCTGAAAGGTTAAGTTGGAATTACGGATCAGTTTCTGATGTACCCAGGACCAGATCTTGCTGGCCTAATTCAGAGAAGCCTCAGCTCACGTAGGGTGTTTTAATGAGGCTACCTTTACAAATGTATCTGGTCTCGGCAAAACAGGCGGTGCTAATAAAATCTTCGCCATTATCCCCATCCCACTTCAGGTTCTTTGGGGAACCGGTGGACGTCTGGGGCTGCCCACGGGAGCCCCATCCCAACATCCGGCACAACTAAGGAGATGCTCGTGGGGAGCCTGCGTTGCCAGTCTAGCAGTTTCATTCCTTCGGCTGCTTCGTCAGAGTGTGCTGACAAGCCTGCCTTCCCAGAGCTATGCAGTAACAGAGAGCTTACTTTAAAGCCTAAATATATATAGTAAAGAGCAGAAACGGCATGAGTGGATGGTGCCTTCCCCGTGTTGAAGAAACAGTGTGCTGCATCTGGTACGTGCCTGCTGCTTGCACAGACTTCTGTACGGCTTGGATTCTTGGCTGCTCAAAGTCGGGATTTCTGTGCCAGCGTACATCAGTGCTTTTATTTCTAATTCTGTAACCCCCAAATAGTTTTACTGTAACGTACTGGCCTGATAGTATCATTTTATCAAAACTTGGCAGTGCACGATCACTATGGTATCTAAGCAGTTCACAGTCTTCAGCGTGTTTATACTCCCAGCTCTGGACAGAGTACGTTAGGTACAATCTGCAGATCTCATTTCGGGGGAAGAGGAGGGAGGGGGTAAAGGGAGGTTCAGACAGTGACCTACTCCAAATGCATGCAGGAAGCCCGTAGCAGAGCAAGGATTAAAGACCTTTTGATTTCTAGCTAGTGCACAGCAGGCTCATTGCCCTGCAATACTGACTTACCAGCCTATGGGTCTCTTCAACTTGCGCGGGGATGTATTTAGCAACTTGTGACAGACTTCTCTTTGGCAGAGGAGCTGCAAGCTTTTGAGTTCATGGCATCCAGAACTCATTTCAAGCTCGCTTCTTCACAACACACACAGGATCACGTGTAGTAACTATTCCAATGACGTAATGCCTCACATCTAGGTTGAGAATAAATGTATTAAAATCCTATTTTTTCTCTGTTATATATAGCAGGGAAAAATACCACTAGCAGTTCACAAACTTCAGTTCATATGCAGACAGACCTTCCCCCCTTTGTGCGTGTGTGAATTCAGGCAGGTTTTTCTCTGGCTGAAAATACTGAGGCCCTGGTCCAGCAGAAAATAGCCAGTACAGCTGCTGGGCAGTGGAGCTCTTGGAGCCCGTTTGGGTTTGCAGCTGTGGAGGAGGGCTCCCGTGCCAGGGCGGCGGGTGGGAATTCGGTGCTGATGATGTTCGAGAGGACATTCCTCCAGCAATTCCTCCCAGAGGTGGAGCCAGCTGCTCCATGTGGCCTTGCCTGCACGTAGCCGTGTGCCGAGCCTGGGTGGGCTTGGAGCGGGTCCTGGCTTCCCCGGGAAGAAGAGAACTGTGGAAGCTGCCTACATCGCCTGGAGCTTGGAGCATTGATGCACTGAAGTTTAAACGTGAGGTGCTAGTGGTACTGATGCTTGGGTGCCTTTGGCTTTGCAATAGCCTCTCTTGCTTTGGGAGACTAACTGCGTGTCAGTACTGCTCTTCATCGAGCAGAGGCGTGTAGCAAAATCAGCCTGGGAAGAGAACCGTGGCTTCAGCAGGGATCTGCTAGCTTCCCTGTGTTGGAGTGCTTTTGAACTAGTGACAAGTGATTGTCATTTTGAGCTGCAACAATACCAGAAATAATACTGCCAGCTCTCATGATACTAAAACTTTTGGACGAATGTCTGTAAGCAGTAACGAAGAGGTGTGCTGCCTGTCCCCTTGCCAAGTCCCAAATGATCAGGGTAAGTGGGAGGACACCCAGGAATTACCTCCTGGGGATTTCGCTCCATATTGAAGTCTGCTGCGTAAAATGGCAGTTGGGGTCCATCCTCCTCTTGGTCCCTTTTGCTGTGGGGTTTTCATTCATGGTGTCCCTTTCCTCCAGTATGTGCTGACCACATACTGGTGGAAGCCGTGCTCTCCTCATGTGTCTTTGCTGTGAAGGATGTCAGGGCCTGGAGGGAGGCTGGGGGGGATGCCGGAGCAGAGCGGGAGGAGAGGTGCTGAGGCATAGCATGGCTGGCTGGTGCGGGTTTGGCACCAGGGACGGGTACAGAAGGAGCAGAGTGAATCTTACAGTGGCACGGCGCCTGATAATAACATTTATATCCCTCAGCATCACTTATTGTTGCGATACTAGCGTGGCCTGGTTGGACAAGAGCTGAGGTGAACTGTGTTCTTTGGCTTTCCACTTTTATTTCTTTGCCTTAAAGGCCCTAATACATATAGGGCGAGCTGTATGTCTGATACAGAAAAGCTCTCGGTGCCTTCTCAACTGTCCCCAGAACAGCAGCCACAGAACATGCTAGGCCCGAGAGCAGAACAAGCCGCTTCGGATACCGATGGCTGCTCCGGTTGCAGCCGCAGCCATCTTCGTTCAGATACACTGATTTTTTGGTGGTAATGGAGGCCCTGATGTTAAAAACAATTTTATATAAAAGTTGGTTGGGCTGCTGAAGTGCGTAAAGCTCGTTCAAATATTAGCAAGATCAGTGCCTGTGTTAAGGCCAGGTGTAAAAACAAATGGTTGTAACTGGGAATGTGCCTGTGGGAAAGAGAGGGGTGGAGGTGCGGTTATTCAAATGGACGGTCACCAAACTTGCGGTGGTTGCTGTAAATAAACCAAGAAATAGCAGTAATCTTTGTGCTCCTTGCTGGCTGTTTGTCTTGGCTTTGGTAGGTGCCCCTGGTCTAGCAGGTCCCGCTTCAGTATCCTGCTGAAAGGAGAGGCAGCTGCGGATGGTCGTGGCCGGCCTGTTCGGAAGTGGAGCTGTCCCTCCTCAGGCCACAGGCCTCCTGAGTCGCACCGACCCCGCGGCCGTAGCGCCCAGGGCAAGCCCGGAATGTGCAAGCGCGGTCGCTCACCACGCAAAGCCTGACACCCTTTACCGTAGAGCTGTACACACCGAACCTATAACGTGATGTTGGCAGGTCTAAAAATGAAATGGTAGCAATTAACGTCCTGTCCCCTTTCTGTGCCCCCCCCCACACCTCCCTCCTCCCACTTGCATTTTCCCCCACTCCCTTTACATCGTCCCAGCCGAGCTGGCAGCCGGCGCTGAGAAGCTGTGAGCTCACTCCCGGGTGAAGCTGTGAGCTCACTCCCGGGTGAAGCTGTGAGCTCACTCCCGGCCGGCGTGCTGGCCTATGAATAGCTCAGCCTCCGCTGATGCCGCTCTGTGCTTCAGGACGCTGCCAGCCATGTAGATTTAATGGCTCTGCAGCAACAACTGAATGTATGCAGATAAAATAAAACCGTGCCTAGATTCTCCCTTTGAAATTTAAGTTTTTCAACGCAAAAGAAGGAGGCGAAGTGCCTGAGCTTGCAATCTCTTATGTCGAGAGTTCTCTAGACAGGTGTTTAAGCAAAGACAGGCTTTCCCTTTAACAGGAAAGGGACTTGTACCTTCAAATTTGCTTTTAAAAATGGCCTTCCAATAATAATAATAATAATCCCAGTGCGAAGCTTACATTCAAACGCCTCTTTGTGAGCTGTGACTCACACTTTGAAAGCGTCGTATCTTTCCTAGAAAGGTAGGTAAGTATTCTTGTCGCCAGATGGGGAGTCTCAGGATGGGAGATGCTGCTCTGAGTTCCCAAAAGCATCCGCTAAATATATGTGGCAAACTCCAGACAGTTATGCGTCATTTTCAGAGTGTCAAAAGCCCCACAGCACTTCTGAATAGCGGCACTGAGTGATGTTAAAATCAAATGTAAGGGATAGATTTGAAAATGTAGATCCAGACTGTCTTCGCCAAATTAACAGTAAGTTAATGGCAGACCGAAGTAAAGAACCCAAAGCAAACCAAGTTTGAGAGGTTCTCTGAAACTTCAATTTTTGATATGTTAAAAGCACATTTTTATGAAGACTATTGACCTAGAGAGACTCTTGCTAAACATTGATTATGTGGTCAAGTAAAATCCCTTTCTCCTGGGTTAAGAGTCAGTAGATAGATATCCTTTAGTTTGTGACAGGGTTCTCTGTGAATTTTACTCATTTATAATTTCTTCAAGGTATAGTGACGTCTTTCAATGCTATTCAGACATTACCAGCTGAAAAGGCAACACTGAATACAAGCAATAATTTCTGCTCTTCCAGCACAATGTTGTTGCATATCCTCTCACTTTCCAACCTCATTTTAAGATGGGGTGTGCACCTGCACTCGCTGGAGTATCCCGTACCGTACAGCTGTACTGCGGGAGGCAAGAGTGAGGGAGCGGGACGACTGGGTAAGGTGGCGCGAGCTGGCGGAGTTTTTCCGATAGAGAATGCAGGAGACCCTGGGAATTTTTGGCAGGTCCATAGTCAGACTGCTTGATTGAAATCTGTTGCCTTTGCAAAGAGCTCTTTATATTTTGGTAAATATGAAAAGTATAAAAAAAGGCACTATTTTTCATTTATAGCCTAACATCTGATTCATCCTCCAAACTACATCTTAAGACAAACTAAATGTAATTTAGACTAGAGTACTGCCTCTATAGCGCAGACCCGCGATGCAGAAGGACTTACAATGTGTGCTAGGGTCTGATCCAAAGCTGTGTGTTAGCAGGCACCCTATTGCTGATTTCGGGAACCTTTGTTCCTGTTCCTTTATTGAGAACACAGGGGCAAATGGACGTAAGACTTACTTCAGCAATACCGAGGTTTTGTCAGTCCCAGGCATTCAAAATGATGAGTCAGCTATTCCTATCGGCAGACAGCACTACCTAAAAAACCTAGGAAATCAAAACAGCTTGAGACTTTTTCTTTTGCCCCTTGCTGGATTTGGGTTTTCTTCAAGCTTTTGGGTTTCATGTATTTCAAGTTTTCTCTGTGTCTGTGGGAGACTAGAAATTTATCTTTCATTTAAAGGTGAAAAGGATGTGGGTTTTCTTTATACGATCATGAGACTCCAGGAACCTAGGCTTTAAGAAATAATATAAAGCACACTGATTCCAAATCCTGCAGTTTTAGTGTGAATTATAAAAATGAACGTTACTAAAATGGATGCTTTGTGACAGAGCTTCAGGACTTTTTTTTTTAAACCTCCAAATTAGCAGTTACACTTCTAACAAAACTGCCCTTCCTCTAATTAGAAAAGAAGCAAACTGAAGGCAGAGAGGAGTTGTATCTTTTTGCTGCTCTGCTCTGTGGCTTTATAAGCAGTCTATTGGTTTGGACTGGTGACTGGATGATTTGCGTTCAGAAAAACGTGTCTGAAGGCCACGTGGCCCTTCCAGCAGTTCTGCAGAAGTTGTGTCATTTGACGCGCTAGCAGCTGCTGTCCTTAGCCTGTTTTGATCCTGCTCTGTGCTGCGTCCGTGTTGTGGTTCCTGGGCAGTACTTCTTTGCGATGGCCGGTGCTCGCTGGTGTGCGTATAAAAATGCAGGTGGCAGCTTTATTCTCCCGAACAAAGGAACATCGATCAGCATCCTAGGTGAGCTTATTGCTTCAGATGAATAAAACACAGACCAAAAGTGCCTCAGGCAGCTTACGCTCTAAATTGGATGTAGCCACGAATGCTAAAAGATCATCTGTAGGACTTAATGCTCTTGGTCTGATTTCCACTGGCGGAGTCAGTAAGGGATGGATGCCAGGCGTGACCTAGGCTGCATCTTTAGTTAGGACCAACGGATAGCCCACCCACGGGCAGCGAGATGGGTTACATATTCCTCACTTAAGAAAGAAAAACCGCGGGCAGTTTTTCGACTGCCTTAACATCTGCTGCTGTGAAATCGTTGAGTGTTTTACCACATTCTTCAGTGGAAGCTCTTAGCCCTGACAAATCAGGACTTGACATAAAGCAAGGCGCAGAAGACTCTTAGGAGCTCTTTTAATTCCAGAAACGCTTGCAACATGATGCGTTTATTCAATGTGGACATGATGGCACCGGTACTTGGCACTTCATCTTCTGGGGAGTTGCGTGATGGGAATTAACCTTGAGGAGCTAGTGTGAAGGCTTAGTCTTCTATCTTACAAAGCTGTTGCTCAACACTGGACTCAAGAATGTGCTTTTGGGGTTTACTTGTAAAAACTGGAAGCGACTGGGACACCTAACTGATCAGTCTTTCTTGCCTGGGCAGGATTTATATAGTTACTAAATGAAAAGACGTGTCTGATATGATACAGATAACTATATTAAACCATCTCTGTTCCATAGTCTCTTTTCTGTGTGAGAACAGATTTATTGATGGTCATATGCTTCTGTAAAGACAAAGTGAAAGCACCCATCTTTCCTAAGAGCAGGTTCTGCAGAGGATCCGACCAGATCCCCCTCTGCCAGGGTGAATTTTAGTTTTTTCCTTTGATTGCCCATAACTGAAAGAATGGAAAATCCTGATTGTTCGTGGCTGCAGTCACCAAAACTGGGGTGAATTCCTTTCCTGGAGAAAGTGGAAATCCTGTGTGGGAAGAGTGCTGTTCATAAGGTCACTGATGGTGAGAAAGGAACCAGCACGGGACTTGTGATTTCTTGTGGGTGAGGAGCGAAAGCGCTTGCCCGCGGCAGTTACTCTGCCACTTCTGAGGAGCTCCGTAGTGGATAAGCAACTGGTATAAGGCATTTAAGAGAAACTGTGCTTGCCGATGCTGCTTGCAGTCAGTTGAATCCGTGTTCTGTTGTTACAGATGCTGAAATAATAAGTCTTACAGAGAAAATTCAGGGACTTCTACCTTTAGAAAACAACGAAGAAGCCAGCAAGTTAAAGCTCCCGTGGTGATGGAGAGGAGAGAGGGAGTGTTCTGTTGAGACTGTCTAGGAAAATAGCTTAGCATCACCACGTGGCAAGATGCAGGATTTGGACAGTATTTAATCCCGCATTAAGACTGGGATCAATTCTGATCACTTAAAGGCAATTTTATGTATAATTAAAGGAATATTCTGTCCTTGTCTCTAATGCTCTAAAATCCATCTTACTAGGCTCCATCTTCCAGCTAGTTATTTCTCTCTATACAGAAAAGCTTTTCAGACGTGTAAGCAGCTGCATAGTCCTTAAATATGCCAGAAGGAAAGTTTTGTCAAAAAAAAAAAAAAATCGTAATTCACAAACCTTGGGCTTTTTCAATGTATAATTCATATCGCCTTTGAGCAGTCCTCCTCACAGGAATTTAGAGATGGATTTAGATCAGCTTACTTCATTTTTAGAATACAATGGAAGAGCACTTACCCTGCATTCTTGCAGCCTTTTCTGTAAATTAAAAATAGATGCTGGGCCCAAATCAGCAGCTTTTTGCGCTCCCTGGGAAACCCGTGCGGATGAGCCACAACAGGACAATTCTGCTTTCTTTAGCAATGCAAACTGTATGCCCAGAAGCCTGTGAAGAGACAGAGGGTCTGTAGTGCGTTTTTCCCCTGCAGCCAGGGAATAATCACCACAGCTTGTTTGGCGTGTTCAGAAACTAGCGCCTACAGATGTAGGCGACCGAAAAATCAAACGTAGCGATCAGCGTAACAGGGCTTGGATTGCAGAACTGGACAGGCAGTCGTTTTACGGCAATGCTGTGTCAGGCCAAATTGCCGCTTGCCAAATGGCCCTGCATTAGCGGTGCCTCGTGAGCGGCAGTGCCAGGAAGCCGGCGTCCCGGGGACGCTCCAGCCCCCTTCCCTGCAAAGGGTTACGGCGTTACACACCCCAGGCTGAAAAATTCTGGAGAGTTATTTTAGCCAGGGAAGCAATTTGTGCTTGGCATGGGGCAGTACGGACCACTTCCCTCCCTCTCCTCCCCCACCCAAGCATCTCGTGGAGTCAGAAACCGCAGGGTGATTCAGTGGGGTGAAGTCTGTTTCCTGGTGCGCTCCTGGAGCGGGCAGTTGCTCTCAGAGGCTTTGCCTGGTGCTTGTGGCCAAGTTGCAGATCAGCCTTTTATTCAAATAATCGGGGGGACACGGCAGGATGTGTCCACTGGGGTAACGATGAGCTGTTACCAGGTCCCTAGGGCGCGTGTTAGCTACAACGGCTGTTATGGTTCACTTGTTATGTTTTCCAAAAATTACAGGGGGCCTTCTGAAACAGAAATTTATTTTCAGGAAAACTATGAAAAATACGGTCTTGAAGGATAGCTTTGAAATGCACTTCAAAAATTAAAGCATGGCAATTCATATTGCGAGAGGACTTTCGATAGTCATTACCAGGCCCTATTATGAAATGGGTTACAACTTGGGCTTTTCGCTGGGATTTTGCTCTGCAGAAACCAGCTAGTTGCATGTGTGGGCCTCACTGAGACCCTTTGAACAGCAGCAGTCATAACCCTTCACTGCATAAAGGTTGGATTCCTCTAGCAACTCCGCCTGATGTCTATTTTTGGCTTCCCCTCTAAAAACAGATGGTTGGGAGTGAGAACCTCCTCTTATGATTGCTGTTGTAAGCTGTGAAAGCAACAGATGGTTGCTAACACCGAGATCACAAACCTAGAGTTGTTGAGCTCATTTTTCTTCCAGTCATGCAAGCTTTATTTTGTCCCCCCCCATCCACTTTATACTTTGTCCAAATAGAAAAGAAAGAGGTTTATCCTTTTGTTTATAGGAGTTTGTCAGTATAACTGGAGACGTAGCGTTAGCATTTCTTTCCCAAGCTGCAAAACACATAACATCATTAACTACTTGGTTGCACCAGAGTACAATACGCCGGGCCTGGATTAAAACAGAAACATGATACATCTTGCTCAGGGCCCCTGACATACCAGAATTCAGTTTTTCCTATATGCTTAAAGATGCTAGCCTTCATACTTGCAAGGAAAAAAAAAATAAAAATCAAACAGATGTAGGTTAACATCTTTGCTACCTCTAAGCAGATCTGAGAGGTATGAATTTCCCCAAAGGTCTTAGTCAAGGCGTGGGAAGGTATTGACTGCAAAGGTGACTCTTCTAATTGCCTTTCATCTCTCCAAATTGGCTAGAGAGCCCCAGTACCATCCCAGAGGAGGAAGAGGCCTGTGGTCCCACATTACTGAGAGAGGGGTAATGGGTTTGAGCTAAAGGAGGGGAGATTTAGATTAGCTGTTAGAAAGAAATTCCTCCCTGTGAGGGTGGTGAGGCACTGGCAGAGGTTGCCCAGAGAAGCTGTGGATGCCCCCTCCCTGGAAGTGTTCAAGGCCAGGTTGGATGGGGCTTTGGGCAACCTGGTCTAGTGGAGGGTGTCCCTGCCCGTGGCAGGGGGGTTGGAACTAGGTGGTCTTTAAGGTCCCTTCCAACCCAAACCGTTCTATGAGTCTGTGATTCTATGACCTCTGTCACCGTCACTTTAACTTGGGCAGGGAGGAGCGCAATACCATAAAACAGGAGAGCTACAGGGGCTCTCGTACTATGGGATCTCAGTATGCCTGCACATCTTACTTTAGTTTCCTAATAAATACAAGGAAATAATGCTTTTTGTGGGTCAAGAAGGTTGTCCAGAAATTACTGGACTTCACTTTGTCTTAATTTATTTTTTTAAGAATATCCCACTGCACATAAGCCTTGTACATCAAAGGCTTCTGGAGTGCTCTGCAAAGACTAATGCATTATTAAGCTGGCAAACCCCTACGGGTCACCCCAACAGATGGGAAGATGCAAGTAGAGACAGGATAATAATTTGCTCAGGGCTACATATTGTGTCAGTGGCAGAGTTAGGAATACAGTTGGCGTGTTTTTAACTATGTGTCTCAGCTGATAGCTGTGGAATTGAGCAAAAGTATTAGTTCAAAATCAATTCTGCTTTTACTCTGAGCAAACCCTTGAAACGAAGAAGAATACAATGCTGCAGAATTGGAATACCAGTCTTCAGTTTGCATACCAAAAGTTCCTCAAGACCTCTGTTTTTGAGCAGGTAAATGTCAGGAAAAGAAATAGCCAAATTTTGGACTTGTTAAATCAAATCCATCTGAACATCCAAAATACAGTGAAAATCAGTGATTCAGTATTCAAGTACAAGGCAGCAGAAAATCTCAGAGGCAGATTATTAGGTACTGTAACATGGAAAAAGAGACCTAAACGAGAGATTTTTAAGGAGCTAAGATAAAGGCAATGCTAGACTTACCTGCAGAATATCTAAACTAGGGCAAAATGAAAATTTAAAAGTATGACTTTCTGTCCTCCCCTCTTAAAAACAAAACAAAACCCCCAAACAGTCCTTCACAGTTTGTAGTTGAGAAGCCAAGTCATTAGTTTCTCCATCTCCTCACAGAGATACTACCTAAATGATGGATGGTCTTGCTGCACTGTAGTATCTTTCACGGGGATCACAGCCCCATATAACATTAATTACACATACTTGTGTCCAATTTGTTTAAAGTTATTACAACTCTCATATTTTCAGCACGTTTTTCTATCTGTATTCATCTGCTTCAGCAAACGGCGAACAATTTTGTCTTGAAGTGCAGAGTATGCTGGAAAACGAGCCATTTCACTATTACAGCCTGAAGTTTTTGAGACTCGTACCGCATATTTTGATCCTTACTGGCTTTCTTGCCCATCTTACTCACATTCTTAAAATATTCCAGTTACATACTTTAAATATTTTTAATGCCTAAATATACACGCAGTGCGTCCTCCAATTAGATTGGAAGTCTAATTGCTGTACTGCGTGGTGTGTACATGCACTCAAATTGGAATTTATGTTGACTGGCTAGTATAATTAGATTTTGCCATTGCATTTAATTTTAGAATAAACCACGTTTATTTCCCTGATACTAGATTCAAGAAATAAATTATAGTTGAAGCAATGAGATTTTTCCAGGCTTCTCTAATATTCAGTCTAAATTAATTTGATATGTCAGATTCTTCCACCAAGTGCAGCAATTATTTAGGCCCAATACAGCAGAGAAAGTTTTCAGGTTTGATTGCTATTTCTGAGGGGCTGTTGGGGAGCAGAAGGAGTCTTTAAGCCCAGATGGCCTACTAGAAGCTGGTAACATTTAAGCTAGGGTCTCTCTTAGGAGGACCCAGGACCGTCTAATCGTGAGGCTTTATTAGAATTACCTGCTGTTATTAGTATCGATACAAACCTAATTTTCATAGCACAGACAAGGTTCAAAGGAGAGCCTGGCAGCACTGACTTGTTTCAAGCAGCAGGATGGCTGGGTATAGCCAAATTCTCTGTTAATTTGAGTAAGTGTAAATGCAGTGAAGTCACCGGAGGGAATACCGTGTACATCTTTGGCCGTGCTACACGATGTATTCAATCACACTGTACTTGCCTTCAGTTTAATTTCTTAAGTACACGGGATGGACCCACAGCTTTGCCCATTGCAGATGGGGCAGGGGATAAAGCAAAAGGCATATCAACAGATGCAGGGACAGGAAAAGAGGTCAGCAACACACATGCCTTAAACAGCAGTAACTTCACTTGCTCCCACACGACTGCTGAAGAATACTTGGGAAGTAAGGCGCAGTACCAAGATGTGGCTAAATGTACAAAGATTTCTATCTAATGGGATTTTAAAAGATAAACTAAATATTAGTTTTGAAGTAAACCATGCAAACGTAACTCAGCTTTGAGATCAGAAAATTATTAGTATTTGCTATGAATAAAAGGGCCGTCTGTAATTTGACATGGATTAACTAAGAGGTATTTTAAGGTCAGTGGACTAACAGTAATTTCTGGTGACAATGAAATGTTTTCTCCATTCCATTATTTAATGCAGACAGTACTCTAATTATTGTAACCCAGGTGTGATTATTTTTAGAAAATGTTGAGTGTAGTGAAGGCACCTCTTTGATATTAAGCATCAATTATGACTTTAAACTATTTTTATTTTTTTTTCAAGAAAACTTTTTCAGTAATACCCTGCGTACGATTTAGTAGAGCTGAATTTGAAAGCAACTGACAGATCTGCCTGCGTGTTCTTGCATGCAGATTTTGTACTCCAGGGACCAGTGTAATTTGCAGTTGGGAAGCTTCTTTTAAGGTTTCAATCTCCACCCTAGATAACAGAGTGGCAACCCCGAGCAGGATCTAACTACAGTCAGTAGTAGAAGTGAACCATAAAATACATGCTTAAACAAAGAATTGAATGCTAAATAGTTTCAAGTTGCTATTGTGATTTTTTTTAAAGGTTATTTCTACCTTCTATGATGAACATCCACAGATGTGGAAAAGACGTGGTCACTCGGTTTTTTTTCTTTGGAAATGGGATAGGAGCCTGACACTAGCAGGGAGAAAATTGATCTTCAAACAGGCCTGTCAAATGTGGCGGTTTCACAGTAGTCTCCGTTACTGTGGCTGTGCAATTGGGAGCCCGTGTTTACAGCTAAGCATGCTCTAGCTTATGGACAAAACCATAGAGTATACAAGACTGGTATCAAAATGGCACACGAGAATACTGATTGCAAATAAGGAATATTCTGTAAATAGACACTGAAGAGCATTGGCCAGTTGGCTTCCTTCCTAGTGCAGTCTCCTCCAGCGCTTGTTCCCATGCATGTTTTCTCCATTTCACCGTGAGGGTAAGGGACCTCCTCCCAGAGCTGCCGGCTGCCAAATGAAAAGATGGGTCTAACAGAAACTCTTCTGGGGAAGTTCTCACTTGTTTTCTGAAGTTCTAGTGACACCATCTTTAAAGCTCAACAACTAATCAATGAAGGGCTTTTTTGAGGGTGCAACTGTACGTTAATAATCTGGTAACGTGACAGTTGCCAAGGAAACAAAAATTTAATTTTCTGGCTCATTTCAAACATGGAGTTGAATTACATTTCTGTCTCTAGATTTAATGAACAAATCATTCCAATATTGGTGAGATTTAATTAAGATGGGGAGCTTCCATGGGGAAGAGGGAGGCTGCTGTGGCAGCCATAATAAACTAGCGTTTATCGTGGAAGAGAAGGCCTAAACCCAGCATTCTTTTCTGTCTCTGCAATGCCTGGGCTCAGTCTTAGTTATTGACGTTAAAAAGAAAAAAAAAAAGCCTAAGGTAGGAATGGTACGGCATGGGTTCACTGCCATAGGCCAAAGGAAGCCTTGCAGAGAGAACCTGGGACACGTTCTTCCTTCCTGCTCTTAGCTAAAAAATACGGCAAAATCCACTTTCTTTCTCTTTTGCTAGAGGGACTCTGTTTTACAGTAGGGACAATGCTTGTAGGTACCTCTGTAGCCAGGGTATTGTATGCCCTGGCAGTAGGACTCATGTCTTTAAATGCTATGATTCTAAATGACCAAATAATAATCTTTTCACATTCCCCCCCCCTCCCCCCCCAAAAAAAAAGGGGGGGCATTAATGTTCCCTTGATAGAGGTCTTGATCTTTAAATTCTGTTTCTCCCCACTCATTACTGGGCTTGTTTATAGAAAGCAGAGTCTGGCCAAAAGAGGTCCCTTTTGATCCTTCATCTGCCCTGATCGTTAGGAACAGGACAGTAATTCTTCTAAGAGACAGAAAGAAAATTCTGAGGGACTTAAATATCACCTGTACATATGATCCAAAAGAGAACATGTAATTTAAGTGTGTCAAATAGCCTAAATGTAGCCTAGCATAACCTGGATGGTTCTACAGCAGTCACATCTGCTTACTGTCTTTGGGCAAACAAATGCTAACCTTTGATCTGCAAGCATGTGTGAACCATAAGCCTTTCTTTTTTTTTTTTTTTTTTCCTCCTTAAAGTGAAAACTTTTTAAAGGGTAGTCTTCTGTATATTCTCATACAGAAGTTAAGTTTCTATCAGTGTTAACACACAGGGGGGGGGTTGTATTTATATTCACATATAATTACCCTCATATGCAGATTTTGCTGTCACAGACACACTAACCTGGAATAATTGTAAACATTCAGAAAGTTTGCTTCAACAAAATTCCTGAAATGTGAATAGTTTCTGAATATAACTGTTGAAATTAACAAAATACAAGCAACAATTTAATATTACAGATAACAGAATTTTTCTTTCTCAGGAAGACTATGATCGTCTGAGACCTTTATCTTATCCTATGACCGATGTCTTCCTTATCTGCTTCTCAGTGGTAAATCCTGCTTCATTTCAAAATGTGAAGGAAGAGTGGGTACCGGAGTTGAAGGAATATGCACCTAATGTTCCCTTTTTACTAGTAGGAACACAGGTATATCTGGTTCTGTTCTACTTTATACAACAATTCAGGTCATTGTATGGTGCCTTTTCTTTGGGCTGTAAATTCAGGCCCGACAGGACCCAAACAGCGTCACCTTCTTGCTTTGGAGGAGCGACCCTAACATGTGCCAGAAGAACCTAGATCTGTGGCATTCTCTAAAGAGCTACCTCCATTTTGTTAAAATATATGCATTGTAAACAGGGTGGCAAGATTGGCTGCATCTCTCCGTGTGACTTTATAGAAAGTCATGGGACTTAAGGAATAAAATTGTCTGTTCGTGCCCATGTTACTGGAATTACTTGGTTTTGAAACTATTGGTCACATCCAAAATTTGCTGAAGCAAAGGAGCAAGGGGAAAAGCGAGACAATTTCCTCTCACTTCTTGTGGGCAGTGGTCTGGGCTTCAATTACAAAGTGACCCACATGTTGGTATTATGTTTGGGTTAACCCTTCTGCCACTGCTGGGTATAGATTCTGGTATTCCAAGATGATCACTTCTAATTGAAGAGCTGAATTACAGAATAAACATTTGTTCCTTCTGGATTAAAGGTAGTAGTTCACAGCTTAAATTTCCAGGGCTTTTGGATCAGGAAGGGTCCATAATCTGAATCATGACATGACTCCATTTTTATACATGTAATACTCCATTAATTAAATAACTTTGCTTTAAAAAGAGGGTATCGTATAGCCTTCTGACTTTTGTTTAGAAAAAGTATTCCAACATGACTGCAATCTTTCTTGCTAGATTGATCTTCGTGATGACCCAAAAACTCTGGCAAGACTGAACGACATGAAAGAGAAGCCCATATCTGTGGAGCAAGGACAGAAGTTAGCGAAAGAGGTAAACCAGATACTCCTAAATGAAACCAAAGCAAAGAAGCAAAAAGCCCTATTTCAAATTGACTTTTTCTTCCTTTATCACTTTGCCCATTTTATTTTACCAGTCAACGTATGAAATCTTACGACTGGTTACCAGTTAGCAATTTTTACATATGTTGTTGAATACAGCTAACAAGCAGACCTGTGTAATAGAACTTCCCTGTCAGTAATAGTTGTAACTTTCTGCATAGACACGTAGAAAAACTACATAAGCATTAGTCAGAATTAAAATCACAGAGCGGTTGAGGTTGAAAGGGACCTCTCCTGCTCAAGCAAAATGTTGGAAGCATCTTTAAGAAATCATTTGAGAGTGCTATACTACCATTTTAACACACTGTGTGAATAATGCTTCTCAGGACACTTATTTTTGAAACATAAATTGGTTGTGTAATTCTTTTTTGCTGTTTAATGATCAAATGACCTTAGGACCCCACTGCCAATCAAAAGAGCTTATTTAATACACCTCCTTTATAAACCAAACCAACTTAAGTACATTCCAGATCTTTGACCAAAAGATAAATCTTTTCTCCTACAGGGGGAAGCACATTCAGATAAAATTCTAGATCACAGTCAAACATTGTGATGGCTCTGTGGAAAAAAAAAATGCAGAACTGCACAGATAGAACTGAACAGCTGAAATATATTGCTATTGAATGAACTTATTTTCTTGACAGATAGGAGCCTACTGCTATGTGGAGTGTTCAGCTTTAACACAGAAAGGACTGAAGACCGTTTTTGATGAAGCTATTATAGCCATTCTGACTCCAAAGAAACACACAGTGAAGAAGAGAATAGGCTCAAGATGCATAAACTGCTGTTTGATCACGTGAGATACATTTGACAATGGCCAGGCTTACTGTGAAATTCTACTGAATTTAACTACAATGCATTAAGTACACGGTGAACTTGCTACAGGTTTGAAAGCTAAAACTACGATTCTGCCTTCTACAACCAGTGAAATCCAGAGGAATAAAATCAAACTCAACGAACTTGTAATAAGAAGCCACCACATCTGTTACAAATATTTTATTCAGACTGGAAGGTACAATCTCTCAGGGTTACATAGTCTAGAGGAAGCAAAAACTGCACCATGTTGAAACAGCATCTATGTCATTTTATTGAGTGGAGATGCTTGGCCTGAAATACTCTAAATGAACTTGGATAGTCTTCTGCTTTGACTATACATACATATATATCTCTCTTATAAAAACAACAACTTTTGCACAGTCTGTATGGAATCTGCACAAAGAAATACCTTGTCTCTTTTTGCTCCAGTTATCTGCTTTTGTATGTAAGCTGCTTCCGGTTCCAGTGTATCCACAGAGGTGCAATAATCAGACCAGCCATATAGCCAAAGGTAGCTCCGAGGGAACAGGAAATGGGCCATACCTGAGGGGAGAACACAAGGTAAAGGCAGACATTGAGGAAAACATTTGTGGTTTTTTTGTACTTCGTGAGCACAAATTCTCAGTGTAATCTAGGTACTGAAATACAGTACAGTCTTACTCTACTTTAAAGCTTGACATGCTTTCCTAAAAATGCCAAAAGTGTAACAGTCATCTTCATGAACACTAAATGCTGTTGTACAGTTTTTAATATGCATTAAAATGTAACCAGGCTCCTGGCTATTGCAGACTTCAGTTTGATATTCCCAAAGCTATGTGAAAAACTTACAAGTATTTGTATCCCCTGAAATGCTCAGCTAACCTGACTTCCTGTTCTGCTGCACACCTTTGGAAACCTACAGATTTCTTGGCAATTCCTCCTTCTAATCCCTCGTGGTGTTCTGAAACTTTTAGAGTTGTGTGTATAAATGAACTAATAATCAAATAAGGCCAGAGACTGAGATGGATAGAGGGTTTTTCTTTCTTTTGGTCTTGAAAAGTAGTCAAAGGGATGAATTTCCCTCTGGCTAGCAGTAGGGAGGGAACAAATTTGGAAACTGACCGAACATCTTGCACCCAGGTTCAGCAGACATGTAGTAAGCTAGTTATGTTGAAGACTCCAAGAGGGCATTAATTATAAGCTCTATTTCTTAGTATAAGAACAGGGAACCGACTCAATACAGCTGACTTCACTTTCACAAACCAACTAGTCCTAAGAGAAAGCAGTATGGGATTCTCCCCCCCCCTTTTTTTTTTAATTGGTATTGATTTGCAAGGAGGAAGAGCCAAACCCAAAACTTAACCAGTCTGTCCTCAGATGTAGCTTATATTACCAGTCAACTACATACTGCATCTGATGAAAGTCTCAACTAAGTTGGTGATTAAAAATATTTATTGTAGAATAAACTGAATTCCCATCCTTCTTCAAAATTCTCCTTTGCATTTTTTTTTTTTTTGCAAGGACAATTTTGCACTTCCTGCTGTACAGTGCATCTTCCTGAAGCAAGTACAGACTGCATTCTCCTGTTTTTTTAATTTTTAAATTGAGTGGGATATTTCCACCTTCTATAGTACTTCAGCTAGAGAAATGCACTAGACATTAAAGAAAATATCCACATCTCAGTGTCCAGCCTTCTTTTCTACTTCATTTTGACTTGCAATTCATGTGTCTCAAATGAACTTACTCTTAATGGTACTGGTTCCTCCTGTCATTAATTTTCCTAGCTCTGATTCTTTTCTTCACTATCACTTGGTAAAATGTATTCATTCACATCCTTTGATCATGGGAATTTTAACTAGGAATAAGAGTAGCATATTTTGTCCTCTGCTGTTTCATCTTCACAGTGTCCTCAGCTGTTTCATCTTCACATTCCTTAGCATTTGCAGTTTTAATATATTATTTGGAGGTCTTAAGGAGTGTAGCAAAGATGACTATAAACAAGGTGCCTTAGGTACTCTTTATTGACCTTGTTTTGTTCTTCCATTTCTGGACATTCTGTCTGCTACTTGTTTTTGTTGCTGGATATTTTGGCTGTTGCCTCTCAAACCAAAGACTTACTTGTTTTCATTCATTTAACAATGGCATTGTAGAAATTCTATAAAAAGCCTTGAGATGCTTTGGCATGGTAAGATGTTATGTATATTTAAAACTCATATGAGTTTGTGGCCTTGGCTAAACTTATGCTTCAGGTGGATCTTTTCAACTCTAACATGAAATGTAATCAAGTTATTTATAGCATTTTGCAGGCTATTACACATGTATAAAGGACAAAACAACAAAAAAGTCCCTGCAACCCCAGCTGCTCACTCAGTAATGTTCAGTTGAAACAGAAGTCGTACTTTCTCATCCACTGAGGAAGTCAAAGACCTCTCTAATATCCACAAAACTATGGACAGAGGCTTTATAACTCAGTCTTTTTGCATCAAATTCTCTCAGTGATAAGTAATCCTTCATTAAATTTTACCTACATTAGGTGAATCTGTAGTTACCTATTTGCTTTTCAGAAGTATAGGTAGGTGTTGGACTCTGAATTTTTTGTGTTCCTTGAACAAAAGAGTCAATATAATATCCCTGATGACCCATTGACTCTATATCTTTTGGTATTTTGTGTATAGTGGGCAATTGTTGGTATGATTAAAAGGTTCTCTGATGATTGTTGTAGCTTGGAACATTTTTTTTTAATAGTTAGTAACTTTTCATATTCATTATGCCTCTGTCTGCCTTCCAAAACATTCAATTTCTGCTTCACTTTTCAAAAATCAGTGCTACCTCACACACGTTTAAGGCTGTCTCACTTAGCACATGGAACTCTGACCTCTGAAATCCAACCCTCACTGGTGGCAGCTGGCAAAGATAGGGGGCAGAGGGAAGAAACCATACAACACTTCAAATCACAGACAGAAAAGAAACACCACCTCATCCCTTCTCGTGGCATAGAACAGAAGAGTACTAGGCCAGGTACTATGCTGGTCAAGTGGTCCAAAGTAGCGCTGAAGGCAGTTTGATTGGCCTTTTGAAAACTCCCTAAGCACAGGAGTTACAGCCTGGACTTAAGAGTGTTGCTGTCCTTTTGCCATTTGCTCTAACCCTCAAGGCAAGGCAAACAAACCCTAACAAACAGGTAATGATACTAGTTCTGCACCTTTTATTCTTGACTGCTGGCCTTTAGGCTACATATAGCCAGATGCACCCATGGGTATATCTAAAACAGCAAGGTATCAAAGACAGATTAAGATTTGACTCTTAAGTACATCAGCTGCACTAAAATAACAGCCCTTGCATATGCTTTTTTGTCTGTCTAGAAAAAACGAGTTGCTTTATTTTGCATTAGCTGCTGGCCTCATTTTTACGAGACTCAATCACTTTCCGCTGGACCTTTTTAAGTGAATTCAACTTGCTTGATCAGTCTGCTTTTGCCCTTGTCTTTCATATTATCTCTTAAACTTGGTTTAGCTTCCCTGACTTGGTACAAACTGCCTCTAAGTGACAAAAATCTAAGCAGCTAATATCCTTCTGCCTGTTCTATGAGATTCTATTCTGCTTGTTTAAAGTATGCAACTTGTAATACACCCCTCTCATACCCTAAGAATTTTTCAGCTCCGTTTCTCCTACTTTATGCCCCCTTCTGCTGTGAGGAAGCTGACACATCCTACCCCAGTTCTGATGTCATGCCGAGGCTGGGTCAGCAGCAGGGGAATAACACATTAGGCAACATCACCCAACTACACTTTTTTTGAGGGGGAAGAAGGTTGATCTGGAGAGAAAAGTGTGGGGAGCATAGGAAACAGGACAGAACATTCTTCAGTAAAGTGTCATGAAATGCCTTGTCTGTCCCAGTACCGGGGAAGCATCAGCCACCATCCTCAGCCTAATACAACAACAGTCAGTTTATGTATCAAACACATGCAGAAAAGTGCAATTTTAACAACCTGCATCTGATTACTAGGAGTCTGAACAGAGTCTTGGCAAAAACAAATCTCCACCTACATGCTGAACAAGCACAAAAATTGCATTTTAAGGGACAGAGCATGAACCAGTGGTTAATGCAAAACAATCCTGACTTCTGCTATTTGTTTAAATTTTCTTTTTACCTTTTCATTTTATCTGGCAGCAGTGATAGGACTAGATTTCTTTAGGCTAGCTAAATAGACACTGCAGAACTGCAAGGTTTCCAGTATATGTTAGAACTCATTTTAAGAATAAGGACTCAAAATAGGAATTGCCAACCTTTCAGGTCACAAATGAGCTAGTTTCCTCAGTGCTCTTTAGAACACCTATGAACTGATATGAGAATGCTTATCATATTGCATGGAAAGCAGAGCATGTTGCAGGACTCCAGCAAGGTATCTAGCTCTGCTGTACTATGCATGTAGCCAGTTAAATCAGAATTCTTACTGCACGACAGTTTTGTCATCTACTGCAAGCCTGTACCTTGCATCCCATGCAATGGAAATTACACAGACATTGAGAACGACATAAAGGCCAGATTCTTACGGACCAGAGCAGCAACACCCTCATAAATTTTTCAAAGACACTAGGAAGTAAGCAGCTGACTGCTGGAACTTTAATTATGCAAAAGCAAATACAGTGGGACAATCTACTGCACTTTTTCTTTTTTTTAGTAAACTAGTCCTATTCTTTAGATGAGTGCTTTTCTCATATTCCTAAACTAGATTTTTTTTGTGTGCTTACTATTTCAAAAGATCCATTTCTGACTGTCAATTAGAAAGCTATGTAATATTTTTTTGTTTCATTTTAAAACTGAATAAATGAGCACAATTACTTTCCCTCCCTGTTTCTAACATGCCTTAAATCTCTGATTGTTTAGTCTGTACTGTCTTAAAAATTTCAGTACATGCCTTCAATCTATTTTGGTTGCATGCACATGTTAACTAGAAGTGTCATATCACATTGTACAGAATGTGTGTGTTGACAAGCACATGCTGAGGAGAAGAAAGCATGAGATTTTTTTTCCAGGCTGGCATTTGTAACTAGAAGTTGGTTTCGTGGATTTGTGTTCTAAAGTTATAGCAAGCATAACTGCCTTTGATCTCACCATTAAGGTTTACATTATGAAAACACGTCATTAAATAAACGATAACCCCACTGAAGTGGAACAAGCTTCTACCTCTGTTTAAAAAAAACCTCAAACACTGGATATTATCTCTTCTATCCACACAAAACAACTTCTTTTACAACAAAACTTTCACAGTAGATAGTATAGATCCAAGAGCAAATAGAAGAATGAAACTCTGAGCTGTGTTAAGAATAACAAAGTAATGTGGAAGTTTATAGTCCTACTTCAGCATAGTCAAGTAACCATCAAGAACTGTACCCAACACTTCCAGCTTATTTTTCAGGTTGCAAATGTCAGAGAGGTATCTAGGCTAATATTTACAGTCATATTGGCTAAATTACATGGCAGTCAATCAACTCAGCATTACCTATTATGTTTGTATAAAGTGAGAATACATCAATTTCACTTTTACCTAATGAGATGAAAACACTAGGCAGAATATTGTTTCAAAGTCACTTTTCATCATTAGTAACAGGTACTACAGATCAAAATGATGTTACAAGAAAAACAGAAGCATAGGTGGGCACGTGCACCATAAACCCAGGAACAGGTTTTAAAAGTCTGGTATCAAGACATGCAATAAACCCAGGAACTTCACAACTTCCAAAATTCAGTTGTTGTCAGTGACGACAAACGAGATGTCTGGAATACTAGTTCCACCGCATGTAAAGCGTGCTGATAAAAGTTTGGTCTTTAATTATACCATCTTGTTCTGCAACTAAATTACCTCAAGCTCAGCAGAGAAAGGATGTCACAGTGTGTCTAGTAACACCTAAATGACGCTGTTCTGTTTCAGTGGTGGTGTGCTTTCTGGTGCCTCTTCTCAGATGACGCATGAAGCTAGGATCCTAATCACATGCAGTTATTAAAAACACACCATCAACTTTAAATAGGCAATCTGAAAAAATTGAGCAACTGTAACAAAGGAAGTTATTTTCTATTTCTTTGGTGGAACTGTCTTATATATGCACTGTGCATCAAAGGGCTAGAAGCAACTAGAGATGGATGTACAACTCTTTAAACCTTTTGAACGTCATCTAGAATAGCATTATTGAATGATCATAATTAAGTGATGCAAACTATTTTTAAAATTGTTTAAGAATTAGATAGTAATCTCAAAACATTGGCAAAATTATTCAATCAATCTGACACTTGTAATAAACTGAAACACATCTTGCAGAGTAAGTCTTGAAAAGTTTCTGGCTTTTTTTTGTTGTTGTTTGTTGGGTTTTTTTTAATACAGAAATGTAACTACTGTAGGGACTAACTTCCATTCCTGTAAGGCAACTATCTTTACCTTTGTCTGAAATAGGCTTCATTCTGCAGACCTAAAACCAGGAGCAACCATAGAGTAGGCCTCCCTGACCAACTGTTTTGCATAGCTGTAAAATAAATTTTTCTGAAAACTAGCAGAGGGGCAATAGGCATGGCCAAATTAAAAAGTTACTTTAAGAACATCAACAGAATAATGAAAAACAATGAATCATCAGGATGCCAACTGACTTCCAGCAATATTTTTTATACTTCTAACAGAAATGCTTTATATATTTTTCATTTCCATTCTGAAACATTATTCAGACAATGAATGTAATTTTATTTCTAAAACAATATTCTGTTCCTATTAAGTAATATTTACTTAGCATAAAAGTTGTGTGCTAAAAAAGGCATATTTTACATTATTATTATTTTCAAATGTAGACAGGCCCACTAATCTGAATATCCCCTGTATGCAATATTTTTCAAACATAAACGTGGAAAATAAAGTGAAAATTTTCTGAGACATCTGTATTTATCTGGTTTTGTTGTATGTCACAAGAGGTATGGGTAAAGAACCAACATGTTTTCTTTGGTTTATGAAAAACTCAGGTTTATGAAAAACTCAGCATTTTGGTTTTAAGCATTAGCACATGAATTGAAATTCCTTATGATGAATTTTGTACCAAGTTTACTCCACAGAAGTCTGAAGTACTTTGAAGTAAAACCAAATTCTAGTGAATATACCAGACACATTGACTTCTGATTTTCTGATCAGGTAAGATATAGGTAATGGTACTACAAACTTCTCAGCTTCTACTAATACATCTCAACCATGATGTAATGGGATGACTACCATATAATTTTTCAGTTCTTCTATTACGATTGCAGGAAAAGATGCTAGTCTCAATAGACAGCTAAGGACTGGGAAATAAAGATTAGCAAAAGTGAATCTAATGTTTCCCTCAATTGCTTTTTCTTTTAAGGCCACAAAGCAGCAACAAAATGACATCAGAAGAAGTGCCATATGTATCAGTGTGGCAATTCAGACAACGGGTGCCTTACAGAAAAGTACAGGCAGCTTTATTCAATGCTGTACCGGAATTCCAGCATCCTCAGTACTCTCTTTCTTTCCTTCAACCTCGTTTGCTTCAAGTGAGTGACTACAGGCCATTTTCATTTGAAGTAATTTCTATGAACAAACCTTGACTTCACAGAAATGGCTTTACATACTCCACTCTCTGAACTGGACTACAGTCAATTTAAAAATAGACTGTAGACACTCTGAAACTGTCCACGGTTTAAAGTGTAGACGTTAGATTTGATAAAGTGCTAAATCCTGATCAAGTGGAAAAACATACCAATTCAAGACACAATGCTTAACTTTTTGATGTGAACCTCAGGCTGTATTAGATTGTTCTAACAGAGCTAAATCAATACCAATAGCACTTCTCACTCCAAAGTCATAGTGTATTTCTGGACCTGCTGAACGTGAAATGCTTTTGCCAACTTTTGACAATTCAGAGCTACAAACAGCACAGGGGCGGCAGCAGCAACTCTTTGGTTTGCTTTATCACATGTTATTTCTCAACTATTGTTGTCCCATCCAATTCTTGCAGTACCAATTTGGCCTTGTCTACAACAGTCCTTAAATAATTAATTGTCTGAAGTGAAAGGTACAAATACAGCTGTGTTTCCATAACACTTAGAACCACAAACACTAACCATAGCCAACAGAAACATCAGAACCAGATTTTGCAACAAGCAGGCTTAAAGGCCTTAACACTGCTCTCTGAAATAATACCACATTAGTCTTGTCCATATAATAAGATTTAAACCACATTTTTGTTCTAGAGTAGAACCATTTCTACTACAGATTTTTTTTAATTTTGTTTACAACAAAGAAGTCTAAAATACAAAAAGGAAAACAATCATTAATGAAACCTGTCCTTGTCTCAAAAGCTCTTCTTGAGTCCAAAGACCAAGCTATTCTGTTAGAGTCCCCTTTTGGATCTGAGAAGAGTAAATCCAAAATTGTAATCCTCAAGTTCTCTGCTTTTAGGCTAATATGAAAAACAGCTGATGTCAAAAGCACAACAGCTTAATACTTTATTTATACAGATGCCTAGAAGTAATTTGGTTTTGACTGGGCTCTGATTACTTTTAAGCCTACATTAACATCTACATGGTTTGGTGGTTTTGGTTGGTTTTT
>VXBL01004267.1:1314968-1329751 GCA_013400195.1 Aramus guarauna | reverse complement strand
TTTTTTTTTTTTTTTTAGACCTTGCTTGGGACTTAATTTCTAGGTGTTTCTTCAAGCATACTGACTGGATTATGTTCTATGCAAAACACTGTCAGTCCATGTCTTTTTGGGGGATTTTTTTTTAATTATTATTTTTTATTATTTTTAAAATAAAGAACCTCTTCCTGCAACTGCATTATGTACAGGTATTTTTATGTTTAATAATCCAGTGGCAATCTGCACTGAAGATTTTCTTCCCAAACGAAGCAGATCTGCAACAGCAGCAGAGTCCTTTATGAGGGCCATTCTTCTTCCCCCACCTTTGGCTGAAGACAGCACAGAAAGCACCTCTCCTCCTTCATTGCTACAGTGAAAGAATCCACTATGAGTTTCTGCAGTCACCTGACATCAGGTAGCAAAAGGAATACTCTTGCAAAAAGGGGTTTCATTGCTAGTGCCCTGTGAACTTCTGAAGAACAGAAATGTCTCTTGGCTCTGAATATTTCTGAGACAGCAACGCAGAGCTACTACATGTAACTCAGTATCTGTGTTGTTGAATCCATAACTACTCAGTGGGCACAGCAAGACAAGACGTCAACTGTTGCATGAAGTTCAGTGCTTCTGGTGAATCTGATTCATACATATCTCAGCTTGGATACACTGGGAAGCAGTGTTTCCTGGGTAACTATAGAAAATGCCTGGCCAGGACACTTCCCTCCTCCCCCCCCCGCCGTGCCTTGGTGACCAATGTTTAAGTGATCACCTTCACAAAAAAAATGATCAATAGACAATTGAAAGCTTCCAACAGTAGTGAACAGGCTCTCTAACAAGCTACTTTAAAGACATTCATTTCTGCCTTGAAGATTTGTTACCATTTTGGTACTTCACTGTGTTGCTTTGCTGAGATAATGTAGATTTTAAAGTCAAATTATGTTTTAGAAAGAGCTTCTTTGATTTCCCCTTATACTGCAGATCTTAAATAGCACTTAAAACTGCAGTTTTCAAAGGCTGTTGAAGTGGCAGCCTGCAGGACTGATAAGCAAACTTTTCTATGGCATCTCTTGAATTGCTCATATGATGATTAAAGTAATGATCAAGCAGTTCAGACCCAAAACAGAAAGCAAGATTTCTTTCCCCACCCCAGTATTTTAAACCCTACAAGGTAGAAGATGGAAAAGTTGGGGATAGGGAAAAATGAGGAGAACTTAAGGGAAAGAACACAGCAGCAAATGCCCTGGATGTATGTACAATAAAATTGCTTTGATGCAGGAACTGATAGAAACTCTCCGCTGCCAACTGTGGTATCAGGAGTAGGTCAGAGAGAGGGCGGAGATGGTGAAGGAAAAGGGAAATGCAGGTATACAGTTTCTGCTGCTGCCTGAATTCTCTGGGAAGCTTTCAAGCCCAGAAACAGCTAGTGGCAAGTTATGGTATTTGAGGTTTCTGCAGAAGCTTTGCTGTTATGAAGAGTCAGATAATATCTTTTCAGATGTCTAAGTATAGATTCTAGAACTTAACTTTTGTCAGTCATGTTTGGCTTTTATTGACTTGGAAGAATTTTCAAACAGAAAAAGCTGCCAGACCATTATCAAACTTGTCTCCTACTATAGGAAGATGGGAGAATGGACAAATAAAAGTAAAAATTTAACTGTACTTAAAGTATCTCTCTTGATCTATTAGTGTCTTTGTTTTGTGAATCAGAAGTTACTGACTTAATTATTAAGTTTTCCTTATATCATTGATGCATAAATGGTGAAATTTTTATACATGGCACATTAGCAAAGTCTGAGATTTTGTGCCTGTGTGCGCACACGTGCGTGTATTTAAATCTGCCTAAAACAGATAGAGTAGTCACGTGTGGGATTCGTCTGAACATGGGTGTCCAGTATGATTTTAGGCATCCTACTATTCTGTCTAGTCTCCAGCTACTGCTCTGAGAGGCAATGGGTCTCCTTTAGGTCCTGCGCCATAGCCAGCAGTCCCACGTGAGTTTCTTGGATGTATCGGATGGCAGTCAATATTACATTTAGGTTACTGAATACCATCCAAAATACATGTACGTACTGTCATCCTAAATGCTGACCAATGTTTTCTGCAATTATTATTCACACACACAACTGTTTTCATGCCAGAGGACCAAATTCTATACTAGGAAATGCAACCCTTAGAGTAGTTTACTTACGCCAAGCAAAGAAGAGACAGCATTTTGGATTTTTTTGACAAACATGAACGAAGTATGGAAACGGACAACATGCCATTATATGCTATATAAAAGCAAGTTTTCATTAACACTTCTAGATTGAGTCAAAGCACAAATGACAGTGAAGACACTGCGACAAATCTTGACTGCAAAAATGGGAATAAAACAAAACAAAACCTGCCAGATGTGACATGCCATTTTAAAAATTCAGCTGAACAAGAAAAAAAGTGCTCACCTCTCATTGGATCAGGAAGGTGAATAAGACTTCACAAGAAGATAAGAGATTGCATTTCAGTGAATCCTTTGATTTTTGGGTGACATTCACATCCATCAACAATTAACTAGTGCCAACACTATGTCAGATTGATGGTGAAATATTTTGCAAGAATAAACCCAAGTGTTTTTAGAGAAGAAAACCTGATTTTTTACTTCAAGTATTAACTTAGTCCTCTACTATTATTTTTGAAATAGAAATTTTAATATCTCATTACACTGATGTAAAGAAAGGCTGGTGGCATGAAAGCAGGCTGTTAGCTACTTCCAGAAGACAAATTTCCATTGCAGCTGTAAGCCACAATGTCTCTACAATATCAAAGAGAAAAGTGTATCACCTGTTATAGTGATTTCTGAAAGAAACCTTTGAAAACATTTGCTTAAGAACAGGCCTGGCAGATACTACTCAGCTAAGAGTGTATGAATTTGGTAACCTGAGGAAAGAAAATATCCACTGAGGACATTAGGAAAAAGTGTTACTAGTGTAATAATTTTCTGGCAATTGCAGACTTCAGTTACATTTAATGGAATCATTTCTCCATGCCAACAAAAATATTAAGAAAATAGCACAGATGTTTGAATTTATAAAGACAGATTCTGCAATGCCAGCCTTACATTTTTTTATTGTACAACTACAAAGCTAATGCTTGCCTTCCTCTGAAATCAGAAGGTAAGTTTTTAGTACAGTGCTTTGGCCACACCATTTCCACAAATCAATCCAAATCCATTTAAAATGCATTCTGTTAAGTGCTTTTATGGAAGCTAGAGGGGAACTAAAACACTAGGAAAGCATCTTTCCTTCTCTACCCATAAACAATAAAAGATACCAGACTGAAGGCAGACAAACTTGGAGCCATCTTCATCATTTCACATTTCTCCTCTTGCTTGTCTAGCTTCTTCACATCAAAATGCTTACAGCTCTTATTTCATGGTAAAATTTGCATGCCACAGACACTCATAAATCTATAACAAAGAACCTATTAAAAAGGGAGGTAATAATTCTGCATTTTACATCCTTACACTGTAAGCATAGCTGCTTCCAATGACTTTTTAAACGTTTGGCATAACCCTGTAGGAACAGCTTATGACTAAGTCCAATATATGCCTGTAAAGTTTCAGAGCAATTTTGTGTAGAGTGCATATGCAGAAAATTTTTATATTTATGATAAAGGTGCAGATACTAACCTGCCAAGGCCGATCCCAATCAAGAGGAATAGGAAACGCTCCAAACCAAGCACCTAGTATACTGCATATGGTGGTAATCTGTAGACTGCTTTCCCAGATGGACATAGCTCTGTAAAAACAGTGTGTTAAAAGATTTCAACAGCAGTAAAAGTTACCATGTCAGAATGTTAGATCTGATTTCTCCAAACATTTTTGAGACTACAAACAGATCTAAAAATCAATATATTTGATAAATAGCATGCAGGTTTCTCCTAAGAGAGAACACACTCTATGTAAAATGTAAATTGCATATTTTAGCTATAATCATTATCTTCCTATACCAAGCATTCAGATTTTTTTTTTTTCTCTTGAGATGTTTACTGCAAAAGCTAATTTATTTTACCTGGCAATACTCCTATTGAGCTTGAAACACTGTTTGACTGAGCAAGTTAAAATATCACAACGATACTGTTCGCATTGCAGGGAAAAGCAGATATAAAAGGGTAGCGTGGGATTGTATAGAAAAGAGCAAGCACAGTCACAAAGTACTCTATGGTGGAGTCCTGTTGTTAATATATCTGACGGCTATGACAATTTGATATTTAAAATACAAGTCCACTCTGTGAATATTTTAAAGCAAAGTTCCATCAACTGAAAAGAAACATTGCAAATAAATGTAACCTGCATCTTGCAGCCCCCTCAGCAACACTGCATCCAAGTTGAAGTACACTGGCTGCAGGATAAATTTATTGCATGCTAAAGAATTCTTGCATCACCAATCATGGTACATGTATTGCAAGAGACGTTAACGACTCCAGTTCTCAGTTCATGGCCTTCTTCCACTAATGACTTCAAAAGTTTTGGAAAAGTTGGGTTTCCATTTAAAAGATAAGCACTTATTGTCCATCATCCATTTATGAAGTGATTGTTTTGCTTTTCTCAAGCCATGATTATTTGAGGACTTGATACCAATTAAGAAACAAGAAGAGAAGTTCAGAACACAGTAGGGAACAGTTCTGAGACAGGAGAACCAGGTTCAAATCCCTGCTCCAAATCAGAAAGGTAAAAGGATCTGAATCTTAATGTTCACTGTATCTCAGATTATAAACACAAACCTAGCTGTAGCCAACAGGAAAAAAAAAAAAAAAAGATGGGCACTTTTATGACTAGAAGATTAGCTGGATAGTAAACTCCAAATTTCACATATGCTGTTTAGGCTGCAGACACGAAAGCTTTAACTCTAGATCTTGTTTTGAAGAGCCAAAATTTCTGACTTTACTTCCCAGTACACGTAACTCTCTGCTGCATTTGATATTAACCAAACAGCTCACAAGTGTAAAGCAAACATTTTTTATTGTTTGCAAAATAAAGGTCATACAGATTATAATATTTACAGTGCAACATTGACATTTTAAGCAGAAACAGGAACTGTTTCTTCTACAATAAGCCCATCACTCTAACTTACAACATTTGATTTCAACTCACAATCCTCCTAATCCTTTAAAGGGAAAGGTCCTGATTTAACTAGAAAACTTTAGCAGTCTGCACAGAGGAAATGATTGTAAATTATTTTCAGAAGATGAATAATTGAGCAGAGAGCTGTTAGGCAGCTTGAGAAAGAGAACATTCACTACAGCCTTAAAGGCAGTGAAAGGGCCAGCAGAATATACCAAGGACTGACCGAGGTACATTTGTACCCCACATGACATCTTATCTGGTAGATCTACACACATAGTGCTACACCATATGGAGATACCAGACTGAGTCCAAAAGCAAAACAACAGAATTAGCACGGCACAGTGCCCAAGTGAAGAACAGCCATTGGCAACCATTTGAGCTGCTAATTCAACCGCCGCAGCATGGACACTGGCTACTCAAATGCAACCTGACTTGTCCTCCAACATTATCCTGCAGGAACAATGCTTTGATTATTCTCTTTTCTGTATGGAATGTCACCTATTTGGATTTTTGCAGGTATTCTTTAACCCATTAACCCATCACATCATTTGCACGAAGTTAACAACTCCAGCAACATTTACAAAAAAACTAGAGAAATTATAAAACTCAAATTTTAACTACCAATAAAGTATAACTAAAAGTATGCTGTAGGCAAAACTAATGATATTTCAGATGATAAATGGCCACTAGTGGTACAAAGGCCTTTTAAAGCCTAAAGTTTAACCCCTTGAAATAATTAAAACCAGCGCATAAAGTATTGTATTAAGAGGGTAGTTAACATAAAAGAATTTACTAAGACAGCATTGGATAGACAAGATCTGGAATTCTGCGCTGTGACAGGACTGAAATACAAAGTAGCACACCACTTTGATGATGACCACCTTTACAAAGACTATTTCCAACTCTGTAAGAGTGTGCAGTTCACAAACAAGTGGTGAAATAGGTGAAAAATTCCAGAAGGAGCCCTAAAGTTATAGTTTGATACTATTTTTCAACAAGTGCCAAATAAAATATATTTCTCATCCAGGTGACATCTTATAATTGCTATTATACCAGAAAATTCAACACAATTACTCAGACTAGTGATTTCAAAGAAACAGTCTCCAAAAAGAGCAATAAAAATCAGCCACTGACAGCTGCTTTCTTAAAGGCTTTTATGCAGGAGGCTATTTCAGCCAACAATTACTGAAAAGCATTTAAAGAACAGTCACCTGCTTCTGTTAGTGCTGATAACCCTTTCTGTACCTTTTATTTCCCTCTACCCACTTACAGCAGCACATGACAGTATATGATCAGTGTTGTGACATCGGCCACAACACTAGGTGTCAGAACACAGAGTCCAGAGATAGCTGGCATGGGCCCACTCCTTCCCAAATGTAAAGATAGTGAAAACCCCTATTTACAGCTTGCTTACTTAGAACTGAAGTTTTAACGATGTAGCTTACTTTTCTCACACATTCTGTGTGCACACAGACTACAAATATGTGCATAAGAACAAATGGTTCAAATTTCTTAAAGTAATTTAAAAAATAAAATAAAAAAACCCTATTTTTTCCATCTAATCAACATTTCCAATTCAAAAGTGTACTCAGTTTGAGAAGGCAGAGCACGTGCAATTTTCTGAGCTACAATTGTGTTTCATGCAATTGTTTCATGTATACAAAAACACCCAACCCAACCAAACAACACCTCCCCTCCACCCTGCTAACAATCCAAACTTTGTAACGCAAACAATAAACCTACGATACCACAGATTACGTGTTATCATGAGACAGCACATATATAATCCACCTCCTAGAGGCACGGGCACTTAGACTGATCTTGCAGTAACTGTATTAGAAGTGATTTTGCTAGCAGTGACTGCACTTCCAAGTGCTGCAAGTGGAAACAGAAAGCTAAGCATCTCTGCAGAAAAAATAAGCACTTTGCAAGATTATCCTCAAAATATTTAAGTCGGACTGATTCAATTGTACCATAGCTATTACAATGCAATAGATTACACCCAAGGTACCTGAATGTAACTTTATGAATCATCCTATGACAACACATTACGTGCACCAGTATTTTCACCCTAGACCACCTAACACATAGCAGAAAGCTATCCAGAGCAATAGCTAGGTAATTAATATCTGTTACTTATTTACATTTGATAGATCAAGATAAACTTTCTTTTTCTAGATGTCTTTTCCTGTCTTTCTGCAAAGACAATTGCACAAGCACATTTTGATCTTATAAATATTGCTCAGGTAAATAAGAGTAGACCAAAGGAACCAGTGGCATTTATTTTTGTTAAACTGTATTCAGATATTTTTAAAACAAATTTCTTTTTCATACTAAGCTACACTCTTAACCAGGCTTTCCAGCTTGCTGTCCCAGTGCAATTGAATATGCTAAACTCTTCTTTCAAGGCAAACAGCTGTGTTGATCTTAACTAACCATTCTTTTACTCTGTCAACCAGTCCTACCTCATTCCACATGGTTACGTTAGAGACAGCTTTTTAATACATCATGTCTATACTCAGCTCATGCCTAAGTGCAAGACGTTCCAACTCATTCATGAGGTCAAATGAAAAAACACAGAATTACTTTTAAAAGAGCAACTTGCTACAATCCATAGAAAAATTTGCTACAATATTTCTTTGCAGTCTATTTTCATTTGAAGGCTAGTCTAAATAAGCATTGTTATTAAATAGACATTTTATTTAAAGAATGTCACATAGCTCACTAGTAAGAAGTACGCACAAGTTGTCACAGCAAAAGTGTCAAAACAAGACCACCCTGTTTCCTATGCAATAATTGTGCTGAAATAACATTAAGATCTAGAATAGGAAAGAAATTGACAGGCATTAAAAAAATCTAACCTGGCACAGACTTCTGACAAACATCTGAATTCAACTATTATTTGCAGTTTCAAAACCTCCAAAGATGACCAAGTGAATCAGCAATGATTTGTTTTGACTAAATAACTCCATGCTTTTATTAAATTCTTGCAAGGTGTCATTTCTATTACTCTATTCATGCCTTCCACTGAAAATAAAAACAATAAAGCATAACAGACTTGAATAAGGATTCAAGATACTTTTCAGTAAGCTGAGACCTGAAATAAAGCAGAAGTCAGTATCTGAAACTACTATGAAAAGTCTACTTTTGTCCTCCTCTATAGAAGTTTAAACCAAACTGACAGTTTAAACCAGTCTGACCTGACACCCAGGTCAGAGGTGTTATACAACTTCTCACTTTCTTTTGAGATGAGACTTCACCCTTATGAACTGTTAAAAGGGAACAAACGCTCACATCTTATTATTAAACCTCAAGCACGTGTGGGGCTGCTTTATGTTTCAGTGTCCCAGCCTTTCAAAAATCCTGTTATTTAGTGAGTGAAAAAAGGCAGAAGAGATAGAATTTTTCTGAAAAATACATTATCCTTGATACAGGCTAATGTCATGGCTGTCACTGAAGTGAAAATGAGGTAAAAAGGCTCATTTTACTTTAAGCATACTCTTGAAACAATTTAATGCCTGAAAACTGAAAACAGCTTGCTTTCAAGTTTAAAAAAGAGCATGGGCAAAAGTTACATACTTAAGACTACAGTAAATGATATATAATTTTCACCACTATATTCAAGTTAAAAATACTGTTAAAATGGTGTTTCTTTTGGCTCGTTATTCCTATTTGAAAAGCTGTGTTCACAAAGGTACTATTGAATCATGTACAAGAGTTTCCCTTTACAGCTTAGTCTCAGGTCTCCTCTTTATTTGACAATCATCATACTGGACTGCACAATGCTTTTACACCAGTAAAATGTGCATTTGAACCTTCACTTCCTTCAAACACATATATAGTGAGATTTAGTGTCTGGACACCAAAACGCCAGGTTTCTGAATTAATGCATTCAAAATAAATAATAGTTTTGTCAGAAAAGCCTTCATAAGCCTGTAATTACAAATATGAAAAACATCAATAATTCTGAAACTGTTCCTTTCTTTACAAAAAAATCCATGATATATTGTTTCCATCAATTCTGTCCATTTCTATTCTGGGTAAAATCAGAAACTTTAGAATAGAACTTACCCATTTTTACTAAATACCCGTATCCATGCCTGTATGTTTGGTCCCAGCATACACAAGCATTGTAAAGTAGTAAAGGTAGACAAGAGAACTGCAAACAAAAATGTCTCAGTCACTGACCTACAAAGAAGGAATATTACAAAAATTAAGTGAGGTAGTTACTAATTTTCTAAGAGTTCCAAGATTTAGGAAAAAAAAAACCACCCTTTAAGTCAACTTGTGAAAGCGTGCATGGTTTATTAAACCTCACGTGGAAGAATAAAGTATTTTCTTCTTACTCTGTAGAACAGTAAAGATGGAAAGAATTCTGGTATCTGTTATCTCAACAAAGACTGAACTGCAGTAATTATTTTAAATGCCTGATACCTGTAACATTTTAAAAAACACATGTGTACCTCATACAGAACATTAGTCCTGAATTGAAGTACACTTGGATATTTACTTCATTATTCCATTTATTTGTCTAGTTTGATGTTGTGGAAGCAACCATGAAACCAAACTACATGATGTCATCGTTAGTCAATAACTTAGTACTTCTCTCAGAAATCAGACTGCTTTATGATCCTCTTTTTTTTTTTCCTCTTTTTTTTCTTTTTTAATCATTCCTAAAAATTAAAACACTAATATCAAAAGGATGAAATCTATGCAAGATGCATGTTTTAGAATCTTACAGGGAAAATGACTAAATGAAACTTGGAAAAATGTTTGTACCCGTATGTTTAACATAAATAGCAAAGTAAAAGGAGTTGTTTGTAGCTGTCTTGAACAACACATCTCCAAATATACAGAAATTGTAAGAGCCAGCTTCTAAAAAAACAAACAAACAAACCAACAAAAAAACCAACCAAAAAATAAACCCAAATCACGCAAAACCCAAACCAGCCACCCTTCGTCCCCCAGCCAGGAACTTATACTTTAACTTCCAGTGTACCATGAAATACACAAGTACTTATTCCAATATCTGCAAGGAGAACTGCCCCTTAAAACATTTAGAGAAAAGTAGAGTCTTCTGACTTACTCTATGAGAGGTGCTCCATAAAGAACAATAATCGCATGAAATAGTATGCAAGACATGAAAAAGTATATACAGCATTTTACAAATCTGGATATCTAAAAAAGAGCAATAAAATATCAGAATAATGTTTCAAAAGAAAAGAGAACATAAGTAAAATACATAGTCTATATCGTATCAATAGCATTGTACTCTACCTATTTCTTTAATTTCAGCTACAGCACAATATGATAATAGCATGGCATATTTCAAAACAGCTTTCTCTAATACTTTAAATAATTAATTAAAAATGATCACACTCCACCTAAATTTTTTTCATGCACTCTAATTATAAAAGGCAAACATACAAAAAATAACTGGAAATGACAAGATAAAAAGAGATACTTTTATTAGATATTTTTACATTTCTGTTTTACATCTGTTATGTCCTTTCATTAAAAGGCATCTTTCACAGAAAGTGAAAAAATATTTAAGAGCAAGAAAATATGTAATATGAAAAAAGACATTCAGAAACAAATGTAATACTTAAAATTAGGTGAAATAAAAACAACCACATTTTGTACTTCACATCTTAAATTCAAAATACAGCTGAGAAATGTCCATGACTTTCTATAAATCTGCAAAACACATATAATTTTCTATGAATTTAAACAACAGTTTCTGGGTACTCACTACATCATACAGAAGCTGATAAACAGTTCTGGTAAGGTCTGTTCTGATCAGGTCACCAATAGTAATCCATAATTTCACTTGAACACTTTTTTGGTATTTATTCCTTATGCTAGGTTGGGATGAAATTTCACCTAGAACACGAAGCTTGCTTCATTTTAAATCACAGATGGTTAACATACTAGTTTTCTGTAATGATTTTGTGTATTTCGCGTCCCCCTCAGTCAGCAAAACTAGACAGAAGTTTTGCATACAAAGATACTGCTTTTAGGGATGTTTGCTTAAATGTTTAAGAATCACCACATCACAGCACTAAACCCTGTCTGACTCAGCAGGCTGGGAGTGCCAGACTATCTTCCTGACTTCAAAACACCGGTGTAGTCCCCTACTCCCGAACAAGTTGTGCTTCTCCAAATTCACTCTGTTCTATTTTGCTGGGATCCATACCTTTAATGTTCCTGCAACAAACTGTTACTACAAAAATTTCTCCCAGATTTAGATTCTTCTGTATGTAAACTTCATCCTTCAAGGAAATGTAGTCATTTCAACACTTTTCCATGTCATTTTTTAAAATTTACTAGCTTTGTTTAAATTGTAATGAGCTAGTCTCTCTTCTATATCTCAAATTCCAAAGACTATTTTTCTTCCTTTAGAGTTATCAGAAACTTGTAACTACACACGAGAAAAGTGTTTCGTCATAACACTGAAGGTCAGGCCTGGACTATGAAATGAGTTCTTCACCCATTCAGTTTTGCTGATTTTTGCCACCATGCAAATTGTTGGAAGACCAGTGGCTGGGACTACAAACAACACTATATTGACAAGAAAAAAGAAAGGCACAGAATCGCTCACCTGAACAGCTTAATTACAGGTAGAGAAAGTTTTACATCACAAAAATATCGGAGAATTTATTATTTCAAAAGGTGCTACACTCAGCTCATTCATGGAAAACAAGACTTCACCACCAAAAGTTGTCTTCTTTCTTTCTTATTTGATTATTTCAGTGAAAGAATGTGCTTCCCCTCCATATTGTCTGGTAGCAACTTAAGAATGAAAATCTTACCTTGTGAGCAAACGAACTTCTCTTAGGAGTCAGGTTTGGTTTAAGGACTAAGTGCAATATCATATTAAGGGTACTGACACAAACAGAACAAATACACAGCCACGCGAGGTGCGTTCCCAAAACCGTGAATCCGTCCCAGAAGAAAGGCGGCACAACCGCTGTCAGAACCACTGTAAGAACACAGAGAAGGTTGGCAGCCAACAGCCTCCTCGTTTCCGCTTCGCTCATTGCGTTCCCTGTTCACCGGCCACCTGCAAGACAGCAAGTCGCGCCCCGTCACTGGAACACACCACGAGCGCTACAGGGTAAGGTTTTTTTCCTTGCCGTCATACGCGAGGCAAAACTCTGAGCTCAGCTTGGGGCAAAAGTGATTACTTTAAGGCGGAAGAGTATCGTTCATGTAAAAAATGAACCCCAGACCCGCGGACACAGCAGCACTGCGCTCTGAGAGCCGAGCGCCCGCACCGAGCGGGCTGCCTGCCTCCGCACCGGCACCCCTCACGCCTCCGAGCGCGCTTCCTGAGAGAGGAACCGCTTCGGCCCGGGCCGGGCTTCTCCTCACCGCCCCCCCTCGAGCCGGGAGACAGCGGCGGGGCGACCCCCGGAGAGGCCTCGCTCGGCAGCACCTGTCCCGGGCTGGAGGGGGGGACTGGGGGGTGCTGAGGGGCCGTGCCCGCCTCTTACCGCTACGTCGCTGCCGCCGCGGTGCGCGCGCGGGGCCGCCCGGCAACGGAAACCGGCGGCGCCCAGGACGTCAGTTCCGGGGTGGGCTCGGAAGCGGCTGTTTGTTGTGGTGGGGGCCGCCATGGTGTGCGAGAAGTGTGAGTGGGCTGAGGGGGTCGGGGAGCAATGTCCGAGCCCGCCGGGCGCTGCCCTCGGGGGGCACGGGCGGTCCCTGAGCTGGGCAGCAGCTGCCAAAAAATGGCTGTATAGGGCGGGTGGAGGCGGCGGTTCCTCCGTGTGAGCTGTCGTTCTCCCACAGACAGCGCTTGTTGCGGGTGTTAACGCAGCGTAGTTCTAATTTTTTTCCTTTGGAATGTTTCCTTACGTAGGTGAGAAGAAACTCGGTACCGTAATCACTCCCGATACCTGGAAAGATGGTGCAAGAAACACTACAGGTAAGCTTGGGGAGGCTTAACGCTTGTTTGTCAGGTCTCTTAGGGCCACTTGGGCGCCTGAGCTGTCTTATCATCTTAAGGAAAAAAATTAAAATAATTAATCAGGTTAATTTTTGACTCCTGCAGTTTCTCTCCTATGATAATTTAACACCTCGGAAATATACCCTGAGCTCTTTGGTATTGAACTGGGGGTTTTCCCTCTTTGTATGGAATGATGATACAGAGAGCACGCTGTAAAGTATTCTGTTGTCCTGTGCTTTAACGCCGTGCTATAAGTTTATTTCTCGTTGTGACTTTATTTACATGTGTGTAAAAGCTAGAAACTAAGTTTTTTAAAGTATGTTTGGAACTGGGAAATTTATTGATTTATGGTTTTATTCTTTTTGTAGAGAGCGGTGGCCGCAAGTTAAATGAAAACAAGGCATTGACCTCAAAGAAGGCAAGGTTAGTATTTAATACCAGTTTTGTATAGAAAAGTCAGTTTGCTGTAAGTGAGGCCTGTTTTCTGCATATCTGGACAACTGCTCAAAACTTATCCAAAGTACACTTTAAAAAAAAATAATTGTGGGCATTATGACATTTGATTAATTGGTAAAAGTATGACATTTGATTAATTGGTAAAAGTATGTCCATGCATATTTCATGGGTGCTTTCTGCTGAATTGTAGACTGTGGGCAACTATTTTACTGCATTTCTCACCAAAATTGCTAGAGTTTGATGCTTTTGTTAGGAGAGGAGCTGGGAAGACTTATTTTCTCTAAGATTGCTGGTACAATCTTGAGCATTTCCTTAATGTCTGGGGGATGTTCTGTTGTGCAAGGAGGGCAGTGCACTGCTGGGAGGTGTTTTAAGTTCAGAATAGTCTTGTATCTTACTAAAAAGACATATTTTTATTTCTGCTTTTGTTAAGTTTTTGTCCGTAATGCAAGAAATCTTTTTTAATGGGGAAAGTGGGAGCTTTTCTGTAGACTTTGTGCAGCATATTAGAAATAATTCTTGTATGTCCCTTCTCTAAATAATAGTTTTTGCTAGAGTTTCTGTCTGTGCCCTCTGGCTTAGACTTTTTAGGATGAGGTGGAGGAAATACTTTATTTTCAGGTGTATAAATAAAATGCTTTTCCTTTTTCCCAGGTTTGATCCTTATGGAAAGAACAAATTTGCAATATGTCGGATTTGTAAGAGTTCTGTCCATCAGCCAGGGTCTCATTATTGTCAAGGATGTGCCTATAAAAAAGGTGAGTTTCATCGACTACCAAATTACCCGAGTTTGGTTTGAAATGAGAGAGCAAGTGGAACTCTTAAATTCGATTTGCCTTACAAAGAGAAGGCTAAGATGAGATTTAATTGCTATCTTCAACTACTAATAGGCAGGTGTAGAAAAGATGGAGTCAGACTCTTCTGAGATGCACAATAATAGAATAGGAGACAATGTACATGGATTAGAATGTGGAAAATTCTAATTACATGAAAGCAATTTTCATTGTGAGGATGGTCAAATATTGTAATAACAGAGACCCACAGAGATTGTGGAATCTGTATAGAAGATGTTCAGAGCTTGACTTGAAAAGCTCTGAGCCAGCCTCATCCAAGTTGGCCATGTTTTGAGCGGGGCAGAAGCAAGACTAGAGACTGCTGAACACCCTTTCCAACTGAAGTCATTCTATGATTCTGCTTCTTTTAGAAAGTTTCTAGTGTCTGAAGCAGTAGAATTGGAAGAATAACTGTAAACTTAATCTTGGCAATTGCATAGAAAACTCATCTAGCAAGTTTGATTTTTTT
>VXBL01004267.1:1257152-1314898 GCA_013400195.1 Aramus guarauna | reverse complement strand
TTTTTTTTTTTTTTTTTTTGGTGAAACTCAATTGCTTGTTGCAGTCCCTTTTCTACTTCCTTCTCACCTCTCCTCTTTTTATAATAGTTAAATCTAAAACTCTAAATAGCGGTCTCAGAAAAACCCCAAACCCAACCCCAAAAACGCCACCAAAAAAAACACCTCACCCTCAACCCAAAACCCCAACACCCCAGGCCCATCTACCTGCCAAAAAACCCTACAAAACAACCAAAAATCCAACTTCTGGTCTTGGTGAAGTGATAGGCTAGCTTAACAAAAGTAGTATACCTGGGGAGTAAAAGGCAAAGAGGAAAAAAAAAAAGAGTTGTAAAAACAATTAAAAAAGAGTCTCTGAAGGCAAATCATGCTCATGGTTGTCTTTGTGCCTGCTTGTATTCTTACACGTTCAGTGGCTTAACATAAGCCATTGAAAGGTTCGATTCTCTAAAAGGAGAGTCTGGTCCAGTTGTGAACATGCTTGATGCATTGTAAGGCAAGCTTGGCTTAAGATGAAACTGAAAAATGAAAAAGAATAATATAATCGTTGTCTCTAGAAAGCAAGATACTGCACTGTGCAGTACATAATGTATAAAATCTTTCTGTACTTACAAGTTATATGTGAACCACAGCACTGAAATTATGCTCATACCTGGAAACTTTCTAGCTCCTATATTATAGTACATTTTCAGTATTGTTAAAAACTGTTCAAAAATTCTGGGGGGGAGGGCGGGAATCAATTTCAAGCAAATTTGATGGAGAGCCTTAAGGACATCAAACTTTTACTAGTCTTGTGATTTTGAGTAAGTAAGCAAAAGAGGTCAAACTTGTAGGGGGAAAAAAAAAAGCAATGTGAACATTTATTAATACTGAGGAATCCACATAGCACACAAGACATGGAGTGAACCAATTGTTAGATGTAGAGCTACAGCTAACCAGTAGTAAGTTTTGTTTATGAAATTACTTGAATTGATCTATAAATGTGTATTGTGTTACTGAGTCAGTCATTTAGCAGCCTGCTGTAGGAGGGTTGCCTTTTCTGTTTGCTAGATGCTCACCAGATGGCTGCCTGAATCCCATATGGTAGAACCTTGTCTTAAACTTACGGCTGGTTTGGGTGGGCTTTGGGATTTCGTCTTTGCTTGTGTATCTTTACAGGTTGAATCTGATTTCTTCATAAAATTTAGAACTCTTAAGTGCTTTAGGTTCTAGCTCAGACCATCGAAGACATGATTGTGGCATGTTTCTTGAAGCAAATGCAAAAATGGCTTAGTGCTTCAACTGTTGCCTGTCTCTGAAATTGAGAGGCAATCTAAAGTTAATTACACCTCAATTTAGACCTGAAGTGAACAGCTTGTGGGCTGGACTTTGCTCTCCAAAGTAAATCATGTGGCATGTTCCTTGCTGTTCTCTTTCCTAATGGACTCTTAGATATGTGTCCAATCACGTGACATCAATACATGAAAGCACATGATTTGGAGGCAGTTAACAGGAATAGTTGCCACTTGACGGGCTTTTGTTTTTTTTTCCGTGTCTGCTGATGAATTGTCTTGTAAAACAAGATGTGGCCCTACCAGACAAAAGATTTAGCACCTTTCTGCTTTAGAAGAGGAGGGAAACAGAAACGACCCACCCCTCTGCTCCTGCTGACCTTGTATGCTTTTTGCTCCTCTAGTCTTCTGACTTCCCACTCTTTGGGTTTAGGTCAAAGTCCTCTGAGTCGTCAGTGGTCGTCTTCACTTCAACTCTCAAGTATTCTTGGTGTCTGTTGCTTTTCACTTCTACAACTCTATGAATAGCTTAATTCTATGAAACCGTATTCTTCTCAACTTTCTCAATTATCTAAAGCTCCCTGTCTGTTAGTCTTCCATTAGCAGTCAGTTTATTGGAGATTATATTTTCTTAGCCTAGCTACTTTCTGTCCATCTCGGGCCTCGGTTTGGCTATAGAACTTACAAAGATTAATAATATACCATTTTTACCCGATGAGAGTCTTTCCTGGCTGTCTTCCAGTATTCCAGCAAATGACAAAGGCTTCAGGCAGTGTTGTGAATCATAATGCTCTCAAAATAGAGCTTTTTTTTTAAGTGGCAGTATTACACATATGCTGCAAATAGTAATTTGTATTAGAAGTCATATTATTACTTCAGATTTTGCAATATCTGGTGAGAAAATGCACAGTTAGATTGTCAATGAGAGCTCGCTTAATTCTTTGAAAGTGATCTTTACAAAAACATAGCAACTATGTTTTTGAAGAAAAACTAATGATTTTAAAATAATTTACACACCTTTTGTGTGCTTATAGGCATCTGCTCAATGTGTGGCAAGAAGGTCTTGGATACGAAGAACTACAAGCAAACTTCTGTCTAATTGTATTGATTATTCTTTTTATGAACTTTAACTTCTGTGTCTTTGTACAGTTACTTTTCTCTAAAATAATTTGTGAATATTACTTTCTGGAAAATAATGCATTTACTTGGAATGAGATGAGAGGTAAAGAGAGCCTGATGGTTTGTCTAGAAGTGTACATAATATTTGATTTTTTTGTTGTTTTAGCACTAATGTTAACTGATATTTAAAGTTAATGGTTTGCAGCAACTGATACAGTTCAAAGTGAATGAGAAAATCCTAGTGGATGGGTTGAAACTACGTTACCATCATAACACAGATATTTGAGATTAACACTTGTGTTCTTTTGCAGTATCTTGAGTCTTCTGCTTGTCTGATAGTAATATTTTATAGAAGTATAAAATATGAGCTTGTATCACCTCATTAAACTGGTATCTTCATTTAGTTCTGTGCTTACAGATACTTATAATTACTCTCACCCCAAACTATTACATCCTCCCTTCTAAGTATTGTTTTTCAGATTTTAATGCAAATGGCCTGTTGAATTTTGTTTCTACTAACAGTAGGGTTGTTTAAATTACAAATTGTTAAACTACTGGAATCTAGTGTGTTACTCTGCCAGTAAGGCTGATTACCTATTGCCTTGTTAGCTTCTCAGGAGGCTTTACATATGGTATCTGGTGGTCCAAGGCAATAAAATAATAAGCATCAATTTCTAATGCCAGGTCTCAGTCTCATAATTTCCTAAGTTAGTCTGGCTTTTGAATACTTGGTTTGAAACTGGCTCTTGAATTCTATGATGTAATTGCTTATATACATGTCAAATTTGAAAAATCTAAACAGGCTGCCTTCCCTTCAGCGTTGGTTTGATATAAGTCGTGAAGTTAGTCTCTCTGAACAGGAGATGTTGAGTGTGGCTCTGCATTTCTTTTGTCCTTTGGTTGATTTCTACATAAGAAAGCAATTTCTCTTATGGAGAGTAGTAAGTGTTATTCTGCATGCATTTTAGGGGAAGAGAACGGTGCTGTTAATTTGTGGTGGGGTTTTTATGAGACCTATTTAAGAGTTTACTCCTCCCAGCAATCTTTTCTTGGCAATCTCTTATGCTTTGCAACTTTCAACTGTGACAGAAAAATTATCAATGGGAATTTCCTTATGAATAGATACTCTGTTTTAGGTTTCCTTTTGTTCTCGTATCTATTACTGAGACAACTGCATGACTAATGGAGACTGAAAGTTGGTGTTCTTTCTGTGTGTTAGTGGGAGAAAATAAAGAACACGGGAGACAGTTATCCTCCTTGCTCTTAGCTCTTGCCATGCTGTGGTTGTGCTGTATGTAGCCCTCTAAAGGGAGTTGCCTGACATTTCCTGTCACCCTTAACTATCCATTAGTGAGCATGTGTCACCAAAGTTTCTTGTTTAAAATGTGTTGATGTCCTGCAGTTGCTAAAATGGTAATTCTTTTCAGCATTTTATATTTACTAAGAAGCTTTGTCTGGATAGTGGAATGAGCTGGGTCCCCCAAAAGAAGAGGGGAATGCTGCTGCTTTTCACTTTAAAAGCTTCACCGACATAAACAATTGACTGGAGGTACATGGATTAGCTAGCTGGTGATAGCTGGCAGCCTGAAGTTATTTCCACGTGGTGGTGGCCACTTGTTTCCAAACATGTCAAAGAATTCTAATATTAGTGTACATCTCTCTGGCACATCCTTTGTATGGATGAAAAGAAAATTTCTATAATTGGCTTCAAGTTTTGCAGTAAGTGCTTGTCAGCAGAGTGTGTGGCAATTTCAGGTGGCCGATTCTCTGCTGTTCTCTGAACTCTTCACCCTTTAATGCGTGTGTTCTATAAGAATGATTGATTTTTGCTATTCTGTGAATAAAACTTCTTTTCTTGTCTTCCTAAAATTTGCCAATATCTCTATTTTAAAAGCATGACTTTGTAATTCTTGAACACATGATATGAATTGAATGTTTATTGTACTCTGTAAATGTTGTCACTGAATGAACTCTTACCTGATTTTGTAACTGATTTAAGAACAACAGGGATTTAAATAATATGATCCTTTGTTCATAATTGTGAATAGAGCTTTTATGCACCTGTATCTTATCACTGGGCCACTGCTTTTGCATGTTAGAATATATTTTTGTTGGAAGAGGACAGGTTTTGGTTTTTAATAGTGGATACAAACAGTGGTTTGTTGTTCTAGTGGTTTGTACATGCTTGGGATCTTCTATCTGTAGCTCTTAAACCTTCTTAGCCTTGTGAGAGATTCAGTTCCTGAGGTCTGTAAAATTCGCTGATGTAACAGTCAGCTTTCAGAAAAGTGCATTTTCCAAGCATTGTTTTGGAGACCTATTGCTTTAAATTTAGATTACAAGCCCTCTCCTGCACCTCTGAGATGCACCACTGTTCAGTGCAATCTTGGCAAAGCAGCATTTAAAGTTAGCTCTTAAACTTATATACACCTTCAGTATAATTGAATTGTCATATAAAAGCATTTTTGTTGATACTAAAAGTGTCTTGTTAGTATGGGACGCTTTTCCTTAGACATTATGCAGCGAAAAAGAAAAAATTCTGTAATGGAAAGTTGCCATTTTTGTTTAATGTACTGAGAAGACCACATTAATGTTCCCAGATGATCAGACTGTCCTCTAAATCACAGGTTACATAAGAGATTTGTGCTGCCAAATTTAGTAGGATTAGAATTTTCCTCAGTACTGCTGAATTCCTATACTGTCCTTGCTGTTTCTGCCTGTTCATTGGCCAGAGCTATTACTGAGCTAAGTATAAGCAACGTTTTGATGCACGTTACTGAGAAAAGATATTAGCTATAAAAATGTTACTGTGCCTGTAGCAGCCTGTCAGATGAAAACTCAGCAGAAACTGTTGAAGGGTCCTTGTTGTGACAGGACATTCTCACGTTCTTCCTCATGTTGTTGGTTTGTGTTTTGTTTGGGTTTGGTTTGGCTTTTTTTTGTAACCCCGTTCTTCCTGCTGCAGAAGCTGGAGAAAGGGCCATCCAGGATAGTCATATGGCAATACTGTTTCAATGCATTAGGACTATTTTAATTATTTACTTGTAGGAATGTGGCTTTTTTCCCCCTTCTTAGGTTTATTCTGTTCCTTCATTATCAGAAGGACAGCAATAAAGACTTTGTCTTACATACAAGGATATCACTGACCACTCTGCAGTCAGTTTTTCTTGAAAATGGCCCAGACTTGCACCAATCTCTTTTTAGCAAGATAAGAGATGTACACATTTCAGATGGTAAGTCTGTTGCACCTACATGCTTGTTCTGGTATCACTCCTCTATCATCAGCCGTTCTCTCCACAGTGCCTCAGACTGCACAAATATTCCAGTTCTGTACTAACTGAGCATCGCTCTGCAAAGAGACACTTAGGCCAGGACCCTCTGCCAATCTCCCTGTCATATATTCTGAGCAAGAGTGACTGGTGCCTTTGTATTATCAGTGGACATAAAAGGTAAAAAACCAACAGATTGAATGAAGCGGCTGCTTGAAGTAGTGCAATGAACTATGTTGCTATATTTTCCTAATACAAAGCTGTAAGTTTCCCAGACGCAGAAAGAATTCATTATTCATTGAAAGACAGTAAGCCAAGAGCAGGAGCTGTGGCTCTTTACATCTGGTGTGGCCTCTACACTGTCAGTTCAAAACCAATGGAGTCAGATTCTGGGGCTAATAAGGTCTTTAAAACTCCCCTCAGACAAGTCACTGTTTTCCCTGGATTGAAACTGGGCTTCCTGATCTCCTGTAGGTATATAAGGCCTAAAGATGGGCCCCTTTCTGTCATTTGCTTTGGATGTTGGAGAACCCAAGAGTGGTTTTTGGGATGTTGCTGCCCAGTCACTGACTTACCAGTTGCTAATAGAACTATTTGCTCAGTGAGCCCTGGTTCAGCATGGGACCATGCAAGTATCTCTTTTGCTTACAGTATCTTACCAGATCAGTAGTTTAGAAAAAAAAAAATGTGGCAGGGTGCAAAATGGAATACTGGTGACAGGAAAACTCACCCTGAATATCATGAGAGAATGAACACATTACCACATCACAGCTGAGGTTTGCTGTTAGGCAAAAATATTTTTGCTGTCCCAATCAGCAGAACTGGTTGGACAATCTGATAAGGCATGATGACAGCCCTCACAAATAACAGAGCCAAAAGTTGCTTCTAGTGAGGATTATAAATGTGCCTCATGCAAAGACCAATTGGTTTTGAACTGCTTGTCTTCCTCCCAGACTTGTGCTTTTATGGAAGAAGTTATCATTTGAAATTAATCAGAAACTGATTTTTCATCAGCTTTTATGGGTGGGGGGCATAGTTCCCTTCAAAGAACTTGCATGAGGTATGCATGTGTTCATTACATCTGGCTAACACCTGCTGAAAACATGAGTTCTCTGTTGACAATGAATGCTTACTTCACCCGTTTAAGGGCAACAGGAACAGATGTGTTGAAGGGACCTGGAAGAATTTGTTTGAAATCTTGCCAAGAAACTGAGGGAAGAGCTGAGTGGAATTTTCTCCATGCAGGTATCGCTGATAAAGATTACTTTCTTACATGGTTCATGAAGACACTTTTGACCTTTTTTTGCTTTGCTGCCATTCATTTGCAATAAATAGCAAGTAGATTTTTCAGGCACTACTGAATTGATGGTCAAATAACTACCCAATTGAGCAGACATTTCCAGATTGGCTTTCTAGTAGAAAACCTCTAGAAACCACTCCTTCCTTTTTGTGTCTCTTTGCACTGAAAGATGCAGACTGAATGTAGCAATATTAGCAATTCATTAAGCATAAGCGCTTCCAGCAAATGTACTTACTATACACTCGTCTGCCAAGTGGTATTGGGAAAACAAATGTTGAGGGTGGTTTTTTCCCCTGCCTCATCATGGTTGGATGATTAAATATCAGTATTGTTAACTGTTTCAGGTCACATGCAAACGCAGAACTTACAGTTGCAATTTTGTACTGGTTAATGCGTCTCATCACAGACATCTTAAATATATCATTATCAGTCCAGTCTTCAGGAAATCATTCCTTACTGTTAATTTTCTGCTACTCTTTTTGCTGCCATAGAAGGTAAAGATTCCAAGTTTATACAGCTCCTAGATTGTGTCATGGGCATTTACTGTTTTGATGTGTTTACTACTGTTCACTAAAACATCGATGGAACTGAGACTATGTGTGACGAAAGGTATGGCTGTCAGGGAGATGGCATCTAGCCTGGTCCTATTGTTGTCTTTTATTGATTAAAATATTTAAGTGCTAATTGGATTAAGCAAAGACTTTACTCCGCCATCTTAAATCTGTCTTTCTGTGGAACACTTTTGAAAAAGTGATGACATGACATTTTATGGTTTCCAGAATCATTGTTTAATAAAGGAAGTAAGCAAAAGTGATAAAAGGGAAGAGTTATTCTACTGATTTTCAGATTTGTTTGTTTTCAGGTAGTCCCTACTTATTAGGCTTTCATAGAAATCTTTAAAAGGTCAGGCACATTTTGTGTGTGCAGTGGTGTCAGCCTGAGTTTGAAAAGAGCCTGAAGCAGTGACTGAGATATTAGTTGCTCTGAGCTTAAAATAGATCCTTGTTTGGACAGTGAAATATTAGTAACATTAATTGCTGCCATTCTCATCAGAACATGTGAAATCTAAATTCAGAAACTCACCAAGCTGGCACATTTGGTCAGGCATTGGAACAGGCTGCCCAGAGAGGCGGTGGAGTCACCATCCCTGGAGGTGTTCAAAAAACATGTAGATGTGGCACTTTGGGACATGGTTTAGTAGACATGGTGGTGTTGGGTTGATGATTGGACTTGATGATCTTAGAGATCACAAGAAGCTGGAAGAGCACAGCCAGGACAGCTGACCCAGGCTGGCCAAAGGGATATTCCCTGCCTTATCACATCATGCTCCGGATATAACTGGAGAAGCTAGCCAGGAGGCGGGATCACTGCTCGGAAACAGACTGGGCATTGGGTTGTTGGTTTTTTCCTTCCATATGTGGTGAGTAATTGCATTTGTGCATCACTATTATTATTACTACTACTATTATTATTTTCCTTTGTTATCCTATTAAACTGTCTTTATCTCAACCCACAAGTGCTTAGTTACCTGCTGGGGTTAAAGCACAACACAGTGTCTTTTTCTCCAAGTATTGCTCCTAGTTTGGTTCAGAGGTGCAAATATTTAAAGGTAGCTAGGGACCTAATTCCCATTGAATTGTTTTCATTGAGAACGGGTGTTCACATCAAGCTGTGTAATAAGGTATTGCACAGTATGAATAAGGCACAAAATGTGGCATGTTAGTGATGGTATATAAAAAAATGTCACTTGTTCTATCTGATTTACTGTTACTGCATGTTTATTTCCACTAAATCTTTAATAAAAATTCAGCTTGCCAGTAGCAGGTAAATAGTGACACAATAGTAGCTGATCTTTTCCTTAGGCATAAGGATCTGGAAAGAGTTTGATCCCAGAGATCTTGAGAAACACCATCATGTTACCTTGTTGGTTCTGTATTCCCTTCAAAAAGTGGCAAATAGGACTTCTGAGCTGGAAGTTCTAGCTAGTGATAGATAACCTTCGCAGGAGGAATGAGGCAGCCTGTGAACTGATGATCGAGCATTTTCCATGTATCAAAACAGGCTGATAGTGTAGTACTGACTTAATATATACACTGTATCATGCAATGATATACCATGCAGTATATCATTCAACCATTTTCCAGTCTGTCCTAGGAAATTGGTTTAGGTTAACAAAAAGGATTAAAAAAATTTTTGAGGGCTAAATAAATACAGCTTTGTCCTCTCTGAGTCCCGCAGAAGGCCCTGTATACAACATTTCTATGTATTTGAGAGTCCTAATTTCAAGATGTAGAAACATTTGTGCAGAGGAAAGGGGCAGTTCTGGAGAGGAATGGCTCTCTGCAGCCACTTACCCATATTTCATTGTAGTCCACTTAACCAAATTCCTGCTAGTGACTTTTAGGGAAGGTAATTGCCTTGCTGTTTTTCCAGAGGGCTAAGACTTCCAAAGGGCAGCTTACAAGGTAGCAGTTTCTCAAGCACTGTGGCATGCTTGTCTTGCCATGCCAGCTGGGAATTTTAACTTGCACTCTAATTCAGCCAGAAAGGATAGAGGGCAGTGTGTAGAAGCAAATTACATCAATCTTGTATCTTCTGGCTTTTCACACAGGGAATGCTGGCTGAGGATACCTGGTGGGCTTTTTTGTTGTTGGATTTTTTTTGATCAAAGCATCTTTTGGAAAGTAACCCATAGATTCCTTTGAAATGGGACAGAATCCTTAGGAGCAAGGATTAGGGGTCTGGATCCTCAAAGGTGTGTGGTCATCTGGCTCTTACTAAAAATTGGGTAATGTCTGAGTGTCTTTGGAGGTTTGTAGCTAAGTTTGTCCTCTGTAGGCTTTGTTAGTAGTTGGGACGAGTTGGTTTGGCTTTGATTTCTTGTGTGGGGATGAGTAGATTCTGGCTAGTAAAATGTTACAGTGGCATTATGCTGCAAACAGTGAGAGAACACCTTGTCTGTGTTTTGTTGGGTAGCTATGAATTAAATACTTTTATCCTTTAGCAAGAATTTTAGGAGACTGCAAGGTGCTAACAAGAAGCGAGAGCAAAGCTGTGAAATAGCTGTTTCTCTTGTACAGATTCTCCAAACATAACACAAACATACCACATATGGTAATCAGTGTCTGGCAATTGTTTTTACTGCTAGTGTCGTAAAACTGTGATTTGGAATCTGTTTCCATTTAATTCTTGATCAGCATGAGAGAATTTTTCCTTGGATTTTGAATGACGCTGGTGACTGTCCTGCTGTTTATCAACACTGAGCAGTACTATGCATATGTGTCCACAATGTTAAATGTTCAGCCTTAGTTTAATATTCTAAAATATTATAAGTCTGGATAAAAGTTCACAGGAGGATCCCTCTTAACTTCTGAAACAGCTCTGAAATGAACTGCTGTTTTTCAGTAGTCAATATTTAAACATGCTTCAGTTAATCAGAAAACCTGTGTATCACCCACTGTGTATTCCTCTTTCCTCTAAGAATGATCTGCCTTCTATGTCTGGAGTGGAGTTCATGGTGAAAGTCTGACTGAAGACATGTTCCTCCTCTTCATCTTGGGAATTTGATACCTAGAAATCTTTAAGCATTAAGACCTTAACACAGCTTAGGTAGCGAAGCTACCTGTTTTTCGAGGATCGTCCTTCAGCCCCCAACAACACAGGCTTTTGTGCGGGAAAGCTGCAGTGCCCATCTCAAGGCTGAAGATCCAATTGTGCGTGAATTGGCGTAACAATGAAGCACTGGAACTCCTATGTCTCTTTTTGTGGAGCTAGCTGCAAATGACTTCACCAAGGTTGAGGTATCTGGGTCATTAGCAAAATCAGCTTCGGGAGCTGGCTCAAAGTCTCCTCTAAAATCTCCTAAAAGCGAGATGACAGTGATACACTGGAACTGTGTAGCTGTTCCTGATTTTTTAATAGCAGGGATTATGATTAAACACCAGGAATTATTTTATTTCTACAACTGTAGATGTTGTAGAAATATATAGGTTTCAGCAGGTTTCAGTGCTTCAGTGACTGTAAGAGCACTCTGTTTCATAAGCTGCTCTTAAACTAGAGGAAGAAAAGTAGAATCTTGCAAAGCCTGCGGTTACTGCCAGTACTTGTGAAGTAACATTGAGATGGTTCAACTGCACTCCAGGTACATGCCATCAAATTCTAACACTAAATAACTGAGCTCTTGTGCTAGAAGTGTTTCTTTAATGCTTTAGAAAGCCAGTAAGTATAGTGCTAATGAGGAGTACTGGGCTGGCAGTTCTAAAGCTCTGAGTATTTAAAAAGGTGTTATCCTGACTATTAGTGAATATAAATGATTGTACACTACCATATGTAATCTGATTAAAAATTAGCCTATTTATAATATCTTCTATACTAGTTACCATTACTATATTCTTCTTTGCAGAATTCTCTCTCAAAATATTGTGGGGTGTTTTTGCTTTTTTTTTTTTTTAAATTTTTTTTTTAATACTCAGCTGCTATCACAGTTTAGATTGTGATTGTTAACAGCAGTTCTGGGGTGCATTCAAAGAAGGCATTAGGGACTCCCAGTCCTATTAGCATAAGCCAGTGAAGCACATGCCTCATATTCTGCGGTTCAGCTATGGTTGAACACTCATTTGCTCCTCCTCTCTCCAGTCTTTGTCAGGCCAGAGTTACACCAGCACCTGCTTATTTTAATCCATGAGGTTTATAAATGTAGTTACAAGCTTCTAAGGCCAGCATATGACAACCTCTGCTCTGTGAGACATCTGTCAGCCAAAACAAAGAGATTGTATTTTACCAGTGTGATCTCTTTCCAGTGCATTATCAGCCTTGCTATCACAATTATAAAGCAACCTCCAATACCACAGTGTGTTTGTTGCAGTTCAGAGTACAGCTGGAATATAGCAGGGTCAGTGGCAAACATTCTTATTTTTGGCTCTTTGGTATGTGGACTTTTTTTTTTTTTTTTCCAAATGTAGGGAGTATGCTCATTATTTGATAGCCTCAGCCCATTCAACAGAAAGGTGAGCTCCTCACTTGTGAGAAATCTTTTTTTCTATCCAGAAAGAGGCACCAGTCTGAAAGTTACAGGGATTCCTGATTTGCTTACAAAACTAATTTGGCAAACCTTAGCAGATGACCAGCAGGGCCATCAGCAGCTGCCAGTAAAATACATACGCTTGGTGGTTAGATCTTAACTAAACAGATCACAGAATCTACCCTTCATACAGACCTTACCTTCCTGCCAAGTGCCTCCCCACTGAGAAGTCTGGGCAATAGGAAAATATTTGCAGCATGCCCATGAGGCTATTTCAGTTCAGGGTGAGGTGCCAGCTCCTCAATTAAGTCCCTCTCACAGAGAACGCCCTCCTGCCAATCTCTTTCTGCTTGTAGATGATGGCAAGTGTTTTGTGTGCAAGCTTTCAAGACATCTGATCAGGAAACGCTGTCAGACAAGATAACATTTCTGTGGCATGAAACAGTCCTGCCATGAAAAAGCTGCAAATAACTATATAAGCTGTAATAAAATCATCTTATGTAAACCCTAATTTCCTAGTAAGAAAAATATTTTTAGATCACTGTCATAATTGTTGTTACTGGAATAAGCAAACCATAAACATACTATTGTTGGCACTGTTCCTGTTGTCTGTAAAAGACCCTTACTCCTACTCCTATGTGAAGGGGAAGGTATTCCCAGAACTTGGGATGGAGATGGAGTTTCACCTGTGTGCCTTGCAGCTGCTCCCTGGAGGTCTTTCCAGTTCTTCAGGTTGGGAGACACTGCAGAGCCATCTGACAGTTTTTTTTCCATGGCTCAAAGGAGGTACAGCACTACCACAGTATCAGGACTTCAGTCCAAGCTGTGAATCTGTCCCTTTGAGTGGTTCACCATCACAGTCTCAGTTCTGAAAATGAGATTTGCCTCTTGCACCTTAAATATAATATTTCACAGATTTGATTGTCTGTATACGTCCAGTTACCTTGCAAGCTTTTGTCATTGTCCTGGTTTTGGCTGAGATAGACCACCACAAAAGGACTGTGGTGGGTTGACCCTGGCTGGAGGCCAGGTGCCCAGCAAAGCTGCTCTGTCACTCCCCTCCTCAGCTGGACAGGGAAGACAAAATATAATAAGAAGCTTGTGGGTTGAGATAAGGACAGGGAGAGATTGTTTACCAGTTACCATCATGGGCAAAACAGACTCAACTCGGGAAAATTACTTTAATTTATTACCAGTCAAATCAGAGTCGAGTAATGAGAAATAAAACCAAATCTTAAAACCACCTCCTTCTACCTCCTACCCCTCCATTCTTCCCAGGCTCGACTTCACTCAAATTCTCTCCTTCCTCCCTGCAAGCAACCCAGGGCGACTGGGAATTGGAGTTGCGAGGTCAGTTCGTCAAACGTTGTCTCTGCCACTCCTTCCTCCTCAGCGGGAGGACTCCTCACACTCTTCCTCTGCTCCAGTGTGGTGTCCCTCCCATGGGAGACAGTCCTCCACCAACTTCTCCAATGTGAGTCCTTCCCACAGGCTGCAGTTCTTCACAAACTGCTCCAGCGTGGGTCCCTTCCACGGGGTGCAGACCTTCAGGAACAGACTGCTCCAGCGTGGGTCCCCCATGGGGTCACAAGTCCTGCCAGCAAACCTGCTCCAGCGTGGGCTCCTCTCTTCATGGGGCTACAGGTCCTGCCAGGAGCCTGCCCCAGTGGGGGCTTCCACGGGGTCACAGCCTTCTTCGGGTGCATCCACCTGTTCTGGCATGGAGTCCTTCATGGGCTGCAGGTGGATATCTGTTCCACCATCATCATCCATGGGCTGCAGGGGGACAGCCTGCTTCACCATAGTCTTCTCCACGGGCTGCAGGGGAATCTGCACCAGTGCCTGGAGAACCTCCTGCCTGTCCTTCTTAACTGACTTTGGTGTCTGCAGAGTTGTTCCTCTCATATTCTCCCTCATCTGTCTGGCTGCAGAAAACTGCTCCTAGTTTTTTTTTTTTCCTTCTGTGTTACCTTTTCCTTTTTTTTCCTAACTGTGTTACCCCAGAGGCGCTACCGCTGTGGCTGATGGGCTTGGCCATGGCCAGTGGCGGATCTGTCTTGGAGCCTGCTGGCATTGGCTCTGTTGGACATGGGGGAAGCTTCTAGCAGCTTCTCACAGAAGCCACCCCTGTAGCACCCCTACTACCAAGACCGTGCCATGCAAACCCAATACAGTAGTGCAACCACTTTCTTCGTAAGTATCTGATGCGTACCTGCAAAAAGAAAGGGTGTAAGTGCTGAATGACTTTTAGGAGTGATCCTAGAAGGAAAGGTGAAGTCTAAATAAAATAAGGACTGAAGAGATTTTCTGTGCAAGTCTACAGGGCTGCCCATTGTCACAGCACTATAGGCATGTATCAGAAACTGTAAAAACTGAGCTCTTGAGCTGTGGTCTTCAAGCCTGCATGTCTTCCTGTTAATACCAACAGGAAATTCAATACTGCCCTGAAATTCTCAAAAGATCATTAATAAGTCAGACACACAAAGCATGGTAGTTGTAGAGGTAAACAGTGCACTTGTAGAGGTGCTTTACAGCTGAGATGCTAAGAAGCTGAGCAACTCAGCTTCTACCAGTTTCAGAATAAACTCAAGTTCCTCCAGTTTCAGAATAAAATTATGTTTAACATTGTGAAGGATGGGATGCCCAGGAACAATCATTCAGTTCATGAAGATAAGGTGACATTTAAAATGGAAATTTTGCTTTGACAAGCCTTTTTATTCCTATAGCTAGGAATTTAACCTGATTTTATTCAGCTAATAAAACATTACTTTAATATTCTGAATGTTTGTATCATATCTGAATTCCAATTTGCACCTAAACGTAGCTTAAGGCTAATCAGGAATCAAAAAGAAATCAACTGTAAGAAATATCAGCTACCTTTTTCTAGCAGCATAAAATATAAACATTAGAAATCTGAATAAGTGTATGTCATGTTAAATAAGTGCTTGTATATGTAGAGAACGTGTCTTACTGATTAGCAAAAAGAAGACCTAATTTAATGTAGAGGCTATATTCTGCTGCAAATGAATGCTAGATTACTAATCAATGAGAAACTAACTTTTTTTCAGGAAGTAACAAAAACATGGGAATGGAAAATGATAAACTATTCAAGTCAGGAATTACCATTTGCCAAATTAAATCATAATTAAAACAGTGATTCAAACTATTAATCAGTCTACTTTGATGCACAGTTTATTCATGTCTGGATCACAAGTAGGATTTTTGGTAAGAAGGAAAGCAGGCAGGTATATTTTTGAACATTCCAAATGATTCAAGCTGGCAGGGGTTAGCACGGGGTAAGTACTGGGGCCAGAAACAGAGAAAGCTTTAGCTAAGCAGCACGTGTATATATAAAGTGTATGGCTGAGGGAAAAAAAAGTAAGTTCTACTGGAGAGAAAAAAAATCATCTGGTTTGTTTAAATGTCATTCTAGCAAATAAATGCAGCCGGAGTTTCACTTACGGAAGGAGCTCAAGGCTAAGCGAGTGAATGTAAAATTTGGGTTAAGTTTGCGTACTACTCAACTTTGGGTAGAGATACTTCCTTGGTGTAGCTTGCATAGCGTTTACATGAGAAACACTCTTGCTATTGTCATTCACTTTGGTGGGAATTATGAATTCCTATAGGAAAGCAGCAGCTTTATCCTTTACTAGGCCATCAGCTTTCAGCTACCTAGCTACAGAAATAAATGTAACTATCACTTTTGGTGGATATCTAGAGTGACCAGCTCTGGACTGCTTTATGCCACAGATACAACTAGCTTCACATTTCACGCTCCTCAAACTACCTTCTTAAGCTACTGTTTTACATATCCCTTTAAGGATGAGTATTTGCTATTCTGGTTTACCTTACTTGGCATAAAGAACACAGCATTTTTTGCCTTTATTCTCTTTACTATTATCTCCTGGTTTATTTAGTTTTATTCAACATGACATCCAAGACTCTGAAAAACAGATCTTTTCCATAAAACAGCGGGACAATAACTTAGAAAAGAAGGGTAGTAAGTGGTGCTTATAAAGGGAGAAGCTGTCAATATCATTGATGGTCATCATCTCATCATGACCTTCATCAAGACAACATCACTAAGTGTATCTGAATGGACAGAGATGAGCTTTTACTGGAAAGGAAATATCTGAAGGGATTTACGGTTGTAATGCAACAAATGAACTGTACAGCCCAAAGATCCAAAGAGAAATTTGCCAAATGGGAAATGCAGGTTGTCCTGGTATACATTCCAACCCTTGAAAATGTCTTTAATGAAGAAACCTACAGTTAATCTCTGGGGTTACTCTGAAGACTCAGTAGTTCTAAGAGGAGGTGGGGCTTTGCATCCAGACCTGCCCTTTCCTTCTTCCATGCATTCAAGAAAGTGAGGATTTTGCTCTGGGTTCAAATCTGTAACTGAGGTACATTTCCAGTCTTGAACTGTTCACCTGGATCTGAATGTTGCTGAGATTTCACCGAGTTTGAGTTCTGACCAATTTCAGTCCTGGTCACAATGTGATAAATTTCTAGGATTAAGCTTGATTTGTTTAACTGTTTGTTTTACTAATTGCAAATCAAGGCACAGTGATATGCCCTTCTAAATGTGAAGTCTTACAATACTCATAAGGTCATTTTTCAATATTTTATCTAATGACATGGATTTGTTATACAGGAAAAAAATCAAATAAACTCTGAAAAATTAAAGTAGAATCACAAGTTTACAAATAGTGAGTGTGCTGAGATGAGGGGATGAGAAAATAGGTCTCCCATGCACTATGCAGCAGTAGAGGAACCTCTTCCCAAACACATCAGTTACAATGAGAGCAAAATCAAGTTGACACACAGAAGCCATGATCCCTGAATGAAATGCGAGTCACAGCAAAAGCACTGGATAAATCATTATTTTCAGTTTTACAAATAAAAGGCTGCAGTTCAGAAAGCAGTGATAAAAAAGAATAAGTATTTATTTGAGAGGAAGGAAGTTTTCCAGTATTGGAGAAATTGAGCAGAAGAAGATGTAATTAATTGAGGAGCTTTTTTGAGTAATTTTCACATTTTCCATAATGTACCTTTCTTTTGTACGTACTTCTTCCCTGCAGCTTATCTCCTATTTTCTTGATTCAAATAGTTCCCTTGAGTCATCACTGCAGTACTGCCTAAAAAATGCCTTTGCCAATTATTAACAATGTTAGAGTACTATCATAGCCTTAAGCTGGCCAAAGAGCTGAGCTGCTTGCCACAGGAAAACCAGAGGTAAATGCCAGATGAACTTAGCAAAAGAAAGGGAAAGCACAGTCAGGCTCAGTACAAAGGATGAGCTCCGTAAATCTCTCATCACACACTAAATGTTCATTCTCAGAATAAGGGATAAACAAAACTGTGTATGTTGGTGTTCTTATTTTTGTTTCATTAATGACAAATATGTTTGTAACTACTTGCTGATTCTTCTCTTTGCATGGAGATAGCATTTTTAGTTGGTCTTTAAATACTGACTTACAAAGGACCCCTACTAAAAGGCTTATCCTTGACATACTTTCAACAAGAGAAATAATGGGAGGACTTTCCTACCTACTGCTATGTGAATATCCAGAATTAAAAAAATAAAAATAGCAATGGTTGAACTAATGTGTGCAATGGATTTCTAAAGGAAAATGAAGATTTTGAAGCATACAAATATAATCTGTAGGAGTAAAGTTCAGATTATTTATCATCCATGTTATTAAAAATGGAGAAAAGGAAATAAAAGCCCTGGGTAGTTTTGGAAGCAGGACCTTTTAGAAAAGAAACATTTTTTTTTCCATTAAAAAGATTCTTTACACCTCTGATGTGGCAGACCTATGAATTAAAATAGGCCGTTATAGCAAGAGGATATCTCATTAAGCAAAAATGATTTCTCAAGAGGTAGGAATATGGTGCTGTTCAGAAAAGAGGAAACCAGCCAGCCCCTGGCTGCCTGCCTTGTATCAGGAATGGCTGGTTTTCCTGGTCTTGGGAGGCACATGCTAAAATCTTACAGCTCAGACCTGTAGGGCATATTTCATGTACTGCAGGAGACAATGGGCAGAGAAGGTCCTGTAGAGGTTCATAGCTAGGAAATGACAATTACTGCCCAGGGGCCCTCCTGCCCTGTCGCAGGATGGGGTTATAACTGGTCTGGATGTCCTGCTGAGCCCTACAGCGTCCCCAGGATGGTGGCACCAGCAGCCCCAGATCACTCCTTTTTGCAACTGACATTAAAACTGACACAAGAGGAGGCTCTGGGAACCCTCCTCCACAGCCTTGCTAGAACAGGATGTCCTTAGGTTCAGGACCTTCTGACCGGGAAAAGGACCTCTGTTTACAGCAACTTGACTAGCAAGAGAACAGGTAGAAAAGAATCCTACTGTCACAACTTTCTCCTAGTTGACTGGTATTGAAATTTATCCCTTTTGGGGAAAGGCTGTCTTTACACAACTCTCAAAACTTTCCATCAGAAGGTGCAGACCTTACTGAGTGAATGGCTCTATTTATTTGCAGCAATTTGAGCCAGGAAAATCCAAACATCCTTGATCTCAACAGCTAATTTCCCATTACAGGTAACACTTTCTTCCAATACTGTCTAGGATGGAGAAATTAAGGAGAGGGAAATCTAGAGGAGTTCTACTCAACCACCAGTGGGAGAGCAAAAAGAGCAGTGTGGTGCTAGCCAGACAGGCTTGCCTGCACCTGAGGAAGGGCCATGTACCCCATAGGTGCCTTTCCCCAAAGAACAGTTTGCCGTTCCTGGGGCATCCCTGCCTCCCCCAGTCATCCCCCAGCCTGCTAGTGAGGTTGTGGGGGCTGTCAGCCCAGTATAGGACAGCATGAGCTGGTATGGCATGACCTGTCACAGCTGGCTATGGCCTGTCCTGGTTTGGGACATGCCCACGCAGCATGGCATGGCACAGTCCGCTATGGCACGAGCTGGGCCATTATGGCCCGGCACAGCATGGCTCAGTGTAGCATGGCACAGCTGCCTGCCCCCAGCTCAGCTGCGTGCTGCATGCTGCCTGGCACCCACAGACCCCATGTTTCCTTGGTACAGTCCTGGCCCAGCTCCCCCTCCCTGCGTCCTGCATCCAACTGAAGCTGCCTGTGAGCCATGCTAAACAGCCTGTTTTCCTTAGTCTTGCTTCATGTATCTTGCACTCCAACCATCCGGGCTTTCCCTGATGACACATTGGCACTTTAACCCATGCTATTATGAAATCAGTCTTATACTGTGTTTGGAAAATGTTCATTACAAAGAAGATTCTAAAGCTAGCAGAACTGGCTAGCTTTAGTACCAGCGTGAGCTGTGCACACAGCATTAAGCAAAAAGCAGGTTTGCTTGGTATGCAGAGGGAACCCGTGAGGGAGGCTCTGTACTGGCCAAATCAGAACAAGGTAAAATCTGTTCATATCTATTAATTTGAGACAACATCTTTATGTATAGTAGTGGCTGTTCTGGATCAAACAGTAGATAATCTGCAATTGTTCCCTGATTTTGCCATTCACCTGAAGTATGACATTACTGATTTTCCTTTTACTCAAGCAATTAGCTGAAATTAATCTCTGAACCATTGGCAGTCATCTCATAGATACCTGCAAGGTCTGGTCTGCATTTAGCTGCAAAAGGAAGTCAGAAATGATAGACTCATCAGCCTAACTTCATGCCCTGGAGAGTTTTGGCATAAAACACTGAAGAATGACTATGTGAGAGCTGAGATAAGGCACTTTCCGCCCACAACACTCCCCCTCCCCCCAATCTGTCATTAGATGAACAAGTCTAATTTTCTTTTTTAAGAGGATAACTAGCCTAGCAAGGAGGGGAGAAATTGTAGATGTATGTATAGAAAATAACCACTTAAGTAGCAGTACAGCAGAAAAGTATGTGGAAACAAAAGTATTTTACAAACTATAGATGAGTCAACTAAATAGTGTCATTCTGGGCTGAATGAACAGGGCTGTCATATTTTAAACAAGGGAAGTAATCATTCTGCTCTACTTGATCCTTTCAAAGACTCAGTTGGAAAACTTTGTCCTCATGGCAGTTTTTAGAAAACACAACTTAGAGCAAAGATTAAGGAATTAGTTTGTTCACTTAAAAAACAAGGTTACGGGTAGAGATTTTAACTATTTTCCAGTGCATGTATAGATGTTATGAAAATGTAGTGCTCAGCTGTTCTTCATCCTTACAACAGTAACATATTTCATATGTTAAACATATATCATAGAATCATAGGATGGTTTGGGTTGGAAGGGACCTTAAAGATCATCTAGTTCCAACCCCCCTGCCATAGGCAGGGACACCCTCCACTAGACCAGGTTGCCCAAAGCCCCATCCAACCTGGCCTTGAACACTTCAAGGGAGGGGACATCCACAACTGCCTGGGGCATCCTGTTCCAGTGCCTCACCACCCTCACAGTAAAGATTTTCTTCCTTACATCTAATCTAAATCTCCCCTCTTTCAGCTTAAGGCCATTACCCCTTGTCCTATCACTACCTGCCCTTGTAAACAGTCCCTCTCCAGCTTTCTTGTAGGCCCCTTCAGGTACTGGAAGGCTGCAATAAGGTCTCCCTGGAGCCTTCTCTTCTCCAGGCTGAACAAGCCCAACTCTCTCAGCCTGTCCTCATAGGAGAGGTGCTCCAGCCCTCTGATCATCTCCATGGCCCTCCTCTGCACTCCAACAGGTCCATGTCTTTCTTGTACTGGGGCCTCCAGAGCTGGATGCAGTACTCCAGGTGGGGTCTCACGAGAGCAGAGTAGGGGGGGAGAATCACCTCCCTTGACCTGCTGGTCATGCTTCTTTTGATGCAGCCCAGGGTATGGTTGGCTTTCTGGGTTGCAAGCACACATTGCCGGGTCATGCTGAGGTTCTCATTGACTAGCACCCCCAAGACCTTCTCCTCAGGTCTGCTCTCTCTCAATCTGATATATCTTCCTTGCTGCAAATAAGGCTGATTTATTTTCATAATTTGATTACATAAAGTGCTAAAATAGGTAGTGTAGGGATGCTGTATAGTTGCCTTCATTGCAGCTTTTCAAGAAAATGGACAAATACCTTTGTGCAGATCACAAAAGATAATCTTGTGACAAGTAATACACTGGAAAAGATAAGGTAAATATACCCAGGATGGTTATCTAAGTAAGATATATGTTTATGTTTATTTGTTTATATTTTCTGGTATGGATGTATATAGATACAGATCTTCTCTATATTATAATACCATAATTTGTATACTTTTTTTTTTTTGGCATGTGATGCTTTATCATCATTTAGCTAACATAATACTATTAATGATATTTTTGCAAAAGTCTAGTTTTAATTGGTTGGCATGCTATTGAAAGTAAAATTGTTCTAATTGTCCCAAAGTTTCCCTACAACCTTTGATCCACCCACGATTAAAGCTGGGTACAGAAAATTTTCCTGTCTCATAAAAATTAGAAAACAAGAATAGTGTTATTCCACAGTGTGGCACTTCCACCAGTTTTCACAGTTGTTCATAAAAAGCAAAGCCAAAACCCTAACCGGCTAACCTTGAGCACCCTTAGTCATACAGGTAGATTCTCCTACAGGAGGACCCCTTCCCAACACCCAAACAGCTTCCTGCACTCACATGGCATGAAGGGTACTTGGGTTGGGATGCTGGCTTTACTTTCTTTACTTTCCTCAGATCAGCGCATTGAAGCTCCCTGTACTGTATTTTGAAAGAGTCTTGTTGCCACGTCTACCTAGGCTTCACCTTATGAATAAAAAGATAGGAAAGTGCTTAGAGCAGAGCACTTGGAAAGACAGATGGTGAGAACCTATCAGCCTACAAGGAGAAGAGCAATCCATCAGAACTCATGTCTAGCTGTTACTTTAACAGCATGTTACTTTAAGCATGGCTTACTAGGCTTGCTAACCTGGGGATTTTTGCATTATGAATCTGGATTACCAGATACTGGTTTGTTTTAGAAAAGTTTTCTTGCTTATCTTTTACTATTTCTGCTAAATCCCCATTTTAGTGCAGGCTTAGGTCACAGAATTAGGCAGAGACATGGGTGTTTCCAAATTAAAAAATGAAAGGAGTTGCAAAAGTCATACGAAGAGCTAGATTCATTGGATAGTTGCGGAAGCTGCGTAAAGTCCTGGGCCTACACAAAAAGCCGCTGACACAAACCCTGCCCCTCTTACAGGCACGTGGAGCCTGGAGGCTGAACATTCAGAAGCCTCACTGAAGAGGTGGAAGCTGCTCTGATAGACAAATCTCTACTCCATGCAGAAACCCAGCTAAGACCAGAGCCTGTGCTTAGAGTTGCAGACTGGCTGGTCAATTGGAGAGGAAGTTTTGCCTGTTCAGAAAGGTGGGATGCATCTGAGTAAATCTAGATGTCAACATCTAAAAGTCAAAATCTAGATGTCAACAAGGGTATACACAAGAGCTGTCTAACCTAGTTGTCCTATACATTCACTAGACTGCTGCACTACTGTCTTTTTCCCTTTTCCTTTGTGGTGATTGTGGTGGGTTGACCCTGGCTGGAGGCCAGGTGCCCACCAAAGCTGTTCTATCACTGCCCTCCTCAGCTGGACAGGGGAGAGAAAATACAATGAGAGGCTCGTGGGTTGAGATAAGGACAGGGACAGATCATTCACCAGTTTCCATCATGGGCAAAACAGACTCAAGTGGAGAAAATTAATTTATTTTACTACCAATCAAATCAGAGTCGAGTAATGAGAAATAAACCCAAATATTACAACACCTTCCCCCCCACCCCTCCCTTCTTCCCAGGCTCAACTGTACTCCCAAATTCTCTCCCTCCTCCCCATGAGTGGCACAGGGTGACGGGGAATGGGGGTTGTGAGGTCAGTTCATCACATGTTGTCTCTGCCGCTCCTTCCTCCTCACAGTCTTCCCCTGCTCCAGCATGGGTCTCTCCCACGGGGTGCAGACCTTCAGGAACAGACTGCTCCAGCGTGGGTCCCCCACGGGGTCACAAGTCCTGCCAGCAAACCTGCTCCAGCGTGGGCTCCTCTCTTCATGGGGCTACAGGTCCTGCCAGGAGCCTGCCCCAGTGGGGGCTTCCCACGAGGTCACAGCTTCCTTCGGGCATCCACCTGTTCTGGCGTGGGGTCCTCCATGGGCTGCAGGTGGATATCTGTGCCACCATCATTGTCCATGGGCTGCAGGGGGACAGCCTGCTTCACCATAGTCTTCTCCACGGGCTGCAGGGGAATCTCTGCTCCAGTGCCTGGAGCTCCTCCTGCCTGTCCTTCTTAACTGACTTTCGTGTCTGCAGAGTTGTTCCTCTCACATCTTCTCACTCCTTTCTTCTGGCTGCTGTTGCACAGCAGATTTTTTTTCCCTCTTCTTAACTATGTTATCCCAGAGGCACCACCGTCATAGATGGGCTTGGCCTTGGCCAGTGGCGGATCTGTCTTGGAGCCGGCTGGCATTGGCTCCGTCAGACATGGCGGAAGTGTCTAGCAGCTTCTCACAGAAGCCACCCCTGTAGCACCCCCACTATCAAGACCTTGCCACCCAAACCCAATACAGTGATTCATCACATATGACCTGGAAAATTGATGTCTGGTTTGAACTAATCACCTTGTGTTCTCCTTACCATTATTGGAGAGAAAGGTCTATTTCCAGACTGTGATTCATCCCATCTTAGACGTGCATCTTACACATCTTCCCCTGGCGTGGCTCCTGCAAGCTGGAAACACACAGTATGAGTGCCCCCTTGTAACTAGCTCTGGAGATGGCTTTGTGCATGGCCAGTGGCTCAAACTCGGACACTCACTGCAGACTGAAATGAGGATCTTGGGGTTTCAGTGAAACATTCAAACTGAACTTCTACTCCCTCTGTGAATTTAGCTCACGTTCCCTTCTCATTCCCTGCCTGGCTTGAGAAATAAAACTAAGTGCCTTTTAGACTGTAGATGGTAGGGAGAGATGTACACAAAATGAGAGTAAGTCATGCATGGATGTTTAGATAGTACTGCCATAGTTTGTGCATGAAGTATGCACGTGAAGTCATACTGGCAGTGAAATCAGCTGACAGTGGGCTGTAGGAGTGGATTTCTAATACGTTGACTGTTACCTCTTCTGAACTTCAGAACTGAAAATACTAATGAAAATCCCCTAATCACAAAAAAGGCTAGGTGCAATAAACAGAAGTTCCTTTTCCTGCTAGTGTTGTATCAAGGTTTTCCAGCAAAGATGAACCTAAAATATTGTATTATGACTTGCATGCTTAGGTGTTAATCAGACAGATAAAGAATAATAAGTAACACACAAGAAGTTCCTTGAAATTTCATCCGTGGTCCCCTGATTTGGTGGGAGAGTCTGCGTGCCTCTTATGGATCAGAATGCACTGGAAATTCACAGGTGATACTGCGAATTCATTCCTGTGAAAACAGCAAGCAGTTTTCTTATGAACAGCAGAGTAGCATATGATAACTACGTATGCAGAGCTATTAAATTTTCAAACAGTATATTATGTAGCTGCTCTTTCAGTAGTTTCTGTGTTGAAGAAATTTGGGTACAGTGAATGAGCAGCAGATCATACAGAATTAGATGGGGTTGTCAGTAATCATTTTGTACCAGTAACAGACCCTTGCAATTTCAAAGAGCTATTCATATATGCATAAGCATTTGCATGTATAAATGTTTGCCAAAGCTATATTATATTCTGTATATGACACAGGTTTCCCTCTAGAAAAAAAAAAAACCTTGATGCATTTTTAGATATTTTTGCAGAAGGTCTTGTAACATCCCTTCCAGTTTGATTTTATACAAGGATCAAGGCAGACTGTAATGTTGTAATTTAAACAGCATTTTTGAATCCATTTGCATATTAGCTCATGGTAAAATTAATGTTGCTGACATGCTACATGACTTTTCCCCTTTTTAAATTTTGACTTTTTGGACAGCCTCTGGCATGATGGGAGTGCTGACTCTGTTGAGAGTCTTTGGGAAATGTCATGGCACAGAGAATAATTATCTAGCACAGTGAGACAGAGGCATTAACAATACTAAGCATTTCAAACTGAATCAGACCTCCAAACTATGAAGCTGATTTTAAAATCATAGCATTTTGCCACAAATAATTTTGTGAGGAGGGAATTGGCTGCCTTATTTTGGTGCTCTTAGGATTTATGGTTTTCCACATTCCTCTGTAGTCTTAAAAGTAGTTAACTTGCTTTTTTTCCTTTTGTTCTTTTTCTTTTTTTAAGATGAAAGCTGAGAGTTTCACAGAACTCTGGAAACTTAACGGATTGCATTTCATGAAATTCATGCAATTGTGAACAGCACAGAGATCCCACCTTCTCTTCAACTCAATAAAGACCAAGAAAGGGTAAAAACATCTGGTTTTTACATTAGGTTTTCACTTTCTGGAATAAATCCTGGAATAAATGTAGTTCTGATGTTCAGCTGTAGCTCAGCTTTCACTGCAGTAAATGAAACAGCCTCCGCTCATTCCAATGAGAGCTGGGGCATACCCTTATGAGCAATGCTGGGTTTTTTTCACATCTCTGCATTCAGAAAACAGTCCAGTACTTTGTGACAGTTCCTAACTCACTTTAAATATGGGGAACCTAATGGAAGAAAAGAACTTTAATGTCAGATCAAACCAGGCACACAAAAGTGCATCAATCCTTTTAGGTCAATAGGAACTTCCCATTGACTTCACTGGGCATTGAATCAAGCCAGATAAATCAAAGCCTATCCATAAATTTAAAATCTGAATGGAATCTAAATAGAACTGATAGCCTTGAGAGAGGTCCTAGGTAATAAGCTTCATGCATTGCCAAGCCAACATTCAGAGGGCACATGCACAGCAATACAAAAAATTTAGACAGAGTGCGTTGAATTGTGGGGGGGAATTGCTGAAAGCATAAGTGAGTAGATTTAAATATAGCAGCAAATCAAACTTAAATTATCAAACATATTTTAGGCTATGTAATATGTAAAAAATACTAGATGCATCTTTTGACCAGGTTATGGCTACAAGAAATATTTTTCCAAAAGTCCTGTGGAAGTAATATCTGCAGCTCTGGCTGCAGCCTGTATCAGCACATTCAATCAAAAATGACACAAAGCAGGACTTGTGTAATGTCAGTAATAGATGTGTCAAATCAGGGCCTGTGAATACTCTACACAAATGACATTTCTTAAGACTGGATTCTGTTAATGACACTGCATAGGACTGCATTTGGCAAGCAGTACAAATAAAATGTAGTAATTGTGCACTGGCAGTTTGTCTGCTTTGTCCTGCTGTCACTCAGATATGTCCACAGCTTTCCCCATTTCAGTCCTGACATGCTTTTGTCTTTCTGGTGTCCTTACTTTTGAACAGTTACTGGTGATGATAACAGTAACGCCATATGGTTCCAGTGCAGATGAGGTCTGAGTGGCCCTAGTCCACCAAAAAAGAACAAATGGAAACTGCTGCCACCACAAGCTCAGATTCTGCTGTGTGAGGGGATAGATGCCAGCATTGCTACTGTCATTTTGCCAAAACGTCTAAGTACCAAAAAATGTCTACATGTGGCCAGAAAAGATAGAAATGGCATCACTAATTCTGCGGGATTCTTTATAGAAACAATGAATAATGTTTCAATTTTGAGTCTCTGGCTTTTCTCACATTTCACTTTCTTCAAAGCTTTGTTTTGGACCAGGCTGTTTCTGCTAATCCTTCATTGTTCAGTGGGATAGCTGGAAGTTTCAGTTAGTTTTGTAAATGTTTATTCGGCTCTACAAGTGTTAATGAAGGTTTTGCAATGACTCATGAGAGCTCAGACCGTGATTCATCTAACCTCTACTGAAAATTCTTTCCAGAACCAGGTCCCCCAGACTGAGAATGCTTTGTCCTACACTCTCACGCGCTGTATGCCAGGCTTTGAGATCTGATTCATTCCCTCAGCAGAATCTTTGAGCCTTTTAACTTGAATGGCTTTCAAAATTATAAGATACAATTTAGCTTTTAGTCTTAAAGTAGTTCTTCATGCAGTATTGCTATCACTTCAGTGTATTCCTACTTATTTCTTCCTGCAATTTATCCTCCAGATTACTATTTCCCTTTTCTTATTGCCTAGCCATGTCTTACACTCAGAATATAATGTTCTCCATGACTCATATTCCAGGCAAAATGCCATTCATCCTAATAGAGTGAAACAGAGTATATATTCCTCCTGTTAATTTACCCAAATCTGGTTTTTGTTCAGATCATTTTCTGTACTTTGAAATAAATCTTATTTGTTCCTAACATCTTCTTGCTGAGGATCTCACCACATTTTACAGTTTAATAGATTTTACCTTAAAACTTCACTATGAAGAATGTAAATACTAAAATCTGTTGGGTTTTGGGTTGGGTTTTTTTTTTCAAATGAAAAATTCAGATATAGATAACTTACAAAATTTCTTAATGCTTATAAACTGGTAAATGAGCTGTGATCTGATTAAATATCTCATTATTCCTTAGCCTGAGCTTAACTCCTACTTAGTTTGTATATAAGCAGAGTTTCCTAGGTGAACATGTGTGTAAAACTCACACTTTTGAAGGTAAAAATTCTGGCATGATCTGTATCACATAACAAGTTTAGTTTTAAGTTGGGAAAGTTAGGAAACACAGCTCTGACATCCATGGCCATTTTAATGCTTTATAATAGTTCTGTATTGTAGATCGAAAATATTGATGTGGTCTATATCACAAAATGGCTTTATTTTTGTAAGCTGCTTGCCAAGAGAATGAGCATCATCTTTACAGGCTGCTCATAGATGCACCCACCAGTTCATCCCTTTTGAGCCTGAACATCAAACTGTGAGCAGTAATTGTTTATCTCAGCCATTCCTGATAGCTTTTGGAGGAAAATTATGATGGATCTATTTCCAAACTCATATTGGGAGTGATATGGTTGACCTGTACCTTACATACTATTCAGGCATATCTAGTGCATATGTTGTTATTTTTCCTTTTATCTTGTCTCCTATAAAAAAGGGTTAAATTAAACCCATTTATTTGATATTTTGCTTGTTAGAGGTGAATTTTTGCTTATTGAGCATTGCAGCAGTATTGTTTAGTTTGCAGATTCCTGGCTTTGGGCTTGAGTTGATGCTGTGTAGGTGGTTTTGTAAGGACACCTAGAAACTGAAGTTAGCCTTTTGAAGCTAATCAATCTTTGGCACATGATCTACAATTACAATGTTAGGAAATGAGACCCTGTCTGTGAAAGGAGTGCTTAAGGCAAGACTGCTCAACGTCAGGGCAACAAGGCTGCATTTGGCCCACAAATGCAGTACTGATCTCCAGCTTGTGCTCATCCTCAGATTGTCTGAATTGTAGTCACATGTCAGCAGGACTTGCCTATGTACTCAGGACTTCCTTGGATTTCAGGGAGTGGTGTCGCAGCAATTAGCTGCTCAGACAGACATGACTTGAACCCTGAGGTGGCTGATTCTTAGAACAGGGTTTTTATCCAAAGTCCTTATTTCCATTAGATTCCTAATGAATGGGTAATAGATTCATGTCCTGTCACTGGTCCTCTCTTTCTTTAAGAATATTTAACCTAACTTGCAAAAGACAACTGTGTCAAAATGAGATTGAAAATGACCCCATCCTAGGAACCTGATCTCCCCACGTACTAGAAGAGTGCCAGAGTGCATCCAGTGGACATATGAAGTAATGCAAATCTGCAGAGGAACTGCTCACAAGATTATGGATTTATGTTTGGTTCATAAGCAAAGCAAATTCCTGAAATATTTCACTACAAAATGTTTTCCAATTTTTAATGGCAACTGTGAGTCTTCTCTAAACCTTCTCACTGAATTTAGTGGAGATCAATCACACTGATGTGAAATAAGTCCCTTCACTTTAGATTTATAAGTACATTTATGGATTGCATTAGTGCTCTTGGCCTGAGAATCAGATCAGAAGCTGAATGCTCAGCAGACAAGCCATCTTAGTCATTGCCAAATCCTTTCCAATGTCACGTCTTCACAGGATAGATCTTCCAGCTTTCACCTGTTGTCTTAATATGATCTGCATGCTTTCATCTTAGATCTATAACTTTAAGTTTGATTATATCTTCTGCTTGTGTCCAGTTGACCATGCCACCCAGATTATTCTATATTATTGATCTGTCTTCATGCTTCACATCTCCTGTATCTTTGTTGTACCTCTAAACATCATCCTCAGTTAGGCATAGGTATACTGTTGTTTTCCCTTTGGTATGTTTATCCGTCCTGTGCACCCTCCCACCACAGCTTCTGTATGCAAGTTTGCTGAGGCAGCCTAGTTCTGGTAAATGCAAGATGTACGAGCAACAGAAACACGGTGCCTTCTGTTTGCTCAGTCTGCTTTATGGTGGGCTACATCACATCATTTCTGTTGCCTGTGGACTGGGCCTCACTCTGTAAGCCTGTAAGCCTACTGGTAAGAAGTACCTGTAGTCTTGCATCTATAACATTAACATCTATAAGAGGTTCCTTATGACAATCCTTCTCATCGCAGGACCAGGATGTAGCATCTGTACTGACAAATAACTGCAAGAAATGACCCCCCAAGAGACACACCCTCTTGCGTATTCTTGGAAGACAGAAATTCCTTTTCCCACAGAACTCCAACTGTGTACAAACAGGAAAATCTGGACTGGGAAAAGAGAATAGCGTCAATAACTTCAAACAATAGAGTATCAGAATAGAAATGCTGATGACCTGATAAATATTCCTTCTCTTTCTGTCCTTTCTTGCCAGTAATTTCATCACAGTCTTCCTGCAAACTATCAATATCATTATGTCGCATATAATAGTCTCATACAAACTGGCTCAGGAAAGTATGATACTGGCTTGCAGGATGGCTGCAGATTTTTTTCCCAAAATATTGCTGTAAAACAGTACACAGTAGGTACTATGCATTTCTGATTTAAAGTTATGGTAATTTGTTTCTCATTCCTTCGAGTTTGGTCATATAGTGAGATCAGTAAGACCATCAGATGAGCAAATGTGAAATTTTCTATTCAAGAAAGCACTAAATCTAGAAAAAAAGAAAGATTTTTATAAACTTTTTTATTATGTAGGCACAACACAGTTTGTAGCCATTTCCATTTTTTAATCTTGCAATCAGTGTCCATAGTTAAGTTACAAAATAGGTCATCTATCTTTTTTTTATATCTAGCAAGACCAACCAATTTTTTAATTAGAAACACCTTTCTGCAAAGTTTGGCTTCATATGCTAGAGCTTAAGTCAATCTGTAAGTGTTAGGTATCAAGCTAAGACTGAGGGCAGGACTCTGACTATCTACTTGCCACAGGGCTGTTATAAGTTTCTTTGAAGCACTTTGTACCAGTCGCTGTCAGAGAAAAGGTTTTGGACTAGATGAATCTGGACCTGCCCATGCTGGTAACATCCCTGTATCGACACTTCATTTCTGAATTGCTGTCCTCTCTGTAGATTCCAGCACTAAATTACCTGTGAGTTTACTTGGGTTACTGTCATCTACAGAATTTTTCTCTGTCATTTCCTCAGTAATGAGACATTTTAACAGTAGATTTTGAACTAATTCACAGAACTACACAGAGACCAAACTATGCCAATATTGCCATTACACGGGACATTTCTGTTTCGTTTAGTCAGCTTTTCTTTATGTGTGGACTCTTGGCACCATCTAGTGTTTGAAAATGCAGACCAACTCTAGACCACTGAGCACAAGCACATCACTACAAAGTGGTTTCAGCCATAATAAAAGATAGTGGTGCTCCGAACCATCACTTAATTAATTTCACACAATTACATTTTTCCAGTTATAAAATACAAATATACCAGACCAAGATATGGAAAAGACTTTCCATGCTCGTGATTTACAATCCCTTGTCTCTCCCATGATGTTACACAGGAACTAATAGATTAATTCAGTGTCACAAATGGACAGCTGTGTGTCCACTAGTGAAAAATGTACAGTACTTTTCATGGAAATAAGTATGGTGTTAGATAAATCTTCAAGCACAGCTTGGATGGAGAAAATTATTTTCTGCTCCTGTTCTAGATTAGTGGCAGCTTCTGACCCAACCATAGCAGCAGCCCTCTGCATCCCAAATTTAGCTGCGGATTATCCCTCCTTCTAGGGAATGATGTTGACCTTCCAGTTCTTGCATGAAGATCTGCAGAAACAGAACCAGAATTACATATATATGTACTGTATAATTACATGTGCTACTCTGCAAAAATCTGCCAGCAAATCTCTTCTGTCAACAGTTTGCATTTCATGAGTTTGCTACCAAAACACTTGTTTTAATAAGATCAGTAAAGTGTGTATAGTTTTAGCACAGAATTCTATGGATTCTAACAAAGCTGAGACAGCGTAGTGTCTGATTTCTGGTACCTTGGGACCATTACTTGCAGCAACTGAGTGAAAAGATCTGTGTGAAATATACAGTGTGGTTACCCAAGTGTGAAAAGGAAAAAATTGCTGTGATAGCAAATTACACTTCCTTCTATGTGCTATGAGAAATGTCAGGCAAAAAAAATTACATCCCTTTGTCAGTTTATGCCAGGCCAAATGAAAGCCAGGGAGAGGAGATAGTAATTTTTAACTGATAGCTTTGTCTTGTTCTTGTGACTCCATGAACGTGACCCAGCTGCTGGTTACTGAGGTATTGCCAGGAATGGCTGGGAAAAGACAATCTGCTATAGATAACTAGAGCTAGAGGCAGAGGATGTGTGGAAGACAGAGAACAGAGAGGATATTCAGCATTTAAACTAAACTTTATGGATTCTCATACATACACTGAATTTGGCTATGCATGGAACAGATTATGAGTGCTTTCCTGGAAAAGTAATCAGCTGGACTAGAGAGCCTGGCCCATCATTAAGGAAATAATTGTGATTGCCTTTCCATGGCTGTCGAAGAATTGGACACCTGGCCTAAGGCTGTTCTGGTCACTCCTTGTTCTGGTCAACGGAGAGGCAGCACATTTGGGAGGTGATTCAAGCCTTGTCTCTAAGACATTTATTTTGGAATGGGGTGAATTCAGAGCTCAGAAAGTAGTTCTTCCTTTCCTAGACTGCAGAGACCAAAAGGGGCTTAGCCACAATGCCAGTTTTAGATCAGTTACGTGGGATCAATCTTCTGCTAACTTGGAGGAAGAAGCAAGGCAAGACGACAACACCTGAAGAAAAGCACTCCCTTCTCTGTTCTTTATTCAGAATACTGAGGGTAAAGATAATAGGCATGACAGTCTTGAGACCCATGCCCTGTAAGTATATTAACTGATCTGGATGCACTTGACATCTCTGTTCCCCACTGTCCTCTGCCAGTGGACTCCATTTACTTTTGTTTCAGTCTGGTTTTGTTGTATTGAACAATCTGATGAATGCAAGGATCTACTCATAAAACCAGGGGCAGGATCAAGCCTTTCTCTAGGACTGATCGCACCCAGGTCTCTGTGCAAACTAATTGACAGCACTTTACTTGAGCTGTGTCTGGCCTGCTTGTGGCTGGTGGATACAGGCCCTGAGGCTCTCTTTCCTCACAGCTGTCACAACATGATGTGATCTACCCTCATCTGTCCCTCCGAGTCAGCTCCAGACCCTTACGCAGGGCTTGCCACAGTCCTTTCTGCAGACAAGAAGCCGGGGTTACATGGGTCACAAGCTGAGCGTGAGTCAGTTATGTGGCAGGATTGCAAAATAGACAAATGATGTTCTGGGAAGTGTTCATAAAGGGGCCATATATGAGGCAAATAAGGTAATTTTTAGGGGTCTGTTTGGCACTTGATTTTTCTTCCACAGCTGGAATTGAGAGTCTTGTTCTGCGCACTGTGTTTTAAAAAGAATGAAAAACTAGAGAGAGCTGAGAGAAAAGCAATGGAGATGACAGGCAGTTCAGAAATCCTGAGCTCTGAGAAAGGACAGAAGGAAGTTAGGCTGAAAAAAAAAAAAGAGGAACCTGAGGGAATGGGAAATACAGCAGTTTGCTGAGTATGTTTTCAGTTGTCATGAAGTTGAGTCAACTGTTGTCTATGTCCAGTGCAAGTACAAAGTTAAGAACTAATTACCTTAATTTGTAGCAAGAGAGATTTGGATTACCAATTAGAAAAAAATTCTAGTTAGAAGGGCAATGAAAAACCATGAGGGGATACTGCTTGTGGTCATTGTGGAATCACTTTAATTGGAAGCTGTGAAAAATAAGCATCTGTCAGGAATAGCTTGATATATGTCATTCTGTGCTGGTGCTAGGGAATGGAGTAAATGATACCAGGAAATCCCTTCCAGCTATAGATCTCAAAGTCTTGTTAATGCTGTCAAAATTCAGGAAAACCTGTATTTACTTTGCTCAGATGGAGTGACAGATATATATATAACCTATCCCCTCAATTTAATGATATGCCTATTTTTTTAATTCTTTTTTTTTTTTTTCCTTAGAGCTTGCATTCCTTGGCTGCCTCTGGGTGTAAATTGCAATGGAGGCAGGAACTACCTTGCGCCTGACTACAAACCTGTGAGTACCTGTCTTGGACAAGGACCGTGCTGCCTTCCTCCGTGCATTTCTCACTTCCATCCTGGATCACTGCACTCATTCTCATCAGAACAAAGGTAATCTGAGCTAATTCTGAAGTTTGTATCTGTACACTATATTGTGTCATACACAGATGATGGCATGGCATGGGGGTTAATCAATGTAATGTCTTGTCTCAGTAAAGAGCCACTAAAAACTAAATGCAGTGAACCTATTTAAATGTTTGTATCAATCACATATATTTTTAAAGTACAGACCAATATAGAATGTAAGGTTCTGTGAAAGACAGATTCCTCACTGAATTGTGCCATGTAGGGAGCACACGGGCAGAAGTTTACACTTTATTGATGCAAGTGCTTACAAAGTTCTCCAGCTGCCCAGGTATCCGAAAGCTGATTATTAGTTGTTTTCTGTCTGATGCAGAAACAGAAGAGGGGAAGAAAGTTACTAATCGTGACTATCCCTTGGTAAGAGGAAGAGGCAAGGGAGCCTTAAGAATGAAACATTTTGTATGCTCCCACTTACTTGCTTACGCACCACCTGCTAGAGAGACTATGCCTCAACACAGAATATGGGTATCAGAATCAGGTATTAAAAGAGATCTCGTACCTCACTTCCTGTGCTGGTTTTGGCTGGGATAGAGTTAATTTTCTTCATAGTAGCTGGTATGAGGCTGTGTTTTGGATTTGTGCTGAAAACAGTGCTGATAACACAGGGATGTTTTCATTACTGCTGAGCAGTGCTTACATAGAGCCAAGGCCTTTTCTGCTTCTCACCCCACCCCACCAGCAAGTAGGCTGGGGGTGCACAAGAAGCTGGGAGGGGGCACAGCCGGGAGAGCTGACCCCAACTGACCAAGGGGATGTTCCATACCACTTCCTAAGATGTTCATAATTGTCAGTTATCCTGCAGATTTTACAGCTGATGCTAAAAGGAGAACAGTTTATTGCCATATTGTGTCTTGAAAGTTATATGTGCCTACACTCTTTAATTAATGACCTTGTCAGATAAGAGCTGAACAAAGGAGGATAACATAGTGGTTAAGCATGTAGTTCTTCCAGTCCTGCTGTATGGTATTTTAAATAGTAAAGTGTAATATTTAATTAACTAAATAAACAGGCCTCCAAATTGGTAGGAGAGATAAATAGTGGAAGAGCTAGAAGTATAGGATATAGGATGGCTCCTATGACTGGACTGTTGGAATGGAAGGATACAGGCTCTTTAGGAAGGACAGGCAGGGAAGACAAGGAGAGTGTGTTGCCCATTATGTCAATGACCAGGCCCACCTGGGGATGGATGAGGAGCCAACCAAGAGCTTATGTGTCAGGATTAAAGGGAGGACAGGGACAGGGGACACTATAATGAGGGTCTGCTACAGGCCACCCAACCACGAAGACCAGGGAAGAGGGGCCCAAGAAAGCTGGTTAGTATTCAAGGATCACCTCCTTGGTGTGAAGTGATGCATTCCAACAAAGAAGAAGTTAGGCAAAAACACCAGGAGGCTGGCATGGATGAACAAGGAGCTTCTGTACAAAATCAAATGGAAAAAGGAAGCCTACAGACGACTCTTCTAAGTATGATTGTTTGCATATACACATGCAGGAGCTGGTGGACACCACAGTGTATGGATTTTGTCAACTATCCTGTTTAGGTGCAGTTTTGAATGTTAGACACTAGGTGGTTCAGTTGCCTAATCAGAAGCATCTAGTGTCATCTTAGAACCTGACCAGCCTCCAGCTGCTGCTGCAGAAGGGCTTAGATCTCCTGTAAGTCCTTATCGTACCTGCCAATCTAATGCAGATGTCTTGGAGAACCTAGGTCATCTAAAATGGCATACATCCCTAGCTCAGATCTGTCATGATCACTCCCAAGATGTCTGTGTAGCTGGGAAAATGGGATACATTTGAAGTTCAAAGCTTGTATTTTCTGTATAGAATAAATGGATTTTCTTTGTCTTATTTAAATGGGTCATTAGGAGAACTATAAGCCCTTCATGTTTTTGAGCATGAAAGGAAACCCAGAGCATGAGCTGTCACATGCAATGAAAAACTATAAGTATATAGTGTGTCTATAATCTGTATATAAAACACAGTGAAAAGTGCCAGTTTCGACGTCACCTGATTGTTTTCATGCAATCAAAGGCTGTGGAGTCCTTTGATTAAGAATTTATGAGATTTCAGTGGCAGCAAAGACTGTCACTATTTAAACGTGAGTAGACTTTTGTGAGAACTCAAGCCATTGTGTGATAAGAAGAATGTACTGGTTTTATGACTTGCATGCTTCATCACAGTTTTCTACATTTATGGGTTTCTTTCCAAAGATGATTTAAATATGCTTCATGCTATGTGACTCAAGCAATTTCATGAAAGAAGTGAAATGAAATAAAATGGAAATAACCTGAAATCTTAATCATTGCTCTAGAAGCACATAATTTTATTAAGTATCTTACAATAGTAGGGTGATGTGGAGTTCTTAAATCTAAGTTATGTCATATGTAATGGCAAAGAAAAATGATGAATTCTAAAACCCTAAAAATGTTAACAACCCCCCCCCCCCAGACCCTTATGATTTTGGGGTGCTGCCTCATAATTTTCAATACTTGTCATTAGCAATACCGAAAAAAGATGTTGTGCTTTAACTTATCAGGTTCTTGAGGTTGTTAACGGCTATTCAAGCACAGCACACTCTGTGTGTTGCTTCACTGGTCTACCCTGGAAACCTCAGTGTTTCCAGTAGCTTCAGGTTGAAGTTCAGCACTAGTGAACCTGGAGTGCCAGCAATCCCACACACCTCTCTTACTGTGTAATTTCTGTGAGCTTGACAGGAATCCCCTACACCAACAGTGGATATCTAAAGGCAAGTCATTGCAAGATTTGCTCACGCGGACATCCACACTGAAGGAAAAGCAGCTGCAAAGAAAGGATGGTGGATCAGGAGAGGGTGCATGCAACACGCTCACATGGGCATGCCCCATGGGCAGCTTGTGGCTTTTTGGCAGACACAACCAGACTTCAACAATCTTTCACAGCCCTGTTTGACCTTGTTAGGGGAGCAATCACCTTTCAGTCTTTTCCTGATAGTCCCTGCTTTCCCTTTGGAGTCGCTCCGCGACTTACCCTAGTGATCTCTGCTGATGACATCTGGGCATGTGATGTCATGGGCTAGCCCTGGAAAGGTCATCTGCTGGCTGGTAGTCAGACTTCTCCTCCATGAATCCAGTCCCCATCCAGGGGTGTCTCTTTCCTTGTGGCATCTCCTTCAGAGGCAACTTCCCTTCATGCCACAACAATCAACCAAAATACATACCCCTCCAGAGGGCTTCGGCATGGCTGATGCACATATATTTCAGAGTTCTCTGCAGACTACCAAGTAAGGAAATGACAGCCGTGCAAATGCCAACCTTTTGCCCTCAGCAACATCCTGGATGTTTCCTTTCTGACTGGCTTAGGGCTACAGCTCAATCAACTGTTCTGTCCATTTTGGTCATCACCTCACTGGCTGCTGGGAAGGCAACCGAATTTGCTGGAGTTGTCAGCAGTAGTGCCACCACTGTAACTAGCCTAGAAGTTGATCTGTGACACACAGCAGCTTGGGTTCTGCATGTTTGCAGGCAAATCAGTTCTCTCAGTAACTCCAGCATAGCCTTGACTAGCCAAAGCTACTGCACTTGCAGCAGTCAATTGCAAGAGCATCTGTTTTTTGCATCTTTTGTGTTGTTTTGTTTTGTTTTTTTAAAGTGGCCAGCTAGCAAGCCTATCTTGGTTCTCTGCTGTAGGTACTAGAAAAAATGGACACAGGGAGGCACCAATTAGCCAAAGGCCTGGTCAGTTCTTTTGCAACCTCTTCGGTGCTTTCAGTCAAGGCTTATGTGTCCTGTGTGACATACGGCATCCAGTGTGCTTGGTGGGTTTGGTCACACTTGAGAAATTCACTGATTCACACAGCAATGTACAAAGGGAAGATTACAGAAGTAGTAAGTCCGGGATTTGGGTACTTCTGCCTCAAGTCACAGATGCTATGTCAAACTAGCTGGGTTCTCCTCTAACTAATTTGCAATGAAATTTTGTACATAAATAAGGTATTGAATGGCTTCCTTATGACCAGGTTTGTCTTTTTTTAACACATGTATGCATTTTTTTCTCTTTCAAAAAGTGCTTGGAGAGAGAAGGATCTGTACAAAATTGCAGGATTTACTGAAGGAGCAGAGGGGGAGCAGGAGGAGTGAAGGGACAACAGGTCATGCAGGGCAGGACAATAGGGAAGAGATTTGGAGACAGAGGCAGAATTGTTTACTTCAGAAGTACACAAACTTCTGCAAACTCAGAGCTTTGTTTTGGTCCCATTTGAATCAGTATAAAAGACTGACTTTGTTGAAATCTGGAGGTGAGTGCTAGGCCTCTAGTCTCCTTTCTTTCTGGGGTCTTCCTAATTTATCCATAGCTGTGCTCTAGATCCTTAGCTTTCCAAGGTGGAATATGCACTAGATGACCATAAAGGCCAGATGCTCAAAGAGTGCAAATGCACCTGCTCCTGCAAGGGCACGCAACTCTGCCTCAGTGGCCACTGTTACGAATCAGCACGTTGCACAAACGGATTGAACAATAGATGGGAGGCAAGCTTTGGGCATGTGCAACAACGATGCACTTGAAATGTTGCCACCAAGTCATTCTTGAGGATCCGTACATCTAAAAAGAACTATTAACTTTATATGTCAGTTAAGCAGACAGTGTTAGTTCAAATAATGGTAAACAGAGAAGGTAAACAATTATCTAAACAATGAGCTTTATTGCAAAAATATACAGTGAGACGCAATTTCATATGATGCCATTCTAAGTCCTAAAAATCATGTTAGAACACTGAAAAGCTGACTGGCATTTAACTAATGGAGCTGTAACACTAGGACAAATTTATTTGAAGAAATATTAAAAGTGCCAGGATTATTAATGTACTTATAATGCTCTCTGCTGTCTCACAAAGCCCTGTATTCTTCCCTGCTGATTTTTCCTCTAAAGCAAAACAAATGTTAGCAATAATAGTGGCTCATATCATCTTACAAAGCTGTAAAATCATATACCATAAGCAATGAGAATTCTTTGCCAATGAAAATAGAAAAAGATTTTCGCATTCTCAAATGTCCTAGCTTTTGGTATTTGGAGTAAAACCAACTCTTTTTGAAAAATAAAGTATTATTTTATGGAAAACTTATGTTCTTTAAGAGCCCAGAAGGTATAAAAAGAGGCTTTCTTGAAATCATTGCAATTTTCAAAAACAATAATGCAACTCAGATATTTTCTTAAACAAATTTAATTCATTTCAGTAAATATCTCACAAAAAGAGCAAATCTTTCTAGCAAGCCAGTGTATCATACCAGAATTTGCAATTGCTTTTCAGTGTCTGTCTATTGTAGCATATTGATGAGATCAATCAATAAGAGTTGAAGAAAATTTCAGAGGTAGAAAAATGTGTTGTGACAGAATGAATGGCACATGGGAATCCTGCAGCCACAGTGTCAGTGCTGTTACAGTGCTGTGTCAGTACTACTCCCTCAGGAGCAGAAGGCAATGACTACACAGAAATTATAAATCTTTTCAGATTTCCTAAATGTATCAATAGAAGTGTCAGATGTGTTCAGATTACAGATTAATTCTATGGAAAACCTTTACCTTAAAAAAAGTAGAAAGCAAAGTTCGTGGATCTTGGGATATAATAATTTGAAGGTCATTTAGGCCTCTCTAACTCTGCTTCTTGTGCATGTGAACATGTTTACTGTTCCTCATGTGCAAGACGACTCCCCAAGAACATGGGCTCTTTCTCTATGCCTCTTCATCTCTTCATTTATTCATATGCCCTGCAGCCAGAAAGAGTCATCGCAGATAATCTTGTCTTACTCTGACAAAATAGAGGCAGTTGGATTTCACAAATCAAGCCCACCACTTTCAGCAGAAAGCTACCCAGCCTGGCTTTTGAAATGGCAAATGCCAAGGGGTCCACAAGCCAGCCTTCTCCAATTTCCCTGCAGCCCTCAAGACAAGCCCAAGAGCTCTGGCCCCCCAGATGGAGGGAGCTTACCCGTGTGGAGTGAGTGACTTGCAAAAGCATAGGAAAGTAGGAAGGATTCCCTTGGAGTCCCTCTTGCTGAAAGAAAGCTCCATTTATTGGGGCAGAATTTCCTTAAGTTACATGCAGAAGCCCAGAATGAAATCTACAGTGTTGGATAAGGGTAGACTATTGAAAATTCGAGGAAAGTGAAAACTCCTTTTCAAACTTTTTGATTTTCACAATATTTACTGCAGATCACAGAATCTCAAATCACACAGCAGTACTACATGAATAGAAAAGAAAAAGAATAATTTCTAAGTCCTTTTCTTGGCTCACTTCATCATAAAACACATTTCAGTCATATTACAGAAAGCCCTCTGAGCAAAGCATGAATCTGCCAAATTTTACACCCAAGGAAGGGGAAAAATGTGAAGAGAGATCTACAGATAATTCCTCAGATCAGAGTGTGCTGTATTGCTGCACCAGTAGGTCTAAACCTGCTGCAATAGCACCATAGTTCTATGCTGTGTGAAAGGATGGCCAAGAAAGTCAAACAGATTTCAAATGCATTCAGATTTGAAGGGAAAGTGAAAACATCAGTTGTCTTTATTCATAGTGTAATGAATTTCAGCAGTACTTCATAAAATGCCCTTAATTATCCATGTAAGTTCAGAGCATGCTGAAAAAAGATATTACCATCTTTGTAATCATTCTGAAAACATAGTTTAAACACTAATAGCAATGAGCATCTTCCTGACAATGAGAGAACTGCACATCTGACTACAAATTAAAGCAGAAATTTAGGTCTCATTTGAACTGAGACACCTCAACCACAACTCTGGAGTAGTCAGCAGAGATCTCTGGATTTACTCTTGTGAAGAAGAGGATGGAGCCTGATCCTGAATGAATTTATTGCTTTCTGCTCTTCATGCACAGAAATCATACAGAGAAGAAGGATTTAGCAGATTTTAATTGAGCACATTGATAAAGAGGCAAGTCTGTTCTAACACACTTCTTATGTTTGTGGGTGCAAAAGTGAAAAGAATAATAGAATGAAACCAATCTTACAAAAGACAAGTTATATAAAAGTCCACATTATTGCTATTAAGTAAAAATAATTTATAGAATTACTGAGACATGAAACCACGTAATCATGGGGTGGGGGTAGGGGAGGCATTCCACTACCAAGAAGGAGTTACAGAGATTTGGGAACACAACAAAACAGCTGTGAAAGGTCTTATTTAAACTTGCTATCTTGATAGTGTCCATCACAAGTACACTGCAACCATTAGGAGGACAAAAAAGAAGTTAATTGTAAGCATTATTCATGGTTGTTGAAAAAACTGTGAAATCTCTGCTTTGACACAACCTGATAACTTTTAGCATTTGGTATCTTTAAATCAGAATGAGAAGCTAATGCAATCGACCCAGAAACTCAGCTAACAATCTTCCAGCAACTCACCACCAAAATTTAAAAAAAAAAAAAAATTGAAGGCAGAGTTAAACTGAAACACTGACAAAACTAAATGAGTTCCCAGTAATAAGAAAAAAGAAAGCCAAAGTGATATTCCAGATGGAGATTATTTGGAGTTACAGTAGTGAACTGTGTAAAGCTAAAGGAATGGTAATAAAGAATGAAAATGAATCTGACTATTAAACGGAGGGGATAGGAAATGGTGCCACTGAGAGATGGGTGTGCTAGTCAGCAACGTGAAACGGGATACTCTTTGCAAGAGAGCGGCTCCAGAGCTGACAATCCTGCAACATGTCAATTCTTTTCAAAGCAAACCCAGCAACTCATTAAATGTCAGATCATTCATAGTGAGTTATGAAAGCCAACTTGCCCATGCACTATTACTTGACAACAGGGATCAGAGAACGACTAAAGTAACTCCCTCCATCCTTCCCTTGCTCCACAGAGCTGCTCTGCAGTACTGTCTCTGGGAGCCTCCTGCTGTAGTAGGGAAAGCTGACAGCGGACCCCATGCCTCGGCGAGATGAGTGCTGCTGCACCTTTGCACGGGAGCCCTGAGTCCCTGAGGCTTAGTGGCAGCGTCCAGTGAGCATTCACCAATTTCCTCTTCACTCTTAAAGGTGATGGGATAAGGGATAAAGAAGGTATCTGGAGTGAGAGAGAGAGAGTTTGAAGGGGGTACCCTGGTACCATCAAAACTAATCATAGTCAAGGTCTCAAGTGCTTAGTAGGGTTTCTGAACTTCTGTGCCCCAGCCAGGCAGACAGTGCAGGTCGGAGGGCCTCCTTCCCACTGGGGGAGCAGCGGCAGCAGATGAAAAGAAGACCCCAGGCATGGATCTGCCATGGTCTAGGACATCAAGGCATCCGAATCTTTCTTAAGGCTGGAACAGTTAATTATAAACGTATTTTATTTCAATGTGATGTTAGGCTACAGATGACATTCACACTTACAGGCTTCCGCACAGCTCAGATTCCAGTTTGCTCTCACCTTTCTTTACCAGAGACCACCCTCCACTCCGCTCCGCTCCAGCTGGATCCTCCACTGCACTCTCAGACAGCCTGGGGCCACATTAAATATTTAACCTGGGGAGTGGCAAAATCTTTTCCCTGCTAAGGACTGAAAGCCTACTGAACACCTTTAACAGGTCACAACTTGACACGTCTTAGCATTATTCAATAGTAACCAGAAAAATAAATAAACTATGTGTTGGCAAGCAGCCTGAAATAAAATCACAAGTCACATTTAGGCTCAACTCCTATCTCCCTCTCCCTTCTTGCTCCTTTCTCTCTCCCTCAGCAATTTAAAATCTTATTCTTCCTCAAAGCTGCCTTTTAAGGCTGAGATCAGGGAGTAAAGCCATAGCCTTCAAACACCTTTCTTTCTCCCATTGTCTAAAGAGATGCACAGCAGCAGCTGGGAAGGGCCTCGTCCTCCTGGACAAAACCATGAAGTCCAAAACATGGGTATCTTCTATTTCTGCACCAGCCTCCATTTGCCCGGCCTACTGCTGTTGTTTGCTGCTTCTCCTTCTGTTTATTCACCCACTCTTCACTCTCCCTGCCCATCCTGGTTTTCACTTTCATCCTCCTCTGTCCAGCCTCCTTCCTACACAGCTGCCCGTTCCTTTCTTTACCTCGTTAAACCTCAGTGCCTCCACGCATCCCCCTCCAACATCCAACACCAGCATCTTCTGTAACAGCATATTTTGACCTCTCACTTAGTGCACATGTGCACACACCCATTATGTGACGCTTACACATAAAGAGACGTGTCATACAGAAGTCAATAGTTAGTTATCTTCATTCATCAGGTTGAGTGGAGATGATTTTTTCACACAGGTATCTGGTCTTTAGAAAGGACTCGGAGCAGTGGTTGGTTCCCTACTCTGTTGCTGGATACCATGTTCAGGATCATCCAGGAGGGAAAGGACAGATTAGACAGGTTCTGTCCCAAGGGTAAAAGCAGCAAAGAGAAAAAAACCCAAACTATGTGAAAGAAAGCAGATGAGACCAAAGTCCTTCTGACAGAAATCAGCCCAGACCAAAGGTTTAGCAGGAGGAACAGTATCACAGAGGAGAACTTTGTATGCCAAAGATCACATCATATGTGGTAAAAATGTGAAGCCAGATGTCACTGAATCTTCAGAAATCACATATGTTGACATCCTCTGTACAATTCCTAGGGGAAGGAAATATTTATATTTAAAGCCTTCTGTTTCTATATTGTTTCTGAAGTTATATTTATTGCTTGACAGTGAAAAATTGATCTACACCTGTTATATCTAAATCTCTTAACCAGTTTGAAGTATAACAGAGCAGAACATCTATGTGACATTTAAAAGAAAGAGACAGTTGTGTACTGTCTTTAGCTGTGACACTGTCTATCAGCTCATTTTTATGTTTAATATGTTGTGCTCACAAAACGTGTGAAATGTTTTCTAGATACAACAGGAATGTAATCCTGACCTTTAAAAAAAGAGTAAAATCTAGATAGTTCACTGGCACATTTGGTATATTTTACTGCTAATACATATTTAGCACAGTCTTAAAATTGAGACTCTTATCAGAGCTAAAGTGGAGTGGTAAGTAAAATTCAGTAAGAATGTCCTTAAATTAAACTGTATCAGTCTTTCCCACAGTTCCTGTGATATGTTCCAAATGGGTGGCAGTCAGATGGTAATTATAAATCACTGCTTTCAGTTCTCTAACTTGAGCACTATCCAAGATAGACAGTGAACACCTCTGAAATAGCTTATACAGTCACCTCAAAGACTTCAGGAAGACGTTAGGTTTGCTGTCATTCTGTAGGACTTATATAGCAAAATCTGAAAAGTGTCTTCTCACATCAGGTTTTTTCACTCCATTGCAATTTGAGAAGGCATTGGGCAGCAGCGGAGACTCTGGAATTATCTTCTGCAGACTCAGGAAGATGGCACTGTACTGTATGATTCTCAAATCACATTTGAATTTTTTTTTCAGGAGCAGAACTAGAAAAACTTTTTTTAAAAAATGAAGTTATTGGCACTCACGGCAGGGGGCATCCTTACTCCTGAGTGGATTTCAGACACTTTTTATTGGGTCAAATTCTTCTATCTGTCACTAACTCACAGAGATCTATTAATACTACTCAAAGGATCATGTACTGCACTGTTGATCTGCGAAAAGTATGGACTAGGTAGGTTTCCTACTTGCAGTTTCCCCTTGCACAATTGACAGGACACTGTGAAATGTTCCAGCAAATTCAGGCTGGAGTAATACTAGAATAGCTACAGAAAGTGTTGGATACACAAGAAAAACTGAACAGTGGGCAGTAGGCGCCCTTTCAGAATGAAGGTTAAGAACACATAAATGCATTTCAAACAAAAGTCCTAAACCTGGTGAAATTTGTGCAGATGCTTAACATTTTACTTTGTGAGTAGCTCCATTTAAATCAATGAGACTCTTCACAGCATGTAAAACTTGACACATACACAAGCTTTTGCAGGATGAGGGCCAAAAATTTTTTTGGAAGAGTGTGACTTGCTTGGAGACATTCCAGAGGGGAAAAAAACGTGGGGCTTTCTATAAAATTGTTGGCACTGTTCTACTTATTAAACAGACATGAATTCACTCAAATAAGATAAGGTCTAGACATTTATATCAAGTATGTGGAAGTTTGTGACTATTGCTAAGTTTAAAAAAAAATAGCAATAATGCTTCCGGATTTGTACGCTGGGTTAAATTATTGACATATATGTATTTATTTAGAGTTTTATAACATTACCTATCTTACTTATTTTACTATCTTACCTATAGTTCTGCTACCAGGCAAAATTTGCTCTGTTAGCTAATAAACTGCTATAACTTTCTAGCAGACTGCATGGAAAACAGTTTCTATTATTTACTTTATGACCTTAGATATGGCAAAAAGTAAATCTTCCTATCTTACCTCAAACTAATTCAATTCTAAATATATAAGACAAGAATTTATTGTTCAATTTCCAGCTTGTGTATTGAAGAGCAATATACTCGTTTTGGGAACAGAGTCTAATTTTAGATTGGTATTGAAGGTGCGATGAAAATGTGAATGCTGGAAGTGGCAGTAGGAGTTTTCAAGAGCAAGCCCAGTACAGTTCTTGAACTACAATGATTATGAGATGAAAGAAATCATAGAATAGACTTAACTAGTCTAAGTGGAACCTGTTATATACCTGAAATTATTCACCCCCTCCAGTTGTTATCATGGGCATGGCCTCAAACTACTTCAGATAAATGCTTCGACATTATAGCTCTTCAAGAAAACAGAAATAGTCATTTGGCGCAGTGGGTGCTGGACTGCTCGGTGGTAGAAGTTGCCAGAACTTTAAATAAGCAGCCTAGGAAGACACGTGGAACATCTGGCGACAGCAGCTACTTTTAATCACACAGGCCACAGGTCACATTGTACCACAGCGCACAAAATCAGTGTCACATTTAGCAAAGCACGTTTACTTGACCACAAGATGTCTTGAGGTCAGATTTAAAAGCTTCTGCAGGTGTAGATAGGAACCCAGCAGGATTGTCACAAGCCCCTAAGCACTTATTTTCCATTGGTTTCTCACTAGGGCTGTCTTTGTAGAAATAATTTTAAAATACTTCAGAAATACAGTGTTAGGTGTCTCAAGGCACGCTGCCTTACTTCAGGCTGCAGAAAGCCAGAAGCTGCCGGCTGGGTAACTCTTTTTCAACTACAGTTACCTTTAGGGCAGCTGTCCCATGTCCGTACCAAAATCCTCTAGGGCTCCTAGTCTGTGAATGCTGGAGATCTGGGTGAGTTAGCAGGGACGACTGCTATATGAACAGGGTACATTTTAGTTAACAGAATTGCACAGAAAGTCTTGGAAGTCTTTTTCATCCCCTGTGGTGTGGTAATCCCTGTGGATTTTTCCACACAGATAGCACCCCATATATAATAAATAAATAAAAAAAATTAAAATAATAGTTTCTTCACCATTTGGGCTAGGCTTGGTGCTTCAAAATCAGTTTTGCAAGCAGAGATACCCCCTCTCTCCTCCCTGGTGCTCTCCAGCCCCGCACCCAGACTGGCCACACTGGACAGTGTCAAGCCCCTTCCCTAGGCGTGCTTTCCTGCACAACTTCTGCATTCCTATTTTTAAAAGTTGTACATTTTGAAGACATGGGAACACAATGCTCTTTGCAAGATAATCTCTAGTTCCTTCCCCATTCCACACAGTCACGCTGCTCAGTGCTAATTTTAATGCCTTGCTGGAAAGTCTGTTATAGAAATGTATATAATCTATATTATGGCTTGCCTGAGAAAAAGAATGGGGGTGGGGAACGTTCCCAAGGAAGTTAATTGCATTTTCAGAGTGTTTAGAGCTAGCGGTAATGAATCCAGAGCAAAGTCCTTGGAAATGCTATACAGCAAATACAAGGATCAGCAGAGTAGCACTAGATGGCACTACGGTGATTTTCACTCAAAAAGCATAGGCCAAGCCCAGGGAAAGATGGACTTGGGTCCAGCTCTGAATGGGCAGCTCAGATTTACTACCTAAATTTTACCTGGGTGGCCTGGGGAGATTCTGAGGAATATGAGACATAGCAGTCTTTCCAAGGATTATAATTTCCAAGGATTGTAAGGCTTTCATTTCACAAAGTGACACCACAAGGCACCTGCACATCTGTCATGTTCTGTTCAACCCAGGGTCAGGGTATCCAGATTCAGTACATCTAAAACCATCTCACTCAAAAGCACACGAAAAATGTTAATGTGTCTTCTAGGCAACTGGATAGTTCAATGTCTGCCTGCAGATATAAACTGTTTATAACTACAGTGGTTTGTGCCTAAAAAGTTTCTTCAGACTTAGCGTGCCAAAATCAGCTAGCCTTTGGGACTAACCTCATAGCATTTCCTATCATAGAGTGAAATGCTGACTGCTGCCAATTTATTTTAATGTTTCCCACAGGTGATAGCTAACATCAAAGCTTGATGCATATCTTGTTCTTAATAACAGACAATCGAGCTTGTTGTCTCTAACAGGTACTACAATAAGCTGATTTGAGAGCTGCATTTAGAACTTTGCAGAAGCACAGTCTTCTATAGGAACAACTGAGTGCTTCTGTAGCCTATATTATCAAATACTCATAGGAGAAAATAGAGTCTGTTGAAAAAAATCATACTCATTCTTGTAATTTGAACTTATTTAAATTCAGGCGGTTGTTGCAATTCAAAGGACATGGTCTATCTCAAATTTGAATTCTAAAACATTGTAGAACCAGATTTATAAATCTTGTAAATCCTTTTAAAGGAAACATCTAAGTGCAGAATATTCACTACAACAGCACTACAAGTTATTTTTATAATATTGTGATTATTTTTCTATTATGCATTTCTGGGAGTTATTTTTGCCTTCTGTTATGCTCCAGATTCAAATCCTCAAAGGGTAATTAGTATCTATTTCACTGGAATCAGTAGGAGTTAGATATTTCAGAGATAGGGAACTCTGACATTTAAGTTTTAAGGAGAGATTGGCATGAATGTTTAAGTTTCTTCACATAAATCTTATTCTAGTTATATAGCTACATACACTTTAGGGATATTGCCAGCTAAAAGGCCATATACTTGTCAGTTACAAATAAAATATCTAATAGTACATTCCTTTACTACAAGAACGGGCTCTATAAATGGAAATAGCCCAACTGGAGACAATAGGTTTGCTTAGAAAAATAAGCACTGGAACCAGTAGTATTATCTGACCATAAGTTGTGCTCCCACCCAGCCAGTATGTGCAGGTTACCCAAATTGGCTTTCAACACAAGAAGGGTGGGGAAGAGGTGTCGTAAGAGTCAGAACATAAAAATCTAGCATTGCACCATTGCTTCAAACTGCCAACATTTAAAAAGCATCATTTAATAAGAAATTAAATGCCCCTTGTGCTGGAATTGCACTGTTTGTCCATGCAAGGCTAAACCTGTGGTAAAGATGAGAGACATACGATGTCCAAAAACACTTTAAACTATCTCTTTTAGTCATAAGCCACTGCTCTTTGAAACGATTCCTCTGTGGTTCTGAACACATCCTGAGAAAATGTTCTAGTTGTCCTACTTCTTCTAATGTATACTCTAATAAGGGTTGCTTTAATCTGTGCTTTAAATCTCCTTTAATCTGGTCACCGTTTTACACTTTGAGATGTACCCCCGAGGCCTCCTCTTGCCTCAGAAGAGGCTTGAAAACAACCATAACTTGCTGCTGCTTTCTCAGACATGTCTATGTCTACATTCCTGGAGTCGATGTTGGTCCTGATAGACATGGGCTAAAAGCAGACTCCATCCTAGATGCAGAAGTGGTCTGCGTAGCTGGCAATGAAGCATGGCATTCACAGAAATACTCACTGGTGAAGTGAAGGTCTGATGAGACATGCAGTTTGTTGTTCAGCCCATTTTGCGACCTGAGTGACTTAACCAAAGTCGATCCCCACAACCCATTTGAAATCCAGAAAAGCAAGGGGAAAAGTTTCCCCAACAGTGTGGGAAGCCTGTGGAAAGTGACGACAATGCCCCAAAGCTCACTGTTTTCACTGTCACCCTAGCAGTGCAGGGTGACACAGAAGTGGATGAAACAGTGCCTTACCTTGAGCAAATACAGCCACAGCGGTGGTGTATCGCTGCCCAGCTGTGCAGGCTTGGGAAGAGGTATGTGCTTGATAAATGTGCTTGGTTCAGTGCTAATTGCATTGCCGAGCCACTCTGTGTGTGTATGTGGGTGTGTGAAGTGAGGGATCAGGGAGTTTGTCTTACCTACCTCTACTACCTGAGCAGCGGGTATCTTGCCTAAACCAGTCACCTATGTTCCCTTTGTGTCAATGGCAAGGTAGGTAGGGTAATACATCCTGTTCTAACCTGGGAGATAAAGCTTAGAAAACTAATTTAAAAAAAGAATAGCAGCTATTTAGTTAGCTGAACATGTGATAAAAATCTCCCCTCATTTAAAAAGTAAGTCAAGTAGCTGGGACTGCAGGTGTGCACCACTGGCACAGGTTGGCCAGAAAGGTTGTGGAGTCTCCATCTTTGGAGATACTCCAACCTCAACTGGACACAGTCCTGGCAACCTACACTAGCTGACCTTGCTTGAGCAGGGGCTTGGACAAGATGACTTGGCGAGACCTTTCCAACCTCAACCATTCTGCGACTTTGTGATTCTGTGAATTTGCTTTAAGAAAAGAAAGCTTCAAGTCTTTACTGAGTCAGTACTATAAGGACAACCTCTTTTAATGTCCAATCTGTAGTAAATCCAGACAGCCCTGACACAGGAAAGAAGCGCTAACTTCAACATAAACCTGGTCTACCCTTATGTAAATGACACTGGATTCAGATGAATTGTATGTTGATTAGGATTCCATCCTTTTCACTCTCATTTGCCTATAATTTTCATTTGTGTAGCTCTCTTCAATTATGGCTTCAGTTGTATTTAGTTTGTATTCTCAACAAAAAAAACCAACTAAAACCACCCAAATCAAACCCAAATAAATAAATAAACACACAGTGTATTTTCTGTTTCTTGATGGAGAGTTAAGACAATTTGAGATGTGCTCTCTCTTTTTTTACTACCTTGCTATTGATTACTAATCTATATTTGTATTTATGCATACACACATGCACATGCTCAGACACAAGATCATTTAATTTAAATCATTCAGGTGTTTTGATATTGTATAGACTCTTTCAACACATTCTTGCATTCCTTAAGTTTAGCTGTCGGCCTTCAGAAATCACATTAGTAGCCCCTAATACCAAATATTGCTGAGTATAATCAGATTTTTATGAGAGTAAGAAATCTAAATCCTCAATCCTACATCACTGATCTTCAGTGCTGCGAAAACACAGAGCAAGTTCAAAACTTCTTTGCTGCAAGTGTGGAAATCTCCAAGTGGAGTGAAGCCACGAACCAGAATGTCTCCCAAACCAGCTCCTGGTTGGTGCTGCCATAGAAGAGTATGGCCTGCACAGATATTCTTGGGGACTGTTTGGCTGCTTCAGTTTACACCAAAATTATGCTTACAGTCAAGTGACCTAGGGAACAAAGAGATATTTTAAAGCAACTTTGTAGGTTGATCATGTCTGTATTCAAAAACCTTGTCCCATGTCTCTTGCATTGATTCCTTACCTGTTTGCACCTAAATTTTGTCCTAACACTCACAAAGATGAAATAACACAACCCAGTTCCTGCTGGTGTCAGGCACCTGAGTTACACATCATTTTGCTTTGCCTCTTTCTAAGTATGTCCAGATGAAAAGTGCTATATCAATGCTGAAAACTGGTCTTCTGCATTGGAACGGTCTACACATCTTGCAGTACAGCGCAGTCACAGGGACTGAGCACTGAAAATACAAACCTGGAATGTATTTGGATGACATTAACTAGGTTTCAACCCAATCTTTTCCTACTGTTGCCGTAGCTTGAAAAACTATGCAAATGCATTGCTGCTGAAGAAAGGAGGGGAAACGAAACAAGTCCAGGCAACAGAACTGCCAGCTCACATTAGTATTCTGCCATGGTGAAATAAATGACATTGTTCAGACAAAATAGTGACAAAGGAAGGTCTCATCGGGAATATAGCTGCTTGAATAGGAATGGCTCTAATCTCAGCAGTGCCACAAATCCCCTTTGAGAAAATGAATTTTGGAACACGTTAAATTTTTAACTGTTTTTCAGTTTCCATGGAATAGCACCGTGCCTCAGGCCACTTTAATAACATTCCTGGCTTGCCCTGCTATAACAATTTGCAAAAACTCATCGAGATGATTTGGGTTTTAATATCAAGTTGTTTTGGAGAACATTCATGGTTGGAAGCGTATAATAATATGTTTTATTATTGCTGTTAAAAAAAAAAAAAAAAAGAAAGCGAGAAGATAAACGCTTTGCTTTTGCCCATTGGGGAGCTCTGGTTTGTTATTACATTCTATGCAATGATAATTAATGACTCCACAACCAGCACTAAAAAAGTGTTCCCTGGCTAAAATTTTCAAAAGTAACTAATTATTTGGGGTTTCTTTGCTTTTATGTGTTCAGTTTGAAATACCTTAAAGAGGGACTTGGTTTTCAGAAAATGCTACCTACTGACATTCTGCAAATTGTCTACCTTCCTCTTAAAACCTTCAGACCCTGTCATCTTAAGGTCATGGTAGATGCTGTTTACTGGTAACAGAAGAAAAGTATGTCAATTCACAAATTAGTAATAGAGCACCAGAGCAGATCACAAATAAATCCATTTCAAAGAAAAATATTTTAAAATTATACCTCCCTTGCTCCTGCAAGAACAGACTTCTAGACTCTTGGGATGATTGGAAGCTACTTAATGAACAAGCGTGTAAGCAAAGAGGGACCGGTTCTAGCAGTTGTTTTGTATTACTCAGTAAAAGAAAGATCAAGACCACATCCTACAGTCTTGGGTGGTGCTCGGACATGGCAGAGTACTTTTGAATGTCACTGTATGCGTTGTGCCTGCCTGCAGCTGTCCTGGAGCCTGGCTGTCCTTTGCCCAGCAGGAGGAATCACTATTAACAACTGTACAAAGTGGGGAACCTGCAACTGAATCAGAAAGCTGATGTTTCAGCCATGGTGTCAATGCCCCTTCAAGGTACCCAGCGATGGAGAAAGGAGCATCATAGGTGTTCTTATTTCATCCACCCACATGACTCAGCTTCAGAAAAATCCAGAAAGGCTTCTAGGTCTTTCTCCCAGCTCAGCTGCACTGGAGCAGGCAGAAGAAAGCAAAGGAGTGAAGGAGAAAGCAAGTAGCTGCTTCTGAGCTCCTCCTCTGCCACAGTGATTACACCAGGGTATCCTTATTTCATGCCCCATGACTTCTAGTCATGTTCATTTAGCCCAGATTAAAACTCTTTGGATCTGTGGCTCCCCAACTTGATTCCGGTCATTTAAGCAGCCTTGCCTTTTCTTTGAGGGCAGACCCTGGCCAGGGCAGGTGTGCTGGATGTTCAGGTCAGCATTTCAAAAATACATTTTGCATACCTGATGTTCTCACATTTTTAAGTGCAAATTTGCTTTCTATTCATTTGGGCAAGGTGCAACTTTTGGTCCTGTAAAATTAACAATGAGTATGCTTGCAAACAACCAGATTGCTGAGCTGCGGCTGATTTTACAGGCAAGCAAAACTGTCAGAGGTCAGTGAAGGCAAAGCAGGGTAGCACTTGGTAGCTCAGGGTGCCTGGCTGCATGGAGCTGGCTGGCCTGCTGATGAGGGTTCCTCAGTTCTTAATCCTAAATCTGTCCCATGTTAGGATTATTTTTGTTGAATTAGACACTAGGCAAGGCTCTGCACTTGTGTGAGCTTGCTCTACCTTCCCCAGGATTGTCCACTTTTGCTTTGCAGAGGTCTCTGTCCCTAGTGCAAGTCCTTCTTCCCAAATCTTGTAGTTTATCTAGTATATGCTCATCATCCTTTTGCTTCAAGGTGTCATTTGCTGACAGGATTTATCCACAGACACCAAAATTTCCTTCAGTAGGATAATGCGAGTGGTTATTGTTTTACTCTACCTCTCTTTCCTTGCTATTATCTCAGATTTCCCATCACTAGTTCTCCTATGCCTGGCTGAAGGAGAGAGGAGTGTTCATCTAGTTCCAGTCTGAACGGAAAAAGCCTGGAAGGAGGCAGGATCAAATGACCTCACTTCTGATGACTGCTCTGACTTGCATGGGCAATCCTCTGGCTGTGTGTCACTAAGGCCTAGAAGAAGCACCCTAGCATGGGAAAGTCCTACCACTGTAGCTGCACCACGGTTCACAGACGTACAGACGTCTGGGCACAGGGCAGGGATGCTGGGTCTGCAGAGAAGGCTGCTTGCTACGTCAGCCAGAGTTGAAAGGGCGCCATCTTGCTTTGCTGAACTACAATTAAATTTTACAACTCCTGACGCACTAACTGAGGTTTGGTATGTGACTGATGCTGCTGCTAGGAGTGAGGAGAGAACATGTGCCTTGACTAACTTCATCAAAGTTCATAAAGTTGTGTTCTGAATTAAAAAGTTTGATTTAAGGTCTATGCCTGCATTTGCTTTCTCAGAATTGTTCTAAGCTGCAGAGAGGATAAACCCTGGAGAAGGGAGCAGGAGAAGGTGCTCGGAGCCAGAGCTGCAGAGCTTGCATGGGTCAGGCAATTTCTCACACAGAACCAGGGTCAGTGAGGGACACACTGAGAAGCAACGATCTGGCAGAGCTGGGCTAGGGAAACACACTTAGTGTGGTATCTCAGGGCCAGTGAAACCACCATGGTGGTTGACAGCACCGAAAGTGGGCAGCGTCCCACTGCCCAGGGGTGGCAGGCGGAGGGCACTGTGCACGGCGTGGCCAGCAGTGCTGCGCTGCATTGTTGGCAGCACACACAGGAGCTGGCAGCACGCCCGGGAAATAAACATCCAAAGATGAAAGCAGGCCAATGTGGGAGGGAGCAGCCTGCTCGGTTTCCCGCCTCTGATCACCTTCTTCCAAGCCCTGTTTCCTCACAGTGTTCTCTTGTCCTCCCACAATGAATAGATCATTGCCCTCTGTCGGGAGAACAAACTGCCTTATGAAAAAAGGGATTGCCCAGATGTTTTCCCAGAGAACTCCTTTGCATTCAAGGGTGTGTGTGCATCCTGAGAAAGAAGGTGATCTGATTTCTTTTTAGACTCATGTGGCCTCATAGTCTGGAGCATCCACAACTGCCCATAGCTTTCTCATATCCTTCTGAGTCTTACTGATACAGCTCTTTAAGATGTCCATACCAACACATTAGTACACAAACACCACAGCCACAATGAATATGCTCTGAGGTCTCAGTGTTGGTCCCTTCACCAAAATCTGAGCATATCTCACAGCTGTGGGGGTCAGGCTGGTGAAGCCTGGGGACAATAACCACCAATCGCACAGTCTCCATCCTGCTGTGCTCTGCCTACAGCCTAGCTCTTCTGGTATTAGGAAATTTTCTTCTTGTTTATAACAAGACATGTAGATGTGTCCCAAGGTCTTTTCCAACCTAAAAGATTCTATGATTCTATAAGTAGCAGTCTATTTTCTTTCTTTTCCTCCATCCTATGATCAGATCCCCAAAATGAAACATATGGTAGTAAGAACGAAACAGCTCGTTATTTCCCTCTATTGAGTTACTAGTTCTTTGCCTGAGTAGCAGACCAAAATTGCAGGTGATTTCATTAGATGAAGATGACTCTTGTTGAACTTTAATCCTGACAAAAATGGTAACATCAAGAGGATTTGCTTTATGAATAGAAGAGATATAGCAAAGCTGGGATTTTATGTTACTAAAACTTTATACTTTTGAGAAGTTTCTAAATAGCATAAAAATATTTAGTACATACTAGAAATGAAAATGAATGCTAGTTTGCTACAGAAGTAATTTAAAAGGGAAACAGCCTACAAATTGAAGTTAAAACTGACTTATGGAACTTTTATACAAGTGGAATCAGTACTGGGTAACTGCAGAAAAGATTGTCATGGTTTAACCTCAGCCAGAAGTTAAGCCCCATGCAGCCGCTTGCTCTCTCCCTCCCAGTGCGATGGGGGAGAGAATTGAAAGGGTAAAGGTGAAAAAAACCATGGGTTGAGATAAAGATAGTTTAACAGGTAAAGCAAAAGCCACGTACACAAGCAAAGCACGACAAGGAATTCACTCACCACTTCCCATGGGCAGGCAAGTGTTCAGCCATCTCCAGGAAAGCATGGCTCTGTCATGCATAGTCTTACTTGGGAAAACAAATGCCATCACTCCAAATGTCCCCTGTTCCTCCTTCTTCCCCCAGCTTTATATGCTGAGCATGATGCCATATAGTATGGAACATCCCTTTGGTCAGTTGGGGTCAGCTCTCCCGGCTGTGTCCCCTCCCAGCTTCTTGTGCACCCCCAGCCTACTTGCTGGTGGGATGGGGTGAGAAGCAGAAAATGCCTTGGCTCTGTGTAAGCACTGCTCAGCAATAACAAAAACATCCCTGTGTTATCAGCACTGTTTTCAGCACAAATCCAAAACACGGCCTCATACCAGCTACTATGAAGAAAATTAACTATCTCAACCAAAACCAGCACAAAGGTAAGCGATGCTTTTGAAGCAAAAGCTCTCAGGTGATGTGGTGATATTAAATGTTACAGAATCACAGAATGGTAGAGGTTGGAAGTGACCTCTGGAGGTCATCTCATCCAACCTCCCCCAGTCATGCAGGATCAGCCAGAGCTGGCTTCCCAGGACCATGTCCAGATGGCTTTGGAGTATCTCCATGGATGGAGACTCCACAATCTCCCTGGGCAAGCTGTTCCAGTGCTTGGTCACTCTCACTGTGAAAAATTGTTTCCTGATGAAAACAACCACTGTAAAGAGCCTGGCTCCGTCCTCTTTACATCCTCCCTTCAGATATTTATATACATCGATGAGATGCCCTGAGCCATCTCTTCTCCAGGCTAAACAGTCCCAGCTCTTCCAGCCTGTCCTCATGGAGAGATGCTCCAATCCCCTAATCATCTTGGCAGCCCTCTGTTGGACTCCCTCCAGTAGCTCCATATCTCTCTTGTACTGGGGAGCCCAGAGCTGGACACAGTACTGCAGGTGTGGCCTCACCAGTGCTGAGTAGAGGGGAAGGACCACCTCCCTTGTCCTGGTGGCAACACTCCTACTGCCGCCCAGGATACCGTTATCCTTCTCAGTGACAAGGGCACATCACTGGCTCGTATCTAACTTGGCATCCACCAGGACCCTCAGGTCCTTCTCCACAAAGCTGCTTTCTAGCCAGTCAGCCCCCAGCATGTAGGGGTGCCTGGGGCTGCTGCTCCCCAGGTGCAGGACTTTGCATTTCCCTTTGTTGAGCTGTTAGCCTAACTAGATCCTGGCTATGCTGCCTCTATATTTATTTTGCCTGTTGTTACTACTTGTTAGCTGATTCTTTCTTGCACTGTTTACGTAGGACTGCCAAGTGGCAATTTAGCTGCATCTGTGCTGGGTGCACATGAATCCTTCATGAGTGCTACCCCGCTCTAGAAAAGTAAATTCACAGATTGGCCTCATCAGTATCATTTTGAATGCAACTCACATCAATTATGTATGTTTCATTATATTTTTCATCCTCTTCCAAGGTGCAGAATTGCTTATACAGTGTATTATTTCATCATTGGGGGTTTTGCTGGTAATGTATATGCTAGGCTGTGTTCTGTGTGCAGAAGTATTCTGAAGCTGCCTCTTCTCCAAGCTGAATGAGGCCTGTTACCCCAGCCTCTCCTCACAGGGCAAGTGCTGCGGCTTCCCTTGGACCTGCACAGTGGCCTCCACTGAACTCATAACAATGTGTTGAGGTTTTCCTTGCATTCAGGGACTCAACACTGGACACACTATTCTCCACGTGGCTGAGCAGAAACAGACACTCACTTTCCCTGACCTACTGGCTATGCTCCTGGTGGTACAACCCAGGATGCTCTTGCCCTCCTGTGCTGCCAAGGCATACTACTGGCTGGTGGCCAACCTGCTGTTCACCAGCACCCCACGCCCTTTCCTGCAGAGCTGCTCCCCAGCTCCCCAGTCCCCAGCCTGTACTGTTGCAGAGGGCTCTTCCTTCCCAGGTGCTAGGAAGTTGAATTTCCTTGCATTCGTCCTTGCTGGATTTCATAGATTTCCCGTCAGGCCGTTTCTCCCAGTCTAATTCCCTTTGAATGGCAGGCCTGTCCTCCAGCGTATCAACTGCCCCACCTGCTTTGGCATCCCCTGCACACCTCATGAGCACACACTCCATCTCCTCCCCCAGGTCAGTGAGAAAGACCTCAAACAGAACTGGTCCCTGCAGTACTCCACTTGTTACTGGCTTCCAGTAGAGTACAACCCATTGACCTGAGGATCTAAGCATTTATCTCATCTAACTGCCCGCCCTCCATAGCGTAGTGTCCCAGTTTGCCTGCTAGGTGCAGAAAGATGAGATGCGCTCCATTACGCGGAATACCAAGTTGTCTTTTTGTACTGGTGCTCCAATGAGCGATTCCTTTGTCTGCTGTGACCAAGCGTTCTTCAGCTGTACTTCAGCCAAGCAATGAATTTGCTCCCTGTTAAAGGGAGGGAAGCTGCTTTGAATGGGGTATTAATCCCTTCCAACAATACCCACGTGCCTTCAAGAGTGTCCATTTGTAAGCATTCAGTAGTCCCTTCTGCTTACAAGGAACCATTTGACTTCTGATACAACGCCGGGGCAGCTGGAGGCGTTACCTACACCAGCCGCTGCCACAGCAGGTACGTCACCCAGGCGGCCGTCTCTTCAGGAGAGAAAAAACCACGCGCTCACGCCGCGCTGGGGAGCTGCTCCGAACACTTCTTTAAAGCTGTTACGGGAGGGCGGCGGGGCGCTGGGGAGCAGAGCCGGGGCCTGCACCGCCGCCGGGCCCGGGCAGCCGGGACCCCCGGGCCGCTCGCGGGAACCGGCCGAGCCCCATCCCGGCCCGGCGCTCGGTGCGATTTTGGGAGGCCGGGCGAGGCACTGTCTCCTTGGGGCTGCCCCGCAAGGCCAGGGCGGCCGGGCACGTCTTAACGGGTGCCCGCGGGGAGTCTCTCGGCCTCCGCTCCGGGGAGAAGCGCCGAGGGCGGCTCCCGCCGCCCTGCCCCTGGCGGCCACGCCGCTCCTACTCTGGCGCCGAGTATCATGGGTGAATTTCGGCCCTGCTTCCGCGTGCTGCGGGCAGGCAGGGCCCAACGGCCCAGCTGCGGTGCGACCCGGCACGGCGGGGCGGGGGGGGGGCCGGCCCCGGGGCCGGCCCCC
>VXBL01004267.1:1200147-1256733 GCA_013400195.1 Aramus guarauna | reverse complement strand
CCCCGGGCCGGTGGAGGGGGGGGAGGTAGTGGGGGCAGCTCCGTTCCGTGCCGGCCGCCCTCCTGAGAGAGACGGGGAAAGCCGGGGCTGGCGTTTGCGGCGAAGCCCGGGGGCTGGGAGTTAAACCTGCCCCAGCCCGGATCCGGTGCCAGCACCCCGAGGCAGTCGGCCGGGGGTGCCCCGTGTCGGGCGGCTGGCGGGACGGCAGCCCCGGGCGGCTGCTCCTCTCGGGCTTCCAGGCTCGTTTTGAAGCTGGTGCAGGAGCAGGGGGTTTGGTCGGCGGTCTCCTGTAGCTGTGTTCGCACGCGTGTTTGGCCGTGTGGAAATCAGCCTGGCAAAATTGCCGTTAAAGAGTCTTCAGGGCACAGGAGCTACTGTTAACCCCTTCTGTGGAGGGCTGGTGCGTGAAACGTCAGGCCGCTTCTCTCAGGAGCGCTCATGAAAGTTTGGAAGTCATCTTTATATGCATCTAACGCGAAGTTATGAATGGCTTCTGGGAATTGCAGAAGCAGTAAATCGTGTTATTGCTGCTGCTATTAACTTTGTAATTCAATACTGGCACTGAATCACAATAGCTTAATCCCGTGGAATACACTTCTGTCTCTGATGTCTGTTTCATCAGGTTTGGTATCACATGAGCATGTATTCTTATGGACACAGGATGTACAGTAGTTACACTTCCATTCCCCGAATACTTACAGAATGCTTCTTCCCCCCCACCCCCCCACCCCCCCCCGCTGTCTCCTCTAAAGCTTGTCAAAGTTTTCTACAGTGTTTCTATGATTGTAAACTGTAAATTTTATGCTAATCATCATATAGGTTACTATATCCCATCCTGTGAGCTGTGATCCCTGACCATGCCGTGCAAAAACCACATTAGGAAAAATACTGTGCTTTTCCACTGAAGCTAATTCCATTATGGCTTGTGGCATTGCCCCATTTGGTAAAGGTACAACTTTTCTCGCGTAAATTGCAAGAACTTCAGGAGTGCTTTTGTTAACACAGAATACTCCTATAACAGGAAAATATTTTGGGGATAGATGTGGCCCAAGTGAACTATTTGCAGGGAGATGATGTGAATGGATATTGCTACTAAAGCTTGCATTTATATAAACTTACTTAAAAATAATTGTTCCATAAATTTGCACAGAAGTTGACTGGATCTCATTTTAAATTGATCTGCCTCCTTGAGAAGACAGGTGAACTAAGTATGTGCATCTGGATACCAAGATGAGAGTGAAAATCTTGAGAGACTTTTTCCTGGCTTTAAAACATTGTGCATGGCTATCTAAATACTTCAAATGCTTCAAATACATTTGAGTGTTCTGTTTTTTCTTGAGTTTTTACTTTATTGTAACATCTTTTGTGTGATTATTTTTTAAACTTCAAGTTCCCTTAGAGATGAGCAATTGCATTTCAGGGCACTTTTTTTTTCTTTTTTTTTTAAACCTTCTGAGTGAATGGTAAAAAAAATCCTTCTTCGGTTGCAAGTACTGCAGTAAATATTTTACTAGGTTTTAAGTGTGTTATCATTTAACTTTAGAGTAGTTTCACTTTAATAATTTTGTTTAATATCATATGAATTAGCACCTAATACTGTAAGGAGATTTTTCAGTTGCTGAACCCTTTAATGTGAACTGCTTTACAGAATCAGTGTCTTAATGTGCCTTTCTAGAAATGCTTTTATTTTTATTATGGGATTATATAATGAGGGTGTAATTCTTAATTTCTTTTCATGTAAACCTGATTAACATCAGTTTAGGGATGTTACTCCAAGATACGATACTCTTACAAAAGAGACTTTTTAGTCCCATTCCACCTCACAAAGTGTATTTGTGCATCCTGGAGACTGTAATTTATGGGTGCTAGTAGTTTTGACTCCAACGAATTACTGAGGAGGATGGAATGTCTTTTCATAAGTCCATTTCAGGAAGGGAAGTTGGGGTTGTGTCGCAAGGTAATGACCACGGAGTACATCATAGCCCCCAAATGCTGTTTGCCTAATTCACTTAGATCTCATAACTTTCTTCTGAGTTCAAATCTCTCATGGACCGCTGTGCACACAACTGACATTAGGGCAATTTTGTAGTTAAATTGTGTTACATCCATAGAAATTTTGAGGTAGTTCACACAGCTTAAGGTCTCATGTCGTGTGGGTTTGTGTCATTAAAGGTTTCCTACTGAAGATGTCATGCAACCCTCAGCCTGAACATAACCCATTAACTTGAATATCCCCAGTTGATGAGGTTGCTACAGCAAGATATTGAAAGAAGACAAGTTTCCGTGTTAACAGGCTCCTAATTCATTCAGTTGACAATCTGTAAACCAAGATATTCAAGTGGACCTGGTATCAAAGCAATGGGGTCTCCATCAGAGAAGATTTAATTCTTTTTGTGGGTTTTGTACATTAATAACTGTGGCAGAGTGAGTTAAATATACTTTTAAGGTGCATTCTTTGTTAGTCCAAAGCAAACTACAAAAAAAAGAAATCAGTTTTGAGACCTGACGGACTGAGCTTTTTTTTCCTGTTCTGCTTTTGTTCTGCTTTTGGTCTAAATGTCTTGCGTCTACTTTGGTTTTAGAATTACATTAGCAATACAACCAGCTAGTGAATTCAGACAGCTGGGTAGCATGCAATAGCTTGACATGACTTCATATGTATGACAGCATTGGAAAAATGGCTGGGCTAGTCCTTGGAGGAATATCTAGAATTTCTCTTGTATTGCTCTTTTAGTGATGGCAGGTACATCTAAGAAAGAGAGAGCAGATGGAAGGTATTATAAATCAAAAGTGTTCTATTAGAAAGGTTTTTTTTTAGTCTTCTTTGAAACCTGAGAAACCTGTCATTCTGTGCAAGGTTCTAGAGAGATGACTGTTCATTGAATTTGATGTGGCAGTTCATGTGTTTCCCTGATGGACTAATAACCCAAGATGGTATAACATGCATTATCCTGTTCTCATTCATTATGCTTAAAGTTAAGAGATGTATTTTAGTCTAATCATCATTATCTTTTGTAGTGATGACAGCTATTAATAGTTGTAAACCACCTTGTGCTGTGTTAGCCTGCTGGTAAATATTCCAGTTTTGGTAGTTACTTCATGGGATTCAGATGACTCCTTTCATATAGTAGGTTTATCTATTCTTAATACTTAAAGTGGTAATGTTTCATTTACTGCAACAAATAGTGAAAACAAATGTTAACATTTAAACAGGATACCCTGTTCTTCACTAAAATGTATGTTCTTGACTCTGTAGATTGAAAGAAAGAACTTTTGGTGTAAAAGCTTCATCATAAACTCTTAAAATACTGATTCTTATTCCAAAATATTGGAATAAGCTGACTAGTTAAGTAATTCTTGAGTAGATGTCTATTTTAGGCTGATTTTTCTTGCATCTTGTTTCCCCAAGAGCTATGCCTAGTAGTTTCTTAAACCTTAAGGGGAAATTAGCACTTAGTATTATGTTGTGGTATTTATGCCTAGAGGCTTCATTAAGCCCACAAGGTTTGGTTGTGTTGAGCAATATGCAGTACCTCCCCTCCATCTGATCTCGGCCTGCACTGTATTGAGATGCCTGCTGCCTTCTAATAATGTCTACCTAGTTTAAAAAAATGGGTTTTGATTTAAGGGGTTTGGGGTCAGAAGGATTATCAACTTTTCTAATACTGTTAACCTATGCATTAGTTTGAAACAAATATGCAATTGCTCCATTAAATAAGTGCCCTGAAATGGTATGTATTTGTGTGGCTTGATTGTTGGACAGCTTATTTTAATCTTTGAGCTATATCTAGTTAAAATATTGTATTTAAAGTTTAGTAAATGTATGCTATACCTTCTGGAGCCCTTATACTTTGTCAGCTCTATAAATTAACTCTGACACACTGAATATTTTTCACCAGCTAACATAGCTGTTAGTTAAGTTAAATAAAGGAGAAAAGCCCACATGCTCTCTCCATGCATACAGCTGGACATCTCTGTTAAATTTTTCAACAAAAATGAAATTTTGATTGCTTTTTAAAGCTTCATGAATACACTAATTGGTGAATCATCTAATGTGCAGTTTAGTTTCAGGAAATATGAAATGGCTCACTAACTTCATGGTTATAAGATTATGCAGACCTTCTGAAAATCTCAGTAAGAAAATGTGTGCAGTGGTGGTGGTTGATATTTTTGGCTGTGAGAGGTTGGCTAAAACTCAGTGTAGTTATGCATAGTCTGCACTAGTTTATATGGTAGAAATTCCTTTGAAGAATTATCTGGAAGGAAGAAAGAATAATTTTACAGGTTTTTCTGCTCTTGGGACCCTATCCAGATTTCGTTAAAGAAGATTGCAGTCAGGAACCTCTTCTGGATCTGTAACTGGTCCTGAATTCCTGGATAAGGTGCTAGTTGCTTTTCACCCTGTGCTTTTACGCAGCCGTGGTTGTTGAATTCTTCAGCCTTAATGTTGGACAGCTGCAAAACATTTAAAGCCTATCTGTGAAAGATTGGGATAAGAAGGAGGGGGAGATAGAGGTTGCCCAGCTCAGTAGTACTTCTTGAGGACTCTGAAGTATTTTCTTTATGTAGCCATATACGGTGTGTTCCTGGCTAGCTGGATACTACTTGATTATGTACTGTGTTATCAGCTGAAGTATTTAAACCAGTAGTCCTTTCTTGTGAAAGTTTGAGTCTTTACAGTAGTTGAAGAATCAAAGAGATCAGGAATTTGCTTTTCTTTTTTGCTGCAGCAGAATAAGAAAAACTTCAGTGCAGTGCATGAGGTCTCTTTGTAAACTCAAGGTTTTTATAATAACTATTCTCGTTGTTGTTGAAGATACATGGAGCATTTTTAGAATGTCATTGTATTGCAGTATATATTGCATTACTTATGATGAGCACCAGTTTCTTACAGGCAGAAGCTTTTACAGTGTTTGGAAGTGCTTTAGTGATTGCTGATTGGAGTATATTTACAGAGGTGAAATTTGAAAGATTGTTTAAAAATTTAAGTACAGTAGAAACAATCAAATAGTTTTTCTGCAGTACTAAATCTGCTAACATTTTTGTTCCTCCTCAGCAGTATGAATTCTGATAGTAATTCAACAGCCAGCCTGGCTCCCAGATGAAATCGTTTGGGCCTATTGCTCAAGGCTCAAATGTCAGTCATAGGATTAAGAATTGTAATTCTGGGATAAAAAGATCTGGCACTTAGCACCTCTTACATATTTTCATCAGGCTAGTAGAGACTCAAGGACTGCAGTTGAATGCATTAGGCTTGATCAAGGCTGTAATAAAAACTAATCGAGATAATCTCTTAGAATATTTGGCCTTTAATAACAAAAATTTAGCTTGTAGTGATTGCTTATGCCAGTTGGATTTAATTTTCTTCACAGCACTTGGCTAGCTAAGGATGAGCATGTTTAATAGGGCAGACCTGCTAGTACCCTGTTTCTTGAAAAGAACTTGAACACCAGACTTCCATCCCCAAGATGTCTCTAACTTCTGATACCTTGAGTTCTGTCTGCTTAGGTACATCTGTTTTTATATCTAACTACATACTCTGCCTCTGTACCTTAGGCTTTTGGTTTTGCAGTAAGGCCTGTGCAGCAGTCTGATTTACTGACTGACTTGCTTATGGAAAAAGTACCCATTACTAAACTTTGTTTTTGAGAGCTTTTACATTTGGCCTCTGTGAAGAAGGAAGTATTTTAATCATTCCACTAGTGCAATAAGAGGTCTCTTACTCTTTTGAAGTAGCATATGGATAAAGTGAATAAATTCTAGACTGCAAATTATCTTTAATCTTCAGTTGACTGGAATCTTTGTGTGATAGATTTGGTTAAACACTTATACTGCTTAGTTGATGCTTTGTTTTCTTAGATCTTTAATTTTCACATTTCTGTTGGAATGGTGTATTACAGACTTTTTTTTTTTTTTTAAACATATGTTAAACCTCACTTGGATAGCAAGTGGAATTCAATTAAAGATAAAAATAGCATTTTAAAATTGGTTTGTAGCTTATTACTTCAGATGTGCTGGATGAGTAGTTAAACCAGCAATTTTATCAAAACACATTTTTATTTAAAATTTGCTCAATAAATTAAAATTTCTATTCACTTGTGTCTTGCAGTATTTTAGACTTGGTAGATCTCATTTCTCATTCATTGGTCTTACTCATGGCTTGGAAGAGGAAAATAACTATGTATTTTTAAGCTGCCAAGTAGTTGTGGTGGTAAAATTATTAATGCTTAAGACTGAGAAGTCTGGCTAAGAGGTTATCTTTACTAAAAGAACATGCCTTTCAACTAAAAGCTTGCAGTCTGTGACAGTTTCCAACTGCCCACTTCTGAGCTAGGATAATGCCTAGTGTGCTACTCCTATAGGCTCCACCAAGAGCCATCTCTCCATATTGTCACATTGTTTACAGCTTGAAACCTCCTTAGAATTGTGGCTGTTTAGCAAGGGACTTGAGTCCATCTCTCCTGGCAATACCTGGCATTGTTAACATTGAAATGATTGTTTTTCCTTTTTCTGAAATAATATATAGGTTGGGTTTCTGTGATCACTTGGCAGAGAACCAGGAGAGATGCTGTCAATGTTCTCTCACTGTGATTGTAGTTAATAAAGCTTCTGTCTGACCTGTCCTAATTGTACCTGCATTATTACACACTTGGAGTCCCCAAATTCTCTGACACAGCTTCTCAATTTTTATTCAACTAGTTCATTTAATCCATGATATTCTCCTTTCTTTCATCTTCTGACTTAGTTGGTAATGGCTTGTTGAGGGACACCAACTCTGAGCACCAGCATTGGCCTAAGAGTGGGATGGAGTGTGTGATGGGGTGAGGGGTGATCGTGTTGTGTTGTCCCTTCAGGCTGCAGTGACTTGTTCTCTCAAGTCTACTCATCTAACCACACTCTTAGTGTAAGAAAAGTCTCTTGAATCCAGTAAGCAAAGTTCTCTGCTACCACGATCTCACTGGATATTTCTATAAGATCTCTCTAGTGGCTTAACTCATTTGGACATCTGATGTTCTTTAAAGCTTTGGGAACAAACATGATCTGCTTTGATTTTGCTTTATTTTTGTTTATTTCTTTGTTTATTAATAGTAAGTCAAGGCCTTAATGCAGATTGTCACAATGCTGGGTAGATTTGGATATAAATTGGATTTAAAGTTTCAGTATCAGACCAGCTTTATCTTCAGTAGATAAACCACATACATTTTTGAAGAAGATCCTCATAATTATTGTCCTTAACACCTGGATGCCTTATTTATGGAAGCAAGAAATTTGACAACAGGACCTCTGATTGTTACAGATATAAGACAAAATACATGTAATAATTTAGATGAAGATTGAGATTAAAATTTCTGTTAATATAGTCTTGGAGAATGCAAAGGTACTACCCCTGGCCCTGAACTGCAAAGTACAGACTCTTGGAGAGGATATCAAGGATGTGCTTATTAATAAACAGTTCATCTCTTCTTATATTCTTTGCTGAGCAGCATGTATTGGCCAGACAGGTTTGGGGTTTTTTGGGGTTTTTTTGGTTTTTTTTTTTTCTAGACTTACCTTTTGATGGTCTGGGCTATTCTTATGTTGCATCCTTTTACTGTATTTCAGGAGTGTGTTGTCCGCCTGTTAGTATTTGCTGACATCATTAGTTTATAGCCTGGTTTGGCAATTAACAAAATTTTGTCCCATCTTGGATTATGACATTGTGATTGTTGGTTTCTTTTGATGACTTTGTTATCTTTAGAAGAGAATGTTTGGAATGGACTTTTGGAGAAAATATACATTTATTCTGGAAACTTAACATATTGTGCACTGGTAAACTTGGAGAAATACTGATTTTTCTGATTCCTATTCACTTACACACTTTGAAGATGAAAATGATTTTTTGTTCTTTATAATAAAGTTAACTTAGCAATTAGTCCTCCAGTATGACAATTCCAAAATATCTTACGGTCTTCTATGGTGCTTTCATGTCTCAATTAAAATGCTTGCAAGTTCAGTAGATCCACATGGTAGTCTATTAGAGAGGTATTTTTATTGCCCATTGAATTATTTTCCAGCAAAATTTATTTGAATAAATACAAGGACTCTTTCAGATTGACCTGCTGATCTATTGTTTCCCTTTACTGGAACTAAAAAGAGAAAATCTGGGAATCTGTCAGAGGTTTTAATTTTTAGAATGCTGAAACAGTTGTGCTGTAAGAAGTGAGAAAACTGCTTTGCCTCAAGAGTCTGGTTTGACCAGTGTCAGTTCTCATGTGCAGATGATATGGTTTTGTTCTTTCAAATTCCTTGGGGTCTGAAGCATCTGTTAGAGGATTTAGCATTTCTGTTGGTAGAACTGTTAGTCTTTATATGCATATGACATGGTCTTGTTCTCTCCAACTCCTTTGGGAGTGAAGCATCTGTTAAAGGATTTGCCTTCTTGTCAGAAGGAATGTGACTAAAATTCAAAACTATCAAGTAATTACAATACAATCATCTATAGCTCAGAGTTGTTTATGTGTATGACTGACCACTGCATTGGACAGGTTTTCTATTTTGGTATTTGTCTGCCAGTTGTGAACAGAATAAACGAGGGTGGGGACCTTAACGTCCAAACCAGTAGAGTAATTTGTGTCTGAAAAAGTAGTAGTCATCTTGTATTTTAGATTAAGGTTTGGACTTAGATTCAGTATGGCATGTGGTTTTGGAAAAACATTTTGTTCTGCTTTAAACTATCGAGATGTATATAATTCAGAAAAAATTGACTTTTTGTTGATTAAACTTATACTTGTTTCCAGGACTAGGTCTGAAAGCCAGCTTCTAGGGGCTAACTCCTAAGTGGTCTGAAAGTTCGAAGTCTCTCTGGTTTTGTGTGTTGTTTGGTTTGTCCCTTCCCACATCTATTGATCACTGTCGTATTTTTTTGGTGAGTGCTGTTTGGCTTTTTTGCAACTAGTTTTGATCAGAGTTTAAAGAATGAAAAGAAAAAAACCCAACCAAACATAGCGTGATTAACATATCATCAGTTGTCTTTTTGCGGCTATCTATATTTAACTGGTATTTGGAAGTCCTTGTTGGTAGTGAGTTCCAGAGGAGCCTTACAGCCCTGTTTTCAGCAATACAGTTGGTGTATTTGGGTAGAAAGTATTCCTCCTGAGCATCATAGATGACAATAGATAGGCTGAAGGTTTGCTGTTATACCTATTTTGTAAATGATTCTTAAGATAGAAATGACTTTGGTCTTAGTCCTGTAAGTTCTTGCTTATAGGCTCAAAAATTATCATGTTATGAAATCATGTTTTCTTTCAGTTATGCAAATAATTCCCTTATTTTGACTGTGTAGCAGTAGAAACAAAGACTGCAAAAATCTACATAGCCCATGAATTCTATAATATTTTTTTAAACTTTAGTCAAATATGAGAGATGTACCATGTCTTGTACCATGATAAGCCAGTCACCTCAATGCTAGTAAAGTTAACGTGGCATACTAATAGTATATCTATGCATGGTTGAGGAATATGTCATCCCCGTACTTCCTTTAAAGCCTGTAATAAGTGAAAAGAATCTCGATTTGCCAGTTCCATTGACAGAGGCGTGTATAATTTCACACAAGATGCTTAATGGGACATCTGCAATGGTGTTTTCTGTTTTCTTGAGAAATACAGAGCCATCAAGATTTTTCTTTTTCTTTCCTCATCATCCCAGACAGCAGTGAGTAAAGCAAACCTGAAAACTGTGGAGAAAAGAGAATATTGTTATGTAAGGAGATAAAATGCCATACAGCTGTGGTTTACAATTTGTTCATTACTATAAAATTATATTACTTTTTTTTTTAATATGAATGCTTTGTTTGACAAAAGTTTGATACAGTGAAGATGTGCAAAGAAATAGCTTTGCCCTTTTTGTTATGCAATATAAATCTAGAAAGAGGCTGGTCTTGTTCAGGGTCCGTTCTCAATTTTTTCCTGTGAACTCACCACTTATATTTCATTTTCTGAGTTCTCACAAATGTTGGGCTTGGTTTCTTCTGTTACAGACTTGCGTTTCTTTGTACCTTTAAGTTATAGCTCTAATGCCAAAAAATCTACTTTGCAATTTAATTTTGGCCAACTTGAAGAGGGTCAGTAATTATAGTTACTGTTTCCAGCAAGTTGAGTTTTTCCAGCAGTCTTTCTATGAAGAATGTGACTGTGGATTAATTGAACATAAAAATGAGTCAAAAACTTTTTTCTGCCAAAGGCAAGCATAGGAGTAGGTGCTAGTGAGGTTTTCAAAACTCTGTTACCTAGGTAATTTGTAGATCTAATGTTAGCTGTTGCTCAAGGAAGCAAAAAACTGATTTAATTCAGTAAGAAAGTTATTGGGGTGCAGCTTACTTGCAAAATAGATAGCAATTTTGTGGAACTTTTATAATTTTCTCTCTTAGAAACAAGTCGATGTCAAGGCATTTTTAAAGCCTACTGCCTGTGAGCTTCCTGCCACCAGTGAGGTTGTCTCCCAAGCATGGTACCCTGTCTTTCTCAAGTTATTCTGAATTCAGAGAGGACAGTAAGTTAACAGTTGTTGATTTAAGAATGTGCTGACATCACAGCTGACATTCCTAACAGAACTACTTCTGCCTTGCTAGTTTATGCGCATTCCTTTAGTGTCCTGGAGGGGCTGAGGAGGCAACAAGCGGTGTTCTGTGGCAGCAGAATAGTCATTGAATCATGTGTGCGATAGTATTCAGCTGATGCCTCTCTTCTGAAGGGTATTTTAGTTCTGTGGTTTCATTAATCGCTGTAAGCTTTCCTGATGCTCAGTATGCACTTTTCTTTTATAAAAGCACCATAGTACTGGTATAAGGAATGATCTGGAGGGAAACACTTCGCAAATGTAGCTGAGTTTATTATTAGCATGGAAAAGTAGTCTTCATCTTAGCTGTCATTACTGTGCTGTCAGAAACCCTCATGGTTTGCGCATAGCGGGAGTTAAGGTGGTGTTACAGATACAGCCGCATTGGCAAAGATTCTGATTTGGGACAGTGACAGAAGCCAAATCAGGATAAGAATGTCAATGTACAAAGCTACTGCTCTGGTACAAAAGCTTGCTAGGTAGGCCTACCAATACAGCACCGTGTGCAAATCCCTTAGGTGCAGATAAATCCAGTGCTTCTGATCCTTGTTTCCTACTCATTTAGCTTTGCATGTGTATTTTATAATCTTTTTACTCATTTTGGAGTAGAACCATGTATTTAGCTCTAATGGGAAGTGATTGTACCTCAACATTTGAGGCAGCATAGGTAGTTAAATGCCTCTATGCAGGTGCTAGGACTCAAATACATGTAGAAAACTGCTACTTAAAATACTTTGCAAGCATACTTATCCTATACGTGCAGGAATTAAGTAGATGGGAGTAAACTGTGTATTCATGGACTTTGATTGTCATGCAGGGAGTGCACAGAAAGAAGACAGACTTGAGCCTCCTTGGTGAGGAGCAGCAGCAAAGGAGTGTATCCATAGAGTGAGGGAGGAGAAGGGGGGTGGTGGTGGAATCTGCAGAGGTGATGCTTGCAGCATGTCAGTAGTAGCTCAGCTGGTGGTGGTGGTGATACTGAACATGCGTGCAGTCCCTGGGCTGTAATGTAATGCCAACAGGTGAGGGTGTTAAAAGAATTATTGCTGCTTTTGCATCTTTCTCTCCTCTCATCAGGTAGAGAGGACGTATGACCATGGAAATCTGTTGTGGGGGAAATCTGTTGGAGGAACATGTTAAAGTCCTTGAATGTGTCCAGAGGAGGGCAACAAAGCTGGTGAAAGGGCTGGGAGGTATGTCCCGTGAGGAGCAGCTAAGGACTTCGGGCTTTTCTAGTTTGAAGAGAAGGAGGCTGAAGGGTGACCTCATTGCTCCCTACAGCTTCCTGAGGAGGGGAAGTGGAGAGGGAAGTGCTGAGCTCTTCTCCCTGGTATCCAGGGATAGGATGTGTGGGAATGGTTCAGAGCTGCACCAGGGCAGGTTCGGACTGGACATTAGGAAGCATTTCTTTACCGCAAGGTCAAACACTGGAACAGACTTCCTAGAGAGCTGGTCAATGCCCCAAGCCTGCCAGTGTTTGTGGCATTTGGACAATGCCCTTAGTAACACGCTTTAACTTTGGTCAGCTCTGAATTTGTCAGGCAGTTGGACTAGGTGATCATTGTAAGTCCCTTCTAACTGAAACAGTCTATTTTATAAAGCAAACTAAACCTGCCCTCCCCTATCCCCTCAACAACAAGCCACCAGTATTTAGAGAAAGGTATAACTTTGGACCAAGTGTAGCTATATTCAAAGGTATTCCAATTTTAGGCTAGCTGCCTGTAGTGCTCTTCTCGTGATACTTCAAATAGCTTTAAATTGCCCGTAGTGGAAGTTGAGCAATGGTAACTGGATGTAAAGAGCTAGTGACCATGACTGTTTCTGGTTTTATTTATATATGATTTGAGGTTAAATAGAATGTCCAGGACTGCTTGGAAGGGAGTCAGAAGCATGAAGAAAAACCTCTCATGGTCATTGTGTTTTCTTGCTGTCGAGGTGGGGGTTTTCCCCTCTTCAGACTCTTTGAGGAGTCTTATCTGGTCCTTGTGGACTTTAGCTCCTGCTTACTGTGGGCCTAAAAGTCAGCTATTTTCTGTAACAATGTAAGAGAATATTATCTTCTGTATATGTCCATGTTACTTCACTTTCTTGTTTGCTGCCTCCACTCAGTGCTCTTAGGATGGAGTATACTGTTGTACAAGATCAAGGCTGCAAAGTCTTCCAATTGAGTGTATTATCTATGAGGCTTGCAAAAGTCACTTTGACTTGCTTTCATGTGATATTTTCTGGAGAAAACAAGATGCCATAGAGTATATTAATGTTACCTAATCTCAGTGAGTAAACAAATAGTTGGAATTTTTAGAGAAGATGATAGTTTTATGTTTTATTTGTGCTTGCTGGATCATCCTGCTCTGTCATTTCACTGAGCCTGACATTGACCATTGCACAAATAACTCTGAGAGCATCTAGTTGTTCACCCATCAGTTTGCAAACTCTTCATGGACAATTTGAATAGTTGTGATTCTGTATCATTGACAAAGTGTCCTATTTTGTTGTGCAGCTGTAAACTTCTGTAGCAAAGTGCATTACTGCATAAGTGAGAATGGGAGTTCACACATGAGTCATTGTTCCCACTGGTGTTCTTCCTTCATCTCTTACTTCCATAGATAATAGGAAGTGTTAAAAATTTTAAGAGATGTCGTTTATAACTTTACTGAACCATAATCTTTTGAAATACTTTATACCTTTTCTGTGCCTTGAGTTTAATGTTAAGGCTTTCAGTCAAAATTGTTCATCTGTTTTCAGAAAAAAAACCTAGAATAATTGTCTGTGCCATTTTTTTTGTGGCAATCTTTTCTTTGAAATATTGTAGTGCATCTCTGAACTGGAACAACTACTTGAAATTTGTCAGTGAGTGACCTCTGGCTGAGCTGTAATGTTTTAATTTTCTATGAAGATCTGCCAAAATTGAGCCAATTCTCTTTTTGAAAATTTGTGATCTGGACATGGTAACATTTGCTGGAGACTGTCTGCACTCTGTGTGCTCAGCAGGATTTTTCTTTCAAGTACATCTCTGGACTGCGGTAATCTGTGCAGAGTCTGGGAACTAGAATTGCCCCAAGTTAATTCAGGGGTTGGGGGGGGGTGGTTCTTATGGCACAAAGCCAGGTGGGAAATCTCTGTGAGACAGCCTGGGCACACATCAGCTCCAGAATCATGCACTCCCTCCTCCTTTCCTGTCCCATCAGCTCCCCAATACCTCCAGGTTCCTACCAACACCTGTACTCTTGACTGTGACTTTGATGGTGTTAAGACTTTTTGTTTTAGAGAGGGTGAGGTATCCATACTGGGCTAAAGCTTGGCTTCTCCTGTATCATATGTTGCTTCTGAGCATAACAAGTATGCTGCTCATCATACGAATGAGTAACTGTGGATTGTAGGAGCGTACTCAATCACTCCATGCCAGTAGGGTATACACATTGGTCAGTGCTGATTGCTGTGATAGTCATCCAAAAAAGCTCTATCTGGTTCTTTAGAGACCTTAACAGATAAAATCTGGAAAGGCTACTGAGGCAATGAACCTAAAGGTTTGTTCCTTCAGGAGTTCCAAACTGGATCAAGTTTGGCTGTACTTCTATAAGGATAGCTGAAGATATTCCACACAAAGTCCATACTTCCTGAATTTATAAGATGAAGAGGTGGTGTTTTTTTCAGACAGACAAAATATAACTTTGAAGAACTATTTTTAGGTAGCTACTTGGCCTATAAAATTCAGACCGAATCAGAAAGCTACAGAAAGCCAATGAACATGGTCTGATAATGGGAAGTGTTAGGTGATGGTAATAAATAACTTAATAAAAAAAAAAAAAGGAAAAAAAAGTCTTTGCAAATGCATATCCCTCTTGTTGGGAAGAAGGCTTTAAGCCCACCAAGTAGGCTGAAATTCTCTGCTGCTTTTGAGGTGGCTAATTCAAGCTTTAAGAAAGATGGCCTTGCCCATTGCCACTGTACAGCTTAAAGTACCTTTTTTAAATGCATTTCCCCTGTAGCAAAATCCATGCTAGTTATGTAGATACTTCAAGTCATGTGAGAGAACCTTCACTGAGCTTCAATGCTGTCCTTCCTCTGAACTAGCAGCAGAGTCCACTTGCTTCACAGGAAGTTAGTACCTGATTGAGCAGGAGTTTCCATGTTTGTTCAGTCTAGGAGAGAACAGAGTTTGCTGAAAGATATTCCAGTCTGGCTGCTTATCAGAACTCTTATGAAGGAAATTCTGTCATGACCTGAAGAAAAATGAAGATTTAAAGTTACCTACAGGTTAGTCCTGTGTGCTTCTGTGCCACTGATGCCAGTGCTGTCAGAAATTTTCACTATGTATGCTCAAACACTATCTAGTGTTCTCTGGTTTTTCCCTCCTTCCCCCCACCTGACTGTTAGACTCCTGCCAATCTGTAGCAGAAGAGTTTGAGATCTGCGTGAAGTTGCAAAACTGGTTTTAGTTATTCAGACCCTTCAGCTTTATCTAATGGTTTGAGGGGTGCTCAAGCTGTGGCTAATCATGGGTATCTCAAGAAAATGTCTTAGTTTTCATCCATGAATGAGAATTTGGAATTCTTGTTCATGTGATCATGGTGCATGTTTTTCATCAGGAACTCCTGGCCACTGTGACAGTACCTAGATGTGGAAAGTGCCATGTGTCTCCTAATGATAAATTGAGGAAACTTATGTTTCTGTATCAAGAATCTAATTCTTTTTCATCGTGGAGGATACTTAAGGTTCATAGCTTCCTGAAATCATTTACTGAACAGGTTGTCCCTGTCTTGAAAATGTTTATGTAAATTGTCTGGTATTTTAAGTAGCAGTTGAACCACCTTTTTGAAAAAAATGGAGAGGAATAGTTCTTGTCTTTGTGTTAATAGCTTTTCCTGTTAACAGTGTTATGGCTCCTGGATCTTCTGAAAAGTACAGTATTTTTCTAGATGACTCTTAGTCTCAAAGTTTCATTTTATCTTTTTGCTGCACAATTATGACTTTCATCTCTTATTTAATAAAACATGTTTCTTGGGGTAAGGAGAATCTGTTTTAACATTAAGGAGTGGGATTTCACAGAAATGGCTAAACCAGTGTTAACAGGTCACTGCTGCTGGCAGAGATGGTGCTTCTCCCTTTCTCTGTTTGCCTAAGACCCTGGAGCTGCTCTTACCCTCACGCTGTCACCTGTGTCTTCTGGCTTCTTTTTCCTAGCTGAAGTGCTGTTTATCTGGTGCTTTGGTTAATTAGCTCATAGTGAAGATAGAGGTAAGATGACTATTGGAAGCTGATGCAAAGGGATGGGAGGGAAGCAGGGATATCCCTTTTAATAACAGCAAAGCAATGGCAGGTTAGTTATCATGGACTATCACCCTTAGGGTGCCCTGGCTATGGCTAAATTCTGTTAATGAGAAACAATGTGGAAAGACCTGTATGCTTCCGTTCCTCTCATGCAGGGAATGATAAATTATCATCTCAGGCTGATATGGTGAAATAGCATCAATCACTTACTTTGTCTCCATTGTGTTTTGGGGTTTCTTTGATTTTGTGTACGTGTGTGTGGTTGTGTTTGTGGTTTGGTGTGTGCTTTGTGGGGTTTTTTTGTTGGGGTTTTTTGTGGTTTTTTTTCTGTTGTTTTTGGGGTTTTTTTGTTGTTTTGTTTTTTTTTAAAATATCTGCTCTCTCACAATTTAATCATCCAGTAATCATTGTCTGATTTTAGGTTTGCTCAGTTTTATGTGGTGCTGCAAACTCTTTCTGCATGAAATGCAGTCTTTTAAACCATTCATACAACTGGATCTCTGCTTTCATAGATCTGATTAAGGGCAAAAGAGGATTATTAGTTTTATTAGTCTCATGCAGCTGGTAGTGCTGTTGTAAAGATTCATTTTTCTAATCCGTTCCTTTGCTGCATCTTCTTGGAGTTCCTGCAGCCTATAACTTACACTCACCTGTATCAGACAGGAGCCCATAGATAGTCAGGAATTTCCGATACTGAATGAGCTGTTGTGTGTGGGTATTAGAGCGGTATCATGGGTTAGTGAGTTGCCATTTTCAGATAAGCCATTTGCCTGTTGATTAGCAGGAACGCACATAAGCTAACCAGTGGGTTCTTGGTCTATGACTGGGTCTTGGTGAAGCAATCCTTAGTGAAAACTGGAGTCAGCTTTTGGGTTAGATAGATGGCATCAAAAGGCAAAGCACTTATGTATTTTATTTTCAGAAGGATTTAGGAGCTAACCACACACGTACATTTTTCTTAGAAAATTCTCATCCTGTGGGGGCTCACTTAATGCACACAGGTGCTTCTTTACTAGAATAAGCATTTCATTCAAATAGTTTTGATGTAACTGACTGTATTATGTAAGACCAAGATGAAGGATTACATTTTGACACATTTTGACAAAAAGTATCACTTACTGTGCAATAGTATCCAGTGTCCTAAAGATTAGATAGTAACCTAATAACCTAGTTAACACCTCAGTTGTAATGGACTGAGGCAATAGATGCTCTTAAGAGGAGAGACAGAGCTGATTTTCTTACCAATGATTGTTCAGTCTCTCTGATGCATCACCGGTGCATATAGTCATAGCCTTACATTTTTGACAATGTGAAGAGTCATATTTTTTGCTTGAAGCTTTTATGGTACATCCTGATAGTATGTTTCATGGTCATTCTTGTTTTGCATGGCACAAGAGAAGTGTTACTTTTTTATTTATTTATTTTAAAAACACAGAATTCTCCCTGCTCATGAGTAGAGACCAAGAGAGCCTCTGAATTTACTTATTAGTCTTTTTTTGTGTAAAGGTGCAGAAGACAACAGGAGAGCAGGTATTGCAAAGAGCTGGATCCTTTACTGTGCTGTCACTCTAGGAAACATTTTTTTTGTTTGGTAGAGCAGTAACTCTAAACTAAGTAGTTTATAATCTCATTACCCTGAGCTTTTTCTTTTTAAAGATTGCTAATGGATTTTTGTATTAGTGTTGTTTAACATCACTATCAGTTAAAGGAATGATGCAATTGTTTATAGAAAGTGTTCAATTAAAACCAGAGCAGTATACACCATGTTCTAGTGATACCAGTGGTTTGACTATGAAGCGGTTCCATTACAACCTCTTGTTTTCACAAACACCATAATTCTGCATTAATGCTTATTGATTGAAATGCCTTTCATACAGAGACTATGTACAAGTACTGACTTTGCCTTTTAACATGTCTAAATCACCAGTTATTTAAGTTATGGAAATATTCATGCTACTGTACGTTGTTGGAATTCTTGACTAGCAAGCTAAAACACCGAAAATGTGAAGCTTGGCAGAAGCATAAAGTCTCTGCTGAGCAATTTGCTTTAAAGAAATTTAGTTCTGACTTTTCAATATTTATGCCTAAACTGTCTTGCACAAAAAAAAATCTGAAGTATATTGATGTCATGTATATATTTTTTGTGTGTATATAATTAGACACTTGTTGGTTCAATAATATAAAACTTTGCTAAGCTAACAAACTGATATATATTTTTTTTTTCTCTTCTAAGAAAAATCCTTCTACCTCAGGGGCTGAACTTGCAAGACGAATGCTTTAAATTTTATTTATTTGAGTTTTAATATTGTAAAAAAAAAACCAAAGGGTAGAATTTCAGAAAGCTTCATTGATTTCACTGAAATAATGATTCCTAGTAGAGGTCAAAATAGATTTGAAGTGCCTTTTCACGCTTCTGGAAGTGCCAGTTGAAGTTCCTCATGCAGCCTACTTTTAGCTGGTTTCTAGAATGTTGTGGGGTTCTTTACTTCCCCCCCTCCTTTTTTTAAAGATGCACTGTAATTTACTATGTATCATAAACTGTCATTGCACATAGTTTATAATGTCCAATATACAGAATACCTAGGACAGTCTTAGTTTTGATTTTCTGGTGTATTAGACCATAATTTTACAGTTATAATAACACCTTTAAGCTAATTTTTGGTGGCATTTGAAACCCAAAATTTCAATTCTGCTGCAATTTACTAGTGGTGTTGATGTTGCAGTTGGCTGCGGTGCAGCGTGACCGTGCACAGCAAGGCTTGGTGGGCGCTCAGTGGCAGGGCATGCCAGTACAGAACCATGAAGCGTGGGTTCCTTTTAGCTGGAAAGTTGCAGAAAAAAATGTTTCTGATAGCTCCAACTGGGTATAGTCTAGGATAAAGTTGCCTGTGGATCAAAGTGAAAACATGAAACAGGCTAGACCTACTGGCAGCCTTCCAGCAGCTTCTCCTCCTTTGCAGGGTTTATACTCTTTTACCTACCCCAGCCCAGCCTAGGGAACCAGGTGCTTGCTGCCAATTAGTCTTGTCAAGACAGCCCAGAGCTTCTCTTGACAAGCCTGACTGCTGACAGCAGCTGTGGGGTAGTCTTAGGTAGGATTTTAACTCCTTGCTTGCCAAATATTTGGCAGGGTGAGTCCCCAGTCTCATTCTGCAGTTATTCAAATAGGCTTCTATTTTATGGAAACATGTTTTATACAGAAACTGATATAAGATTGCCAGTAGTGCTATAATGATAAGAGTTTACTTGTCAAACTTCTGGCATGAAAGAATGTAAGTCAGGAATTAAGTCATTATGAAGGTCACTTTATAAATTTGTGGATACTAGTAGAACTGTCCATCTCAGGCCACCTTCTGCTTCATGTAGAGTGTAGCTGTAGCTGGATAAGGCACCAGGCTGGTCCAGTAATTTTCTCCCAATAGCTTGAAGTTCAGTCTCGCCACAGTATTGCAGTGGCACAAGGGAGTTTGACAAATTTACGGGTCATCCATTATATAGTTCTACTGTAAATTATAATTAACTGTTTCATATTTTTAAACATTTCAAGTAATTTATGTTGCTGCAAAGACAAGCTCATTTTTAGTTGTGGAATTTTCCTGAGTTTTCTTGTCTCTTGCATGCATGTATGACCTTGTTACTATCAAGTGCTTTGCTCCAGTAATGTTAGCAGTGAACAAAAAATACAGATGCTATCCATAAAACCTCAGTGGGTTTATTTTCATCATAAATGGCAAATTTATTAACTGAGCGACTCATACTGCAAGAGAGTATTTCTTTTAAGTGCATGTAGCAATATTTAGTCTTCAGGTTAAGACTAACTTCTTTAGTTGTAGTTCCTAAGAAATCACAGCTTAGGCTTTCACTCTTCTCGGTTGTTGTGGTTCTAGAAACTTTAGACCTTTTGGGTCCATTTCACTCAAATTCGAAAGAAAGGCAGCTTTAATAGGTCTTGCAAACTGCATGAACAGCAATACTGCTTTTTCCTATATAGTCACCATTTTAGATACATCACTAGAGAAAGACAAGTAGAGCTTGGCTATAATCAATTTTAAGAGGTGGCAGCTAGCTACTTTGTGTTAGTGAATATGGTCTTTTGCTTGGTCAGATGGAAAGGAAATACGGGAAGTAGCTGGGTGCATGAGAAGAGCTCTGTGTAAAGGAGATGCTAGTAAGCTGCTGGGGGCAAGGGTACTATGGTGGGGGAGAGGCATTAGGCAGGCTGTTGAGGTTTTGAAAAATGTAGGGAGAAGAAATAAGACTGTTAAAACAGTATAAATTGATCCCTGAACAGAGGAACTATCTGTTTGCAAAATAGCCAATATGTTCTGTTTACAAACTAGCTTAAATGGGATGTTTCTACTGAGCAAGTCAAGGATGTGGGATATAATTGACCCATCTTTTCAACTTTGCTTCCAATTTCCTTTGCTTTTAGTGAGGCATAGCTATTAAGGTATGTTTTTCCTTAACTTAGAACTCCCAAGAATTACATATGAATAACCATTAGATCATTCTTTATATCAATTTGAGACCTATTTATATTTTGGAACTTGATAGAGAAGGATGTGCTTTGTTAGTGTTCTTAAAAGTAGAAACAAATTCTGCCCTGCTAGGGGAGAGCTCCATAACTTTTTCTCAGAGTACTTACAGCTTTTGCAGAGGTCATCAAGAGGGCTGCCGTACCTAACTTGAACACTGACTGGAACCATTTATTCTGCCCACATAAATTTAAAAAAAGTATATTGGCAGTTTCTGTTTGAGGAGAGTTAAACATAGCAGTACAGACAAAATTATTTCAGCAAGTCACCTAGAGTTCTCTTCTCTAGTGGGTACCTTACTTTGCTAACTTAATGCTTTTTCTTTTACTTTTTCAAATGATAAGGTGAAGTTGAGTTGCCTACTTAGGGGGAGGGGAGGTAATTCAAAGGAAACTGCTTCCATTTAATGTTGCTTGGGTGGATTTACATGTTACAATGTGTGACCATCAGGATACTGCCTAAATGATTTGAGAGTGTCTTTACTTGGAATTAATATGCATTACTGTCTTGAATGTGCAGAGCTTCTACCGTAGATACCTACCAGTATGTGGAGTTCTCAGTAGGTCTGTATGGCATTATTTCTGTATTAATATCTGAAACTTATGCTTGCTATATGTAGTTTTATGATCCTTATGTAATCGGAAATACTAGCTTTGTTCATGATGGTTGTATTATTATCCAGTAGGCTTGTGTAAGTACGGGAAAAGAGTATTTCAAAAACAACTGTCTCTATTTTTGGTTCAGTTTTCTTCACATTCTGTTCTTCCATTGATGATTTTTCTGTTTCAAGGATTTTAGATTTTCTGAACAGAAATAAACAGCAACTGTACAGTATTTTCTAATCTAACGTGTGAACACTTATAGTCCTGACATAGTTGCTTTTGATCCCCAAAACCTAGCAAGGGGCTACAGGGATGTATCCCACTGTTCAAAATATCTTGGAACGATATTTTTGAACTGAAGTTACCAATGTGTAGCTGCTGGAAAAGAAACTGGCAGAACATCAGCTATCCAAGCTAAGACTGTTTTTTGCTCATTGTTGAATCTGCACCAAGGAGAGGGAGGAGATTACTTCTTACTTTCAGGTTGGAACAATGGCAAAATACCATTATTTTTCTTTGACTTGACAGTCTGCCAGCTTTAAGACCTTGAAACTTGTAGCTTTCCCTGTGTTTTAGCAGGACGCATCAAGCCAACTCAGCATTTTATTTTTGAAGTAAACATTTCAGTGGCTGAACTTTCAACATGAGTGTTCAAAGCAGCGGCTTAAATAGAGTCCTAATCTCTCTCTTTGCAACCAGAGCCCAACAGTTGATTAATATATAGGCTTCAAATAGAGATTTCCCTTCAAAGTAGCCATCTAAGGTCTTAGTATCAGGAGCAGAAAAGATCAGTGCTGCTGTGGAAAGAAGCAGTCTTGCCCTGGCTCCTGCTTCATCCCCCCTCATCTGCTCCTCCCTTGTGTTAACATGAATGTTTAGACAGAAGCCATAAACCAGATGGAGTAAATGATTGAGAGTTTTTCTGAGAATTCATTTTAGTCTGGATCAGTTCCTTGAGGTGGTTGACTGAGCAGCCATACGGTGTACAGACCACCTCCTGTACCAGCACAGCTGGCCAGGAAGAGGCTGATGCCATTTCTTTTTGTTGCAGTGCTGACTTACACCAATTTTGTGTGTTATTGGAATTACAGCTCGGTATCCTTTACCTCTTCTTGGCAGGCTTGAGTTTTGAGTTGAGGGTTCAGACCTTCATATTCTTCTCCCTATGCAACTGCACTTCTGAATTATCAGAGCCTGATAGGAAAAAAAGAACAGTAGTACTTTACCCTAATAAGGCTTTCATGAACACTTGGGACACTTGGCCACTTTACCCTGTCTAGTTTAAAAAATAAGTGACCTCTTCTTTCCAGCCCTCCACATCAGTTCTTCAAGCTGTCAGCAGTGAGCACATTTTTGTGTGTGTGTAGAAAAATGTGTGGTTCTACTTATGCCAACATATTCCTTGGTTTTTTTTTTTTTTAATGAAATATTGTCTCTAGTATTACAGTAGTAATTCATTATTTCTGGCATGTGTATTGGAAGGGAGGAAATTGCTTTGTAATCCTTAGTATTGCCCTTTCTTACTTCCTCAAGTGGGTTACTTTAAACGGTAGGTGTTTGCCAGCCTTATTCATTTTGACTGAATAAGGTTGAGGAGTGCTTATGTGAGCAGCTTTGTTAGTGCATCCCTAGGAGCTGTAGCCTATAGCAGGCATTTGGCAATGTGTAAATAGGACATTAACCTCTTCAGCAAGCACACCTTAATGAGAGCGAATGTCTTTAATAATGGAGTCTCTCCTCGCTGCTAAGTGAATCATTTTAAAGTAAAGAACAATCCAAATAGAAGTGTAGTCTTGCTCCATTTCATTTACTTCTACTGCCATGGTCCAAGGTGACATGCCTGACTGTCACTGAATGTGTTGGCCTGCTTGCCTGGCTAGGCTTGTGCGAGCATTGAGCTACAGTGTGCCAGGAGCAGAGAGACTGTGATTTCTCTCACTTCCATCTTTTCCTTTCCCTTTCAGGTTATTGGTTTTCTGACTTGCAAGAATTATCTGGTTTTGTTTTCCTTCAATGTTTTGTCCTTGTTATCTTTCAATGTTTTGAAGCTATCATCATGTGAAAATACCAAAACAATGAATCCTGTAGATTCTTGTTTTTGAAGTCAGCATACTATACCTGTTTTGTAAGGTGGCATACATTATGCAGTATATCGGCTTTTGTGAAGATGGGACGCTTTTAGGAGTTAATATTTTGAATATAATTTACTATATCAACTGATTTTTAAATTGGGTAACACTGTGAGAGTGAAACAAGCATGTTGTCATTAGGACAGAGCACAACCTTGGCTTTGAATGTTCCTCCTAGGAAGTCACAGTCGGAAAGCTCTGGCTAGATCTTGTGACACTTCTGGAAAGAGTGGTCTGAGTTTTCATAGTAATCTATTAATATGTGGTATTTCAGGATTGCAGGCAGGTTGTAACGGTTGTGTTTATTTACATCATATTATACAAATGGTTTTCCTAGCTCTCTTTGTAGTTTCATCATTTGTACACTCAGAATACTTGAAGACTACACTCATGCAAACTTCATGGCTTTGAATGTCTCTAAATTTACTGCAAATGGGAATATTGTGTTATATAGTATAATATAGTTATTACTGCTCATTGCTTCTGTAATCCCTGTAGAGTACTTACTGCCTGTTGTTTTCTGTTTGTTTGGTTTTGTTTTGTTTTTTTTTAAGATAAATTATGCCAGTTTAAAGTAGACAGAAATAATTTTTAGTTGGAAAGAGATTGTTTTAGGAACACGAGTATAACTTTTCTTTTTCTTAGAAAATCTTCACATTGATGAATTCACTTTGTGGATTTTGGTGGAATTAAATTTATTTTCTGTTTAGGCTAAAATAACCACTGCCAGTGCTCCTTTGTAAAACCCAGATGGCTTTAGGGCCAGTTCAGCAGTAATTGTGTGCTGTGTGACTGCCACAAGAAATCTGTGAAACCACACATCTGTTGCACATTGATTTAAACTAATTTAAAATGACTAGGTTGAATATTAAATACTTTACCAATGACTCAAGCTTTATTCTAACAGAAGGCTGAGAAGTTTAACTGAGATATTCACCCAAATTCAAGAAACTGTTTTCCATTAGCAAAGGATGGTTCCCAAAGCAACCACTCCTTCCCAGAGCCACCAGGCCGTTTGTCCAAGAGGCTGTGTCAGCTGGCTACCAACGGTGATGTGAGCGGGGTACACTGCCTGTTCATGTTTCTGAGCAGAACTGAGGGGTAATAGTGATGTATAACGTTAAATACTGTCAAGCATGAAATTTCAAGATAAGCTTCTGTGTCCTTTTTGTATTTTTTTAATAAGTTAAAATTGTTAGCGTGCTGCCCCTTTGCCACCTGTGCCCAGTAAAACAGCATTACTGGTTTTATTTGGAATGCAGGTATGTCTTCAGAGGCCTGAATGACTTACTGTTTTACGTAAGGCTTTATTGAAAATTAAATTGCTTATCCTAGCAATTTTACCTTCCATTTGCTGTGTTAAGGACTTGCTATAGACTTGCTAGGAACATAATGGCGAAGAAAGAAATGGGTGTAGATGTTAAAGTTGCAAAAGAACCTTATTTTTGCTTTAATCTTCTTTTTGTACTAGGAATTTGTACTTGTAACTGTGTTGCTCTCTGGAAAGGTTACTTTTATGTAATCTCTCAATAGTATTTGTAGTATAGCCTAACTTTAAAAGTGTTTCAGCAATTTTGGTGCTTCCAGAGGTGAATGGAAACTAATAATGTTTAGGACTCTTCTGACTTTACTCTGGAGTTTCTGCCTACGAATATTAACATTGCATATTCACCTAGTGATTGCGCAACCCCGTACCTTTTCTTTCCGGTAAATATGCATCAGCTTTGAATCTGATTTTTTTTCTTCCTGTTCCACATGTAAAGCATTAACATAAGTTCCCAATGTTTTCTGTTAAATCTTATTGCTGTCCTGGGCTTGGTTCTAGTGTAGAGAAGCAAATTATTTTCCTCTATCCTTTTACTGTTAGATTTCTGACAGTGGTGTGAGCATACTAAATCCCTCCACTCCTTTTGGACTTCTGAAAAACAATGATGATTATTTTAGAGAAGTGCTGACCTACTCTTTTAATAAAGAACTTGTATTCATTCCACTTTCCCATTTTTAGAATCATGGTTCATATTCCTCTTGCTTCACAATCATATAACATCCTTGTGGCACGTACAGCAGTTGCTTACCTGGAAAAGTAATATTAGAAAAGTGTGTATTTTTAGCTGCCTTTTGATGTGATGTAGCAGCTGGAAACAAGGAGGAGAGGCAGTATGAGTTGATCTGACAGCACTGCTAACCACAACTTGGGAACCACTGCTTTGGGCTTGAAACCAAAATGTGGGGAAACCATTTCTACAGACCTGAGTATGCCCATTGTGCCTGGCACTTCAGTGGTCCAGATGCTGTGGCTTCAGTCTTGATTCTCAAAAGCTTTGTTTGAGGATCCTCCCCTGGACTCTACTTGACAAATGTTGTTAATGGATGAAAATTCTGTGAAGCTTTTTTTTATGTTAATATGCATTAAAATATGTAATGAGCAGGTAGTTCCATGCATACATTTAAGATATAATTAGTAAAATATCCCTTTGATACCAGTGACTTATTATAAATATCTAAATTAAAAGATATTCTAACAACTAACAAAAATACCATTTTTCTCTTTATAGTAATCATGTCCCCAACTCAGAGAAGGATTCTAGCAAGTTCATGTTGAGGTATACTCTCAAGACAAGATACGGTGACTCGTATGCTTTTCTGGGTAAGAAGAGTATCCATATTCTCTTGAGTAGGACAAGAAGTAGTTAACCTTTTAAATTTGACTTTGGAAAAGTACAGTCTATTGAGCCAGTATGGTGGGGGTTTTGTGGGTGGAGGGTTTTGTTTGTTTTCTCTTTGTTCTTGAAGCTTTCTGGGCAAGCGTAGAGAACTTTCCACTCATCTAACAGTCTAAAGACATTCTAGACTAAGAGTGCAAAAGAAGAGCAATAATGAGCAATTTTAGAATAAAAGGCACCACTGTATAGTGTATGACTGGTTAGAAAAGTAATTCCAATTCATTGTTGCAAACATGTGTGCTGCTTCCAGCCTGATTTCCCAAGGGCATGGAGGTTATATACTTTCTCTTCCTTTTCCCTTCCCCAAAATTTTAAACATCTCCAGGAAGAGAAAGAAATATACAGCTTGAGAAGAATGGGTAGAAGTCAACCTTATATGACAGGCTGGAAGCTAGCAAACATATGCTGCCTCCTGGTCAGTGTATGAGATGCTGCGTGTATTCTGAGATGCTGCAAACAGCTATGATTATTGCGATGGCATAATATGTGGATGTATGGTTCCTAGAAATCTGTACCTGATCTGGCTTTTAGTTCTGCTGCTCTTAGAACTCCCCTAGTTTGGTCCAGACAAGTCCAGGAAAAAACAAATTTAGGATTTTTTATTTTTTTTATTTTTTTTTTTTTTTAGATCAGGAAGACATTCCTTGCTCATTTCCTTACACACTTTCACTTTTACATATGCACAGAACTCTATAGCATCTTCTATGTCTAACATTTCTCTGCAAACTTCTTCCTCCTTAATAACTGCTTGGGTGTTTTTCAGACTGTCATGAGAACTGTGTTCTAGGTAACTGGTACCAGTAATCTCCAGAGACTGCTAAGGCCTGATTTCCCTGCTTCCCTCCTCCCCCCTTCCCCTCCCCGCATCCACACTAAATTCTTAAGGTTTTATTTATGCAGCTGGACGTAGATCCCTAGCTTTCTGGGTTTGCTGAAGTGTCTGAGGAGGGAGGTGAGGAAGAAAGCTTTTCCTGCTTTTGCTTTCTGTTCCTATAACAGTTAGGTGTTTCACATTCATTATCCTCTCATGATCCTCTGACTCTTCCCCAGTCTCAGTAGATTCTGCTATGAAGGCATGGGCTTACAACTGTGCTTCTGTCTTAAGGGACTTCTAGACTGCATCGCTAGAGTATTGCTTATTTGTTTATCATCTACATTATTTCATGAGACCCAGTGCAGTCAATCACTGCTTCAGGTTCCTTTCGAACTGTGAACAAAGAACTGCAGCAACAGGAATGTTGCTTCAAAATAATATTTTCAATTTTCAAAGAACAGAGCAGTTTCTATTAAGAGTTAAATTAGGTAAGATGACATGTTTTAGTCCTTTAAGTTTAGCACTTCTCTCAGAACTTAATTAGATCTAATTTAGCTTGGCATTGCCTGACACTTTTTTTTTTTTTTTTTGTACAGAATTAGCCTGTTTCTGTCTGTCCTAGGGCAGTCCTGTGTTTTTGGCAGTCTTGTTCCAATTATCTAGCTTGGTCTCTAAAGAAGTAGTTGCAGAATACACACTGCTAATGTTTTTTATCTTTTTACTGTATCTTCATGATTCACTGTCGTCATGTTTCTGCTGCGGACCTGCTTTCTTTTTAAGTGCTCTTTAAGTAATAAAGCCCAGACAGTTTGGGTTGCGGTGGTTGGTGGTTTTTTTGGTGTGTGTGTGTGGGTTTTTTTTCTTTTGTTTTGTTTTGTTTTTTTGAGATGTTTCACATGTATGGCTTTTATTAATATATCAGAGACTTTATAATTCTAAAATTCTGCTGATACCTTACTGCTTTTCCTTGTCTTTTGGTGATTGCCTCATCTAAGAATACTGAATGCTTCTTTCCTCCAAAATTTCTACTATTGTGCTAATTTTTAAAATTTTGTCAGTTATAGCTTGGAATTTCTGACCTGCAGCTCAAGCTTTTGCTTTTTGATGGTGTATCCGGACATTTGCATTGCACTTGTTGGATTTCACTAACTGCTGTCATTGTTTGGAGTGATTTGAATAATTCTTTTCTTCAGGATTTGTTTTACTGCTGCTTATTGGAAACTTATCAGGGAGCCATACCTTACATATGACTTACAAATTCTTCTTAAAATGAAGAGTTTTAGACTGCATATTTCCTGTCCATCAAATACACCTATGCAATGCTACCTATGTGCTTAATGATCCTGCAAAAAAACCCAGAGGGCCTGCTTGTAAATAAAATGTTTGTAATTTCCCAAACACTTTCTTCGTATTGATTTTTTTCTAAATATCAGAATGGTGTGATACGTGTCACTTCTACATAACCATACAAACACTAGGGTGCTTTTTGAAATGTCCTGTGTTCAATTAACAGTAGTCTTGTGTCTGTAAGTTGATAAATGAAGATGTATCCTCATTTTTTTAAACTATATTTTTATTTTAATATTTCTTTTCCTCTTGAATTTAGATAACGTAATCCATGGATAAAGTGGGAAAGATGTGGAACAACTTCAAATACAGGTGCCAGAATCTCTTCAGTCATGAGGGTGGAAGCCAAAATGAAAATGTAGTTGTGAACTCCAATAGTTGCTCATCTGCTAAAGAGAAAGCTCTCCAGATAACTGATTTGGCTCAACAACAACCCAACAGCCCTTTGAGAGAAAACATTGCTTTGCAATTAGGCTTAAGTCCTTCAAAGAATCCGGCAAGGCGGAACCAAAACTGTGTCACAGAAATTCCTCAAATTGTTGAAATAAGCATTGAGAAAGAGAATGACTCGTGTGTCACCACAGGAGCTAGACTTGCTCGAAGGGACTCTTATTCTCGGCATGCTCCTTGGGGTGGGAAGAAGAAGCATTCCTGCTCTACCAAAACCCAGAGCTCCTTGGATACCGAAAAAAGATTTGGTAGAACACGAAGTGGTTTGCAGAGGAGGGAGAGAAGGTACGGGGTGAGCTCTGTCCATGATATGGATGCAGTATCAAACAGAACAGTAGGTAGCCGTTCTCTACGACAGCGTCTACAAGATACTGTAGGGCTGTGTTTTCCCATGAGAACTTACAGCAAACAGTCCAAACCTCTGTTTTCTAACAAAAGAAAGATCCATCTCTCTGAACTAATGCTTGAGAAATGTCCTTTTCCTGCAGGCTCGGATCTGGCTCAGAAGTGGCATCTAATTAAACAACACACAGCGCCTGTGAGTCCTCATTCAACTTTTTTTGACACATTTGATCCTTCCTTGGTTTCCACAGAGGATGAAGAAGACAGGCTCAGAGAGAGACGTAGACTTAGTATTGAAGAAGGGGTTGATCCCCCTCCCAATGCCCAAATACATACTTTTGAAGCTACAGCACAGGTTAATCCATTGTATAAACTGGGACCAAAGTTAGCCCCCGGTATGACCGAGCTGACCGGGGACAAAAACATAACACCTCCGGGGAGCTGTGACTCTGAAGAGGACACAACAACACTTTGTCTGCAGTCACGCAGGCAGAAGCAGCGTCAGATGTCTGGAGAGAGCCACGGCCATATCAGCAGGCAGGGGGCTTGGAAAGTGCATACTCAAATTGATTACATCCATTGCCTTGTGCCAGACTTACTTCAGATCACAGGTAACCCGTGTTACTGGGGTGTGATGGACCGCTATGAAGCAGAAGCACTTCTGGAGGGTAAACCTGAAGGCACTTTTTTGCTCAGGGATTCCGCGCAGGAGGACTACCTCTTCTCTGTGAGCTTCCGTCGTTACAACCGATCGCTACATGCACGCATTGAGCAGTGGAATCACAACTTTAGTTTCGATGCCCACGATCCCTGTGTGTTTCACTCCTCCACTGTTACAGGGCTTCTGGAACACTACAAAGACCCTAGCTCTTGCATGTTCTTTGAACCGTTACTTACTGTATCTCTGAACAGGACTTTCCCCTTTAGTCTGCAGTATATCTGCCGGGCAGTAATCTGCAGGTGCACTACGTATGATGGAATTGATGACCTTCCTCTACCCTCAATGTTGCAAGACTTTCTAAAGGAGTATCACTATAAACAAAAAGTCAGGGTGCGATGGTTGGAGCGGGAACCTATAAAAACAAAGTAAATGGAAATCAGAATAAGCTTATAGAATATGCTTTTTATTTGTGTGTTACAGTTTAACTGCAGTGAGCGCACCAACAACGTCTAGCTTTCCTGCAATATCCTATTTAAGCTGAGTGTTAGTATCCTGTCAGATGCTGCCTGCTGTTAATCCAACTAAGTTGTGATGCCTCTTGGAAACAATAAGCAGACACAATTCTGCACGTTTTTCATTAAGGCCTAATGAAAATATTTTTGCTAATTTCTAAATATTTTGTTTCCCTCTTATAGCTGTAGTAATTGGATGAAGAAACTATGAGGCATTTTCCATGGGGCATTCATGTAATGCTAATAAAGAAAGGCTTTATTAGAGGAGCATTTTTGCTAATATTTGAAGTATTTTTTTAAAATTATCTTCTTGAAAACTTTCCACTACTCAAAGTACTAATTGAGCTCACAGACAAATTTCCAAATCCTAGTGAATAAGAGTAGTTTCTCTTTAATGAAGAGCAGTTCACTAGAAGCAGTCCATTAGGAGTTAATAGTGTCTTGATGCTAACAGATGAATCATGCTTTTCTCGGTGTATAAGGTTTCCTAATCATTGAGACTTGAATATGCCTGCTCAGTACTGTAATTCTATTTTAAACACTTGGAGTTTTAAGTGGCATTGTTAGCAAAAAGTAATACTGTCCAAGACAGTTAAATACCTTCCAGTGTAAATTGCTGTTTCAGTGGCAGGACATGGGATTAGATTATTGCCATGAAACAAAAGGTTATGATTTGGGTTTTTTGGGGTGGTTTTGGTTTTTTTTTTTTTCCTAAAAAGGAATTTGGTGGCCTGACTGCTAGTAACTTACAATGGAAGGTAATAGGGAAGAGAAAAAATGTTTAATTATTATAAAGTTGTCTGATATTTTTATGGAGAAAATTACAAGCGGGTGAATTATAATCAGAATACAAAATCTGACATATCCAAAATAAATGTCAGGTTTCAAAGGTACTGTTACACTTTATTTGTAAATATCTTTCCATTTTAAGTAATATGCACTGATTATAGTTTCAACAGATTACTTGGAGACAAGATTCTAAGTTCTGTTTGCGTATTTAATTGGAGATGGGACTTAGAACAGTTCTGTCTTAGACATTTTTGCACTAAAATTTTGTTGGAATGCCCTGACCCCTGTTTAATGTTTTGTACCAATTATGAGTGCTCCCTAGTTTCTTTACCAGCTGCTACAGTATGTCATTACTTACTTCTCTATGGCAGTGACCTGTGCGAGGTAGGGAACATTTTGGCTGCAAGTACAATAAACGTTATTCTTGTATGCTACACTAACCCTTCTATTGATGTATTTTTCTGCTTGCTGTGCCTTGTTCTGGCTTTTTGTGCTAATAAAGTACAGTATGTTCAGTGTTATACTTGTATATCTGCTCTGTTTTTATATATTCACGTAACTTGTAGCAGTTATCTGAATTTTTAATAGGCTTTTCTTAGTACTTAGTATAGGTAATGCACAAATAGCGTGCAGTTGAATATTGGTTGGTCAGCACACCGTATTTCTGCTTTTTGTTACATGCTTATCAGAAACCTAACAGTGTACACCATTGAATAATGTTTCTGTAGTCACTGCAAATGAATGGACTTGTCTGCAGGCATAGAGCGTTTTACAGGTTTTGTAACGTAAAGGATAAATGTTAAGCAAGAAGTATTCTAAAACATTATTGATCCCCTGCAATGGTTGCTGAAGGTGTTTCAGCTTGTTATATAGCTAACTGCTAGGCTTAATGTTTTGATACTCCTCACTAAGTAAGGAATGGTTATTCCTGTAAATTGACAGTACAGCAGTGGCATTTGTTCACTTTTAGACTATTTTAATAAATAGATGCACACACAAACTGGCCAAATGTCCTGTTTTTACCAAAGAATACTGTCAATTTATTTTGGGGTATTTTTTTAGTGAAAAACTTAAGAATGGAGAGGTGCAATTTCTGTTCTATCAAATATTTATCCCAAGCTATGATAAACCAAAGTATCTGACAACTTCACCTGAACTTAAGTAGTGTATACGTTTATGTTGGTAGAGCTTAAAACTTTTACATCGATGGTGTCGTCATTTTTCTGATCTTCATGCACCTGAAGGGGAATGATTTCAATAATTTTGTAATGACTGGAACAGCACTACGTAGAAGCTCATACTGCAAGGGGTTGATCTGAAGCACCCAGAAAGCACTTTAAAACATGTGTTTATATGCTTGTGGAAAATTTGTGATCCCATTATGCATTCTTTGTAGTAGCTTATCTTCTTTCATGTGTTAAAAGACTTCAACTGTTAAAATGGAACTTTGTTTAGAATATGTAAATACTAAGTTTATGTAAGTATGTGTACAAATGTGCTAATGGTCACTTAAGTTTTGAATTGTGTGTGTGTGTCAATGGATATGCAACTCCTGGTTTAAAAATCTGCTCTAAGTATAAAAAGAGGAAAAAAAAAAAGTCACCAGCATGAAATTGCACCCAAGTGTACCTTCACTGTGTCGTTCTCACTATTCCCTCGGTTGCATCTGAATTCCAGATGAGTTTACTTTAAATCTTGCGTTCAATAGTAGTATCGTACAGTCAACCTGCAACCAAGCTTTGTCCCAATGTAGGGACCTGTTCTTTGTTTACACCCGTTGCAGTTGCTTGCCATAAACTAGCTGATGAGATTCTAGCTGTGACATTATCAATGTGGTCAGGAATACACATTCATTTAATTTTTTACCATGTGGTGGAATCTTTGGAAAAAAAGATACTAATAAAATAAAAGATAATAATAAAATCCCCAAACCCTTATCTCAGAAAGTTTGCTCTTGCATTTGTGTAAATATTCTTTATGGAGAGGATTTGTTTCTCCCTTAAAACACACAAAAAAGGAACGATCTCTTTCTCTACAACTTTTTTTTAAAGCTTTGCTTCACTGAAATATACAGAATAACTTGTTGTTGTGGTTATGCTAAAAATAATCACTTTTTAAATTATAGTAGACTTGGGCATTGACTACTCAAGTCACAGTGTATTTCTTAATGAATACCTTTTCAGTTCTAAAGGCACTAAAGCATTAGTATGTTCAGAATGTGAGTAGTTGATTCCTCGTTTCTGTTTGAGGAGTATGCTTTAACTTTAATCTTCTGATTTTGTTTATGAAATCTTACACGTGTCATCTTCAAAAGATATGCACAAACTATTAAATTTTTTTTTTACCATAGGATTCAGTGTAATATGGTATGCTAGCATGATTCCTATATATTTTGGTAACACAACAGATAAATATTTGAGCCTCAAAAGTGTTTTTTCAAGGTGATTCTCCTTTCTATGGAAAGAGCTATAGAAAAGGCTTGCTTGGTAGGATTATTTTGCAAAAAATCTTACAAAGATCATTGACCATATTTGAAAAGAACAGGGCGGTGGTGCTATGTGGGAATTAAAATCCTTGAATACTTAGCACAACTTGGTGGGTTTGTTGTGTATAAATATAAACATCATTGTGTTTTAGAAAGTCAGCAACAGCTCCGGTTTACCAAGATATGGAAATGAAATTTAACTAAATTGAAATTAAAATTGATTTCCATATAACATGTTATTTAACATTGAAAAATTGTTGTGTAAATAAGACAATGTCATTAATGCCTTGACATGTAGCGCATGGAGGGTTTTTTTTACTCCAACTGTATTGTTGTTTGTAGAACAGAATTGAAAAATCAGAGCATTAAATCCAAATGTTTTTAGAAATGTATGTCCCCATGGAATTGGAGAAAAGTAACTATACTATATTTTGACTATATATGAGGGTCTACAGGTGGGTTTTTTATCAGTTTTGAAGGCATAACTCTTCTGAAAATACTCTTACGGATATGTAGACACTCATCCAGATAATTTTCTTGTCAGAATGAGACTTCTCTTAAGATAATAAATTACAAAGCCATGGTTTGCATTTATATACTTTAGATTTTGTGTGCATTTGAAGACTTGATGCTTACAAAACAATAGTCTTTAAATCAGAAGCATACAGTCTTTGAAAGACCTGTCTTGTGTATCCATAGTGTCTGATAAGATGAATTCAAGCCTTTGCTAGACCTCATCCTGACAGTCACTCACATCCTTCAGCCCATATTTTACTTTAAGGTTCTGCACTAAGAAACAAGCAAAGATTCTGAATTTCTATGATATATACTGGTTTGCTTTAGTCTCCATGTGCAAGCCAAAATATTTGCAGACTGCTTTAAAGCTTGTCTCTGCTGCAAAGCTGCATGTAAGACTGAAGCTGTCAAGTCAGAAGTTGTTGAGTACCAGAGAGATGAATCTGCAGGGAGCAGGGGAGGATGGTTCTTTTTTTCTTAAAGCTACCTTGACATACAGTATTTAATGGAAAAATAGGAACTGAATCTTCTGTGATTCTTTCTAAAATAACAATATTCATCTCCTTTTAAAACCATTCACGTTTAAAATTATGAAAGCACTTTTTGAGTCTCATTTTCCTGAAGTGTTGCGAAGTGATCGTGTATGTGGCAAACCTTAGTCTGCAATAATCTACATAGTCCATATATATATATTAATAAGATGCCTTCAAGTACATGTATATTCATGGGCTTTTTTGAAGCTACCTGAAGTACACCAATATGGTGAGAATTAATATATTAGAATTCTAAAAATTCTTTTTCTGTTTGTGCCTGGCATGCATTGCAAATAAAAGGACTATTTTGTTTGTATCTTCAGCTGTATTCATATATCATAGAGAGTTGATTGGTGTGTTGCCACACTTGCCTAAGCAGTTGTCTCTCAACTGTGACCAAAGGAGATATTTTGTTCATAATCGCTTTTTAAAAAAATCTTAGAATAGACAGAAGTCAAATCAGTTGGCTTTTAAAGTGTTAACTCTTACAAAGCATGGTATAACTGTTAATTGCTCTCCCCTTTTGCAATACTGATGTACAAAGAATCATTTAGCTTCACCATGGGTTGTGTACCAAATCCAACTGACTATAAAATGTCTGAATTTTAAGCTTTTTTTTTTCCATTTTTAACTGAAAATGCTACTGATGAGGGTTTTGAAAAGAAAAAAGGCTTGATGTTTTCTCAGCAAGGTAAAGTAAATGTTTTGCAATGAGGTAAAGATCTCTTTAAGATGCTTTTTAAGAAGTTTCCCCTCTCTCACTATGTCTTAAATCAAGACTCTTTAAAAGAAAAAAAAAAAATCAACTCTCGTTGACTTTAACCCTACAATCATTTAAAGACTGAAAAGAAATCTGGTGGTTTTACTTAATTTACTTGTGTGTTGCCATACTGATTGAAGAGTAGTTGTTTCAAGAAGCAAATTTTACATCTGTTATTTCAATGAAGCATTGCCATTTCTTATTTTTATAAAATGTTCTGTTTGCAACAATCATGTATCAATAGGATGTTAACCTGATACCGTCTTTCAATCTGTTGTTATCAAGGTGTAACTATTGTGTAGATGCTTTTCAAGCTGAATCAATGTTCACTTTGTAAATTTGCATTAAAGCACAGCTGTTATCAGCTAGCTTTCTTAGGGCCAACACAATGTATTCATGAGCTGAAGCTCCTGGTGCTTGACCCTTTTTTTCCTGTCTTCGCTAGGAAAAAAATACCTAATTGCGTATGTGTGATATAGCTCATGTTGCAAATTTTCCTTGTTAAGCACGCAGCTACACTGACAAGCAGAAACATATCTGAACTTGCTTGTCTGGAGTAAAGCAACCTCTCCGATTTCTCAGCAGGAGTTGTAACTTGGTGGCACGTTGGCAAAGAGGAAGCAGAATTAAGTTTTGTTCTCCTCTGAGCAGCTGTTAAATTGAACACGGCGTGTGCTTCCTGTGCGATAAGGTATATTAACTTTTTAGAGCCCTGAGAATTTTAATAGCTTTTGGAAGATACAAAAGTACTTGGCTGCTCTGTCACTTCTTGCTTTCATACTTGTGGTTTTGCAAAAGCACGGAAAGAGATATTTATTAAAATTGAATCTATGTAGTCACCAACTGTATAAGCACTACTTGGTAATATCTTTACGGAGATAGCAAATTCCTACATGATTATATTTAAACTGTTTTGGGAGAATGAATAATGACACTGTGGGCACAAATTAATTCAGATTGCACTATAAACTTTCTTACCAGAAGCCTTCATTCTTACAAAAAAAAAAAAACCCAACCCCAAACCCTATGCGATCCCCGCACAGAAAAACTGTAGCTTTGGTGACGCGCTCTTTGGTAGGTGTCCAAACAAGCGGCACCCAGCCGGTCCCTGGACCTTTTCCCGACATTCCAGCCGAAGGGGCCCTGGCAGGCCCGCCGGGCACTCGAGGAGTTGGCCGGCAAGCGTGCCGTGCCGAGCGTCGCCCGATGCCAGCGCCTTGTATAACTGCACTGGGTCAGGTCTCCCCAGCTTAGATGGTTTTTAACCCGCTGCAGCTTAAATGTTTCTCCACTCTGCCTAGTTTGTCTTTGTTATCTGGTTGCCAAACTGTCTTGCATCTTAATATAGTAAGAAAGTAATGTGATTTATGGCTACCCAACTAGTGTATTAAGTAATAGATGGCTCTGTCTTAATAAATGGGGTATAAACTACCATATTGTTTTCTTTTTATATTTGTTTGGGAGCAAAAAGCTGTGGGTTTAATGAGTTTATTTTAAGTCTGTACTGTAAATACATATTTTTACAGATACTTAGTTGTCGTACATGTCAATGGGATGAGTAGTTAGATCAAAGTGATCAGTAACTCATGTTTATTCCAGTCCATTTCTGTTGCATCTAAAATACTTGAGTGAAGAGATCCAGAGACTGATAATTATCATCTTTAGAAGTTTTATCACACTCTGAAATTGCAGCAAGCTCTTAATTTAGCGAGTTTTCACTTAAATCTCAAGGGTTTTTCTCCCCCGTTGTGGGCTGAGTACACATTTTTGAGACATCCATGTGTGTATTCTAGAGCACAGCCCCCGTGAGCACAAACTGAGGACCAGATGTAGCTGTTGTCCTGTAAACAGAGAGAGTTTCTCCTTCGTGCCTGATGGGAGCTGCTCCTACGGCACATTAGTTCAAACTCGATAGATTGTAAAATGTGCAAAATGCTGCTGGTGAGGACTTACAGCTGGGCACGACAGCGGTCGGGTGACAAGCTGAAACAGTGTTGTGGGCTGCTCTGTGGAACTATTTCAGGCTTCTTAATTTGTTAATTATATATTTTCTGGAGCATTTCTCCTAAAAATACATTTAGTCTAGGTTCCTTTGGAGTCTTTGTCTCTCGTCACTTCTGAACTAATAGAAAGCCAGAACCCTGAAAACAAAACTGTGAGGTTTGGGCTGTTTTATATAGAGATTGCCCTTCATTGAAATGTGCAGGTTAATTGTCTTAAACTCAGCTAAAATAAATCCATAATTGATTAATAAATGAAAGTTATGGGAATTAACTTACCTATTAATAGTGGTGTGTTTGCAATATGAAGTTCTAATGCTGTTAAACTTGTGGCAGAGATCATCATTCATAATACTATATGATTAAGTATTTTGAGTGTTTAGGTGAGGAAGATGCAGGCACAGTAATATTTCAAAAGGGTTTTAAAACACCAGGTGATCTGAAGCTAAGATTTCTAGAATCAGTGTCTCCTTTGCCTTGGAGGCGGGAATTTTAGGAATCTGTCTTAGAAAGCTGTTTGTGTCGTGACTTTGCAGGATGTCAACAGTATGTAAGTATCTAGAATAGAATATATAGGTATCTAGAATGAATATAGGAGAGGCCCTAGAATGAACATGGCTGGCTGCACTAGTGCAAGTTGTGCAGAGGAGAACGTGTACCTGCAGCAGTGTTTCTTGGGCTTCTCTTTGTCCACAAGCATTTATTCGGTCACCCAGATCAAATGCTGAGAAGCAACACAAGAGTTTTCCGCACAGTAGAGATTCCTGAAGCAACATTACTGCTGCCAAGTCCAGAGGACCTGGACAAATGAATCCATAAGAAGGGTTCGTGGTGTCACTTCAGAAGCAGCCGGTGGAGTCAGGAGCATTAAGTATGGTTCCACATCTGAGCTTCCCACCAGTCAATGGGATAGCTAAGGTGTGGGAGAAATAGCGCGGGCACGACCTGTTTGCAAGACTGCTCTCACTTTGCTCTCTCATCAGGTGTCCTGTGGTATCTGGGAAGTCAAGGTTGTAAAGCTCCAGTAGGGCTTTCATAGTCTCCTCTTAAAACTTGCCAAAATGAATAAAAACTGCTATTTATAGGGTCTCTAATCTTCAGAACAGTGTTAGTTGTAGCTCTTATCTGATACGTTCAGAGGAATATGTAAGTTCATCTTAGTTTTAAGAGTGGGACACGGACTTCGTAAGAAGGCCACAAAGAGCTGCTTGGAGTCGTCCTTGCTAGGTGTGGGGTAAGTTGGACGTGTTGCAATTCACTAGCTCGGGTTTCCCTTTAGTGAAAGAAGAGTGATGATGCTCGATCTGTTTGTGAAATACTTTGCACTCTAGTGATGAGCAACATAAAAGAAGAGCTGGTCTGTGTTGTTTGGGAATCTCTGACACCCTTTCCTTCACCAAGCAGTAGACCTCAGGTAGGTATGTGTCCACTCTCAGTATTTGTAATTCAGTGTTTTTGCTCAAGTGATAACTCACTGCTGTGGACACGATATATGTGATACACAGGTATGTAGGGTACTGAGAGCCATGTGCCCTTTATTTCCTAACCCAGCTCTTTGTCAAGCCATAGTTTGGGTTTTCCCCATGTAAAGTGTTGTTTTCTCCTGGCAAGCTCTGTTGTGGAGACACTGGTTTTGCCCCGTCCCTTCTGTCATTTTGTGTATCCAGTCTGATAAAGCGGATAACCTGCAAGCAGTGTGCGAGGCAAATTTCCTGGCATGAGCCGATAAATTGCTGAGATTGTTATCATTCTGTACTACAGAAGCACCTCGTTTTATTTATACACCGTTTGTCTTCGGTTTCATTATGTGCCAAGAAGAAAAAAGCCAGACTTTTCCTTCAAGCGATTGCTTGTATAACCATTCATGCTATGGGCGTGCAGATGCCTGATACTTAAGCCAAATACTTTTCTGCCCTAGCGATGCTTGTAAGGGTATTCTCCTTCCCTCCTCCCCAGTCTGGCGCACGTGTTGCGTACTCTTGATCGGAGGACACTTTCGCTCTTGTTCTTCTAACTATCCGGTTGAGCCGGAGCTATCAAACTTTTCTTTTTAAATGAAAAATTTGCTTTCTTGTCTTTGTGGGCATGACTTTGCATAAAGGCTGTGGCTTTAAGCTGTTCCAGATGTCTCAGAGCCGCTGCTGACCATCAGATGAGTACTGCCAGTGTTTATGCTGTTCAGGAAAAAGCTGGTGGGAAACATTCTGTGAGCAGGGAGTTTAAGCTAAGAGTTTGCAAGAAGCATCAACAGTTTCAGCTATTTTTTCTGGAAGATTTTATTTTCATCTTGATTCCATACTTCAGGGAGTCTTAATCCTTATGCTGAGTCACCTCAACTAGTTGGTTTTTTTGGTTTTGGTTTTTTTTGTTTGGTTTTTTTTTAATTTTTTTTTTTTTACATTGGAGAGGAAAGGAAAAGAAGGGAAAAGGTACTTGTAAATAATTCCAGCACAAATTTTGAAAGAACCATTTCCAAGACTGCTATCTGTGTCGCTTTAAGACCTCCTGAATTTCTTAGGTGTCTGGTATCTCTCACAGGAATTCAAGACTGGCACCAGCTCCAGAGATACAGTTGCCCAGAAAAGTTGAGTAGTGTCCTGAACCACTACTTGGCTGCGGCTCTTGGTAGATGCCTTGAAAGTCATTTTCCAGCAGGTCATCACTTACTGCACTCCATTCTTCAAAGACAGTGGTGCCCTCCAGAGCATGGCCTAGGCCTTGGTTTCTGGCAGTTTAGCCCTTTCAACAAAGGTCCCGTTTCTAATCCTTGTGCTCCTCTCAGGACCAATGCCACCTGATGAAACAGCCTAAGATGATCTGAGGCTCTGAATGTGGTTCAACCTTCCTTTGCTTCTTGGGGAGACCTGTTGTAGGTGGAAAGAGGGCCAGGCATAAGAGTTGATTCCCATCTCAGACTGGAGAATGGATCTAGTGGCCAAGCCTGCTTTCCATCTGCTGTAGTTAGAGAGCTTTTACTACCTTCCTCTAGCCAGAAGTCTCGAGTTCGCAGGAGAAAATCTGGCTTGGCTCCTGCCTGAGTGAGCCTGCAGACCAAATCCCTCTGACCTAACAGGGCCAGTTCTGGCATCCCCTTTGTCATATGCAGGATAAAAGATTCTGCCCAGTTGATCAATGCTGTTTCAGACCTGCTCACAGATTTATTTTTTTTTAAACTGACATCTCCACTCAAAGCTCCGTTCATTGCCCTCGGTCCGTGAGTCATATGGTCCTCAGTGTTAAATCATGGCTTTGCTTTTCTGTTGGGAGATACCCTAATTAACAGTAGAATGAATGCCAAAGCCAAGTAATTAGATTCTCTGCTTGAAGTTTAGTCATCTTTTTTCCCCCCAGGGATGTGTTCCTCTCCCCTTTCATTCTGGCATACTGTTTGGTGTCTGAGCTTCTTAGTAAAAAGTTTGTCTGCAGCCATCTTTGCTGCTCAAACCCTATTTTTTTCCTTCATCCTGCAACAATTAGAAACCTTAAGGATTCAGAAACACTTCCGTTCATTCTCTTTTATTTTTCCTCTATGTTATTTTAAATTCCCTTTCCTTAGGGGATATTTAAACTGGTTTAGACATCTATGAAGATCAGATCACTGAGCCCATGGCAACCATTCTGATGGCTGTCAAACCAATGAAGAAGGTGAGCAATACATGCCCTTACAGCTGGCCCTCCCTGTACTGTCTCTGTCTTGAGAAAATTACCTTTTGCGCTTCCTTTACTATTCTATCTGAGGTGAATTTTGTTTGTGCTAATTACCCTGATTTTTTTTCCAAAACTGCAGATGTTCATATCCGAATCCTCCCATTTTATCTTGGATATTGACGAACCTTTTGGTTTTCTGTTTGAACACCATAAAACTGGTTGGGAGGACCTTCCACGACAGAAGTTCAGAGCTCAGCTATTTTATCTAAAAGTACCAGAGCACTGGCTGTCACACCACCTATAAGAAAAGCAAGAGGATGGAAATATCAAATGTGGTTAAAATACCACCCACCAAAGCTTAGACAACTCTGATGGACTGGGTGAGAAAGCAGCTACCTGGAACTGGGGTTGCATCTTTACCGAGGAGCGTGCTGATGTGGGGGCTTCCAGGTACGGTGTGGTTTCAGCAGGATGGTACCCTGCTCGCCGCGCTCCTCTGGACTGCAAAATAATTTTACCACATTGTTTGCTCAGGTTTGGGGGTGTGGGGGGGGTGTAGCAGGGTGGTTTGCCAAGCAAATAGTCTGTGGAAATGGATGTTGCTCCTGGAAAAATGACACTTCTGTGACCTGTTCTGAAAATACATTTAATCAGAGTGACTTTAATAAGGGGGGGAAATATATACACTACATCTGCTCCAGACACAAGGTAAGCAAAGCGTGTGCTGCTGGGCGTTGTGTAAATGGCTGCTGGTGCGCTCTGATACATTTCAGCTGGGATGTAGTGAATATGTGCTTTATCAGATAGATTTATTCTTTTTTTTTTAATTCATTTTTCTGAAAAATTTCAGGCTTACTGAAGTTATACTTGAGAGGATGCTTTTCTGTGCCAAACCAATCTCTTCGCATGGAGGAGGAAAAGGCTGGAAAACTCTAAGCAAATGCCTTCACTTAAAGCTTTTTGAACTAAACAGTAAATATACAAAAGGAGTTTAAAACTTTCTTACAATGTTTTCCTGTACAGAGTGACCTTCCAAAGCTGCACCTTCATTTTACAACTCAATCTAATGTACTTGTGCATGCATATATATATATATATATATATATATCTCCGGCTTCCCTGGTCCCACAATTTACTGTGCAGTTGGTCAGCATAGACATTAGGCAAAAGTCAGACAATGTGCTTGGTACGTGCGTGATGAGTCAAAAGGTATTGGAACCGGGGAGGAAAATGACAGGACTGGGCTTCCTTCCGAGTCGCACGAGGTTCTGGAAGCGCCAGCCAGACCTGGATTGGCATGTCGCCTCGAATTTTCTGTAGGGTAGCTTTCAGATCTACAAGTATAGGACTTGGAGCTGCAGGTTTTAATTATTGATGTGTATTTTCTTGGTGTAATAGGTTTATTCTACAGTCACTAAATGCTGCTGTTTGAGATGAGAAATTTCTATGAGTTTACAATGGGGGACTTACGGGAAAGCTTTGGGGCAGTGTTTTGGTTCATTTTGGGTACCTGAGTAAGTAGACTCAAAGGGTGAACTGGGTTACGCAGCCCTGCCTGTCTGCGCGGGGCTGTGAAGCGTTCGTGGGTGACCTCCTGGGGTGCAGCCCTAGCTCCCCGGTCAGCCAGCCTCTCAAATTATTCCGAGCTGTGTGTTTGTACGTTGTTTGCACGGAAGCTGCGATGTGGGGAAGGTGCGTGCTCACCTCTTCTCTCAAAACGTCTCACAGCATGGACGTGCTGTCCCAGACCCTCTCTGTGAGGCCACAGTCCTTCAGGAACACAGCTGTGCTTTGTTCCCTGTTAGCATTAGGTCACTTGTCCAAAGAAGAGATTTCTTGTTGTGCGTTTGCTGAAGGAAAGCCTGAGCCTCCATTATTCCTTGCTTACCACATCTCTCTTGGGACTCGGTGCTATTTGGTGGCCTGTTAACACTGCCTGTGCGCTCATCCTCTGGCGTGTTACCACGTTACAGGCTGACTCAGTTGCTCTTTGTCTTCAGCAAATTGGCTCGGGTTGCGCTCTGGTGTTCCCTGTTGCTCTCGGGTCTTCTGTGGGTATTTACAGACAAACTAAATTTTTGGGGATGACACGCGTGGTCATCCTGGAACACGCTTGTCAAAAGCAGTTGTACGTAGCCACAGCAAAGGCCTCGCGCTCAACTCAACTGTTAGGGAGTTGAGAAGGCTGAAGGTACAGCCTGCTGTCTTCCAACAAATGAAATGGGCTTTGGGAGATATTGTAGGTAATTGTTAATTGTATAAATTTGTCCCTCAGGACACACCCCAAAGAGTTTTGATCACGATCCCAGCAATCACTCACGCAACAGAGAAAGGGTCTTCAACCTCCCAGAGATGATCAGAACAGGTCATGGAAACATGAAGCATGGTAACTCACCTACACGTCTTATCCCTTCAATGAGGTCCTATGTGTATCTGTGCTTTGAATGTATAATTATGACTAAAAATGTGGGCATACTTCAAAATATACTCAGATTTTTTCTTTTTTTAAGCTGGTATGGAGACAGACAGTGTAAGTAATTCACTGCCTTTTCTTTCTTATAGCGATTGTTGAAATTTTAACAGACTAGACCTGCTATTCTGGTGATTATGCTTGCTAGACTTTTTTTTTTTTTAAACATCTATTTAGTTAAGATTTATGTAAAATTTACTTATCTTAAAAATGTTAAATGGGTATATAGGAGAAAATCTTCAGAAAATGTTTTGTTGTTTTTTTAAAATTATAGATGAGTAACTGTGACGTTAGAGTTTTGCACTGCAAACTGGGACATACCCAAATTTCCATTCATAATGGGACTACTCATTTTGAGATGAAATCTCCTGTTTGAAATCCTATTTATCATGTGAAGCAGTAATGTCCCTTAACCGCAACACCTGAAAAGTTTAATCTGTAAAGAGACACATTAAAACTAGTGAGAGTACTGTAGTGTCTTGTAAAAGGTAAAGAAAAAAAATCAATTAACTGAACAATCTTTCTGTTATCAGAGCTAGAGATAATAGTCTAAATATGTCATCTTTACATTGAATTGTTTGTGATAATGAAGGAAGTCAGACTGATCTAGCCTTGATTACTTCTGAGTACACAAAGCCCCAATAGTGTGTGTTTTGGATTTGAGGGTTTAAAAAAGTTGTTTGTTTGTTTTAAAGCAATCTGCATTATATGCAGTCTCTCCTGAAGCTGGGCAGGTCTGACAATAATGAATTCATCACATAAAAATCATATTCATCTCCAGGCTTGATACCTTAAAGAGCAGAATCTGTCTGGTCAAACTAGAAGATGCTCTTAGAGATGTGCTGAATGACTTGAGGTAAAGGAGAAAATATTCTGCTAAGCGTAGGTGTGGAGGTAAGCAGAGATGTCATGCTGTTGTAGGAACGCCGTCGACCTTGTTAATGATGGCCGAATGCTGACAACAGCTGTTTTTCTAAATTCAGAGGTAACTCAAATCCCCACGTACCCAGGCTCCTTTGAGAAACCTTAACAGAAGCTGGGGGCTGCCAGATGGGTGCAGAGTGTATTGCTCCAGAAACTCGGTCTGTCACCAGCATGCTCCTTGGAGACCCTGAGGGAACGTCCCTGTGGGCACCTCGGAACTGCCTCAGAGCTGCAAGTTTTCTTTGCCTGTCAGGTGTGTGATTCCAGCGAGGCAAATTCACATTCTGGACAAATTTGATGGGAGGAAAAAGGCCCTGGTCAGCAGCTGTTGTACCTAGCCAGGTTTTTAAGCTAGTAGAAGCAGTAGTAAGTCCTCCAGAAGAGATCATTTTGCTATCAGAAGAAGCTGGAGAGCATAGTATGTGCACAACTGTTATTTCAGACTGCTCCTCCCTGCCCCACCTGGGTTTGCTTAAAACTGCTAAACCCCAAAGTGTTGGGGCAGCTGCCAACTGGACGAGGAGTACTGCAGCTTAGCTGGCCCAAGGACGTTGGATGTGGCTGCTCCTCGCTCTTAATCCTCTCCCTTGACATCTCCTCTGGAGCGATGGTTCCATCGAATCCCTGGGGCAGGTACAGGACAGCTTTCTTCTCTGCAGTGTGCTTGTTGGAAAGCCTCTGAGTGGTCATCCTGCCATGAAGATTGCATGGCAGCCCCATGCCAGGAGTTCCCCAGGTGCATGACTGGAAATGACCCGGGTACAAAACTTTTTGCTTCACTTTGCTTCTCTCTGTCTTGGAAGTCTGAAGCCACAGTTGCTGTCATAGGTTCTCTGCTTCGTTTGAAATTTTACTTCAGCTATTTTTCTCAAATTCTTTGCTGTCCCTAACTTTTATGGATTTAACTTGCTCTTTAGAAAGTCATAATTCTATCAGTGAGTTTTGTTCTCTCTGTAAATTAGAAAGGAAGGGGACAGATGACTCCAGGGTTTGCTAAATGGTACTTTGCCATAGGTATGACTACACTGGTCCGAAGCCTGCCCTGACAGCGAGGGACTGAAAGTTGCATCTGCAATGCATATGTTTCACGGTTGCTGGATCTTCTTGTACTGACCAGACTTTTAATATCAGAAGCTAAATTTGTCAGAAAACATAATTTCCCTTTCTGTTGAATGTGTACAGCTGTTGCAAACACTGCTGTGTGCTGGTACCAAAAATTACCACATTTTTATTCTACAGTTTGAACGGGAAATAATTGTGGTTTCTCAGATCCCACTTTGAAGTGGCGGTTGTTTATAGCTGACTGACTCTAACAACTGTAATTGTATGTGCAGTCCTGCTCCAGCTGTGCACTGGGCTCCATGAGTCACTGTCCAAAAACATCCCTTAAGTTCAAACCCCTCTTGAAAGAGACGGTTCTAAAATTCTCCTGAATATCCTCTGCTCTGTTATCAGGAAGTCCTCTTCTGGTCAGGCAACTCTTGTTGCAGCTGTTTTAGATGGATCTCCTGGACTTCACATGGGCACATCCTACATTGCATTCTCCCCAAACAGAGCTGGAGACAGAGGAATGGGCTGTCCACACGGAGCCGCAGCTCGGCCAGCGATGGGCATGTGCGGTGATCTCACCAGACAGCACAGCGGACAAACACGCACGTCACACGTGGGCCATTGTGTGAGTCACCAGTGTCACCCTGGACCCTCTCCTGGGGACCCTTCCCACCACTGCTGCTCACCCCCTTTGTGCCGAGCTGTGAGCCGCTTCTGCCTCTTTGCTCCTCACTGCTGTACCTCCAGCATTTTTCCTGGAAGGTTAATTTGCTATAAACAGCAACTGAGAAATCCAGGAATTAGTCCACTTTGTTAGAAGAAGCCACAGTTTAAATACCCTTGTATTAAACTGTTATAAGTCTCACCAGGCTTTATAAATTCCTTTCCATCAGCAGAACTCAAATCAGTTTATTACACATCTAAGTATTGCGTGGCGTGGCTATAAAAATAAAGAAACTGAGGCAGAAAAGTGGAGTTCACCTTATGTTACCAAGTGGCCGGTAAGAAAGCTGGGCAAAAGGAGGTTATCTACTTCCAGGTCTCTTCCCAGCAGCTATTGCCGTGCTGCAAGTAAAGTTTAAATACTTAAATATTTTTTAAGTTCCTTTAAAATAATTATAATAAGTGCCGCCTTATTTCATACATTTCCTGCCCACATAGTGTATTTACATATTGCACGTATCTGGAAGGTATTATTAGAGATCCCTGTTCAGGCACCTGAGTCATAGCACCTTTAACTTGCCACCATAAATAGGCACGTTTGACTGAGACTGATTGCGACGTGACGCCTCAGCCTGTGCGTTGAAGGCTCTGTCTCCCACCGATAGCTAGGGCAGACCTCAAAATCCGCCTTCTTTTCTACCGCAAAACCCCGTTTGCCTGGTCACTGGCAGATGTTTGCACAGGCTTGGGACCCGAGCCTGACCCTCAGTCTGTTGCTGGCCTCATCAGATGGGATGAAGATCACCTTCAAGTCGAAACACCCGTGAGACATCCTCTCTACGTGAAGCATGGTGGGTCCCAGGGGCTCGGTCACTGCGGTGCTGGCACAACTGTCCACGCTGCCTGTCCGTGTCAGCAGTGCTGGGGACCAAGTGCTAGTGCTCTGGGAGATGGCAAAGCTCTGGGACGGTGCAAACCAGCTGGCCAAAGGCAGAAGTTAGGCACCTCGGTCTGATTTTCGTATCTGCTGAGGCATGTAGGAGGTGGGGAAAGAGCTGTTTGAAGGTATCTCAAGCAGCCGGGTCTGAAAACGGGCTCTATAGTGCTACTGTCTGTACTAATATCTAGTTGAATTTGCAAATATCCAAGAAGCATCAAATCTCCCTTGCCTAAGCTGGGAATGTGGCCCTGGTGCTGTGTGGGTTATCTGATGCTTTGGGACGTCCTTGACTCTGCGTGTGTGGATTGTACCTACTCAGTAGGACCTGTTCTGCCTCAGTATCAGACTTATGTGAATCCACCATGCAGCCCTGGGCAATACGTGCAGTAAGACTTTCCGGAAGTGTTGTAATACCCTCTGTGGAGGCAGGGTATGTGCACTATAGTGCATGTGTGCCTTGGATTCCCAGTTTTCTGGTAAGCCTGAGTGGATTTACTTGCATGGTGGTTTCAACCACTGTTGGACACACAGAAGTCTTGGGAAAACATGGATAATTGTTGTCCATCTGGATGGAAGCTCTGAGAGGGAGAGTGATATCTATTTTTTTCCTAGGGGATGCTGAGTATAATTGGCCCATAAATGCACCCCTGCATTCGCTTTGGTTAAAAAGTCAGTCCTGTACATTTTCCTGGGTGATGTGAGATTTTATAGCTCATCAGATCTGGCCCAGTTGTCGTGACTGTGAAGAGGTGTTTGCTGTGGACTCCAAGAGATCAGTAGCAGCCCTGGAAGGGGGCTGAACTTGGGCTCTGTCTTTTGACAGCCATCTGACTACGGTGCAGAGCAGGATGTGGTTTCTCAAGCAGAAGAGCCACATTCTTGCAGGAGGCTACAGGCAGAGGGAATTTCAATTTTAGTTGTTGAACGTGGAATCATTTATCTGTTTATGCAGCCCTTAAAAGGAGAGCATTCTGTGCAATAGCTCAGGTTGTCCTTCAAACAGCCAAGTGGCACAGTGTGTGAGACCTGGAAGAATTAAGTTAGACCTTACATGTGGAACTGGCCTGACTGCATGTCACTGGCTCCCACACTGCATGTGGAAATCAGAGATCTTCTGCACCATTAGTACGGTCTTCGCTGGGTCTGAAATGATGGTGGGGGTTGGTTGGGTGGTTGGGATTTTTTGGTGGCTTTTTTTTTTTTTTTTTTTTTTTTTAATTTANTTTTTTTTTTTTTTTCCAGATTAGCAATCTATATGATGAATGATATCATAAAATTCTGTCTAGCAAAACCTGCTGCCAACATTTTAAAATATCTACCAAATCCTCTTCCCGTTAAAACAGAGTCTTGTTAAAGTTGTCTGCTCCAAACAGAAAGATGTTTTACTGAATTCTCGGTTATGTGGTTTTCCTTCTCGGATTTCTGTGAAAGCATGTGTTTCACAAGGCATATCAAAGTTGTCTCATGGGCAAAAACACGTAAAGAAGCAGCACGTCATTTTCTTGAAATCCCCTGTAAAATGTTGCCTTAACCATGCAGACGGTTTTCAGAGGCATAAGAGGAAAGAAGGATTTTTGCAGACACTCCAGGCCTGGGGCTGGGGGAGATCTGAGCTGTGCCTGTGGCTCTTCAGTTACCCATCAAGAAATAACCCAAATGTCCCTGCTATGCCTCGGTTTCCCCATTTAGGAGGCAATGACTGTGTAAAGCATCTAGGTTCTGCTAATGAAAAATATGACACGAGGTCCATGTGTTGCTGGGTTGACTCATGGGCCATACCTGCTGTTGTGATACGTAAACCGGGTTCATGCTCCTGGGAAGAGTTCACTGCAGCACTTCAGGGTGCGGAGTTTCTCTCTTGCACTGGCTCCATATCAAGCTCTTTCTCCTTAATGCAGCCAATACATGGAAGGAAGAACAAGCTCTCTTATTCCTTGTCTCAGTTCCCTGCCTGGTTGTTTAGGGTGAATCATTAACCAAGCACTTGAGTCTGGCAAAGCAAAAATGTTTATTTGAGTGCCTTTTGCAGACTGCATGGAGCCTTGGCCATCTGCAGGAGGAATGGCTTCCCTCTCCCACAGGAACAAAAGCACCACCAAGTCCTTCTGCTCACCACCATGCTTTAACCAGACCTTGCACTTCCAGTACATTTATATACTGAAGTATGTGTGTATATATATATATTTTGAAGTTCTGGTGTTGCTCTTGCTTTGGGGGTGAGGAAAGGGAATGGTGGATGTCTCCTGTGGAAAGGAGTTAAGAGATATGTTAACTTTTCCTTCGATTCATCCTTCATAGCCTACTATAGAGGTTTTTGGTAAAAGGAACAATAATCCTTTTCCTAGCAGCAGTTAATGAACTGAAACTAGTCTCTGGGATGACGTTGACATGCCAGGTCTCTCTAGATGGAAAATGACTTCTGGGGTCCCGCAGGAAAGGACTGCATAGTCTGCTGAAGGCCACGGACAAAATACCCTTCTGTGAGAGGTGGGGTGGTTTTGTCCGATGGCTGCTTCATGTGTGTGTTTCCTCCGCAGATCTTTCTGCTTGCCTTGAAACCATTGCCTTGGTGTGCTGAGCTGTAAATCCCTGGGGGCAGTGATGAAGGAACACCATGGTCTAGATAAACTCTACTTAACACGCTTATTCAGATGAACGTTGATTGGCTTTGTCCTTTCTCCATGAGCCAAGACTGAAGAATTACTGAAATGCTGCAACATTATCAAACGGGTGAGTGCTTTCATTGTAAACCTGTAAATCCCCTTAACCCCTATTTGTAGGTGCTGAATGGGAGCCCTGCGAGCCCTCCTTCTCATAGACCCTCAGTCCCATTCATGCCACAGATACAATGCAAATACCGATTTCTCCTTTTTAAATGCAAGAGCATTTATCTGTCAGTCCTCAAACCATATATCCATGATATAAGAAGAGTTATCTGGATAATTATCCAATACAGTTACAACTGCATCAGTTTGAACAGATGTTCTTGCCTGTGCTTTTAAAGTGAATGGCCTTGATTTTGCAGCAGTCAATGAGATGCCACCTGAATGCAAGAGTTTGGGTGCATGAAGCTGTTTGCAGAGTGAGGACATGTATTTATATTTCTTCTAGAAAGTCTTGCAATACTGCACATGAACCCCATTTAGAGAGTTTTACTGAGACTGCATATTCAGGCCTTTGTTATTAGGAGATGTCAATGAGATTGTTGGACATTAACTCTTCCAGCTGTGCCTCTATTTATTATAATTGTCCTGATTTATTTGGTCACAGTTCATTTTCTGCAGCATCTCCTTGCCTGCTCAGCGCTCGTGGTGCTGAGGTTGAACCCGGGCTGTGTGGCAGACGGGGCTGTGGTGTATCAGACCCAGGCTCAGGCTGTCGCAGGGACCAGCTGGCCAAGGAGTGGCAGCACCTGGCCGGTGGGGCAGAGGTGCTGGGTGTCCTCCAGTCACCAGTGGAACTGCTGCTCTCGATGGGTCTCTGTGGGTGGGCGACTGCAGTCGTTTCACAAGGAGCATGAGTCAGTGTTTCCTCAACTCTTATCAGCTATAAAATTGGCATGGAATTTTGGGTTTGTTTCAAGTTGAAATCCAATCAAATTTGGAAAAATATGGAGATGTCAGATGGAAATGCTGGTCTCTCCAGCCCACCCTCGGCTCCATACCTTCATCATCCAACCATGGAGAGGCTGTGGAGGGATAACCAGCTGAGGTTATGGATGAGCAAAAGCTGCCACTGGCTGGCAGAAAGCAAACCCCTTCCTCATTTGCCTCACCTCCTCTTCCACCTCTGCAGGTCCAGGCGTCCATACTTAGCCAGTCCTATTCCTTGTCCCTTTACATCTTCCCTCCCCTTTCCTGTGGCTGTGCTAGCTCCCAGAGGCAGGGCTGTTTTGAAACAATATCTGTCTCTCTTGGTGTCTTCTCTGCCAGTCTTTCCTCTTGACGGGGCTCCAGGCCATGTCTCTTCCTTGCTCCCGAGCTCCTTGGGTTTTAGTTACACCTCTTGCTGCAATAGGTCTATGTCTGACCTCCTTCTTCACAGCTCACAGCGAGCCCTGTTCCTGCAGCTCTGCAGGAGGTAAGGGACCTCTTGCCCACAGCAGAAATAGCAGGTAACTGCTATTCTCAAAAGCCCTTTACTGAGCCTTTAACTGCAGTTTTCCCTTGTTCTGTAATCTGGACAAAGTTGGGTAGATGTTAATAGGGATAGACACGTTTCCACCACAAAGGCCACCTCTCTGCCAAATTTCAAAATTCCCCTTCTGAAGCTAGAGATCTCATATAAAAGATTGTCTGGATTTATTTAACATGTGCCAAGCAATATATTTTCCCCTTAATAATATTCCTGGAAACGGCTGAACTCTTTTGGCTAAAGCAGATGCCGAACTGTTTGGAATCAAATTCTCAGTGCTAAAATTTGGCAAAGTCGAGTAACGTGCCATTTTCTGACATTGACACTGGGGAAGGAGGAAGAGGAGGTGACACTGCTGGTTGGAAAACCAACTCCAACCAACGAGTGTTTCTTCTAAGAAGCTGTCAGTTTGAAGCCAGTGAGGAGCATCCCTGTGCTTGTGCGCCCAATGCACTGTGCGGTTGTTACCTTCTTCTTAAATAGTGAACATGGCAATCCACAAGCATCAGTGCTGCTTCCAGCTACCTTGAACTGCTTAAATCTGCCCTTTAAACCATCCTGGCTGCTCCTCTCCGCCTTCATCACACCTTAAGGCTGGATCTATATATAGAATCTATAGGTGTACATTGGAGTTTGGCCCTTGAGTCATCTGTATTGGCACCTTGGTGCTCATTTCCAACCTGGCAAGTGCATCTGCAGAACTCCTCTGTGCCAAACAAGAATGTTCCCCATGGATGTTTCACCATATAGTATCTATTTTGGGTTAAAGCCTTTACAGGGTTGTGATGTGAACGAGGACAAGGCTCCTTCCCTCTTCTCTATGCCCTGACTCCTTCCTCTGTTTTTGGGACCCAAGGCAGAGTGACATACGACTCCTGTTCTCCTTCCTGGGTATGTATAATGCTTTGGTACACAAATGGATTTTGAAATGGTCTGGTACCTCTTACCAAATTGGTTTTGCCACAGAAAGTAGAGATTTCTTGATATTTCATATTAAATTCTAAAATTTCTTGGTATTTCATTTTAAAATGCATAAATAAGTGACTGAACAAACAAAATCAGTTATACTCTTAAAAAAACAGTGTGCCTACTCACCTCAGCACCCAAGCTGGATTATCGTGCCCTTTCCAAGCTTGTGCTCTGCAAGCCCTTTCCATAACTTCTCTTGCTCCTCAGCAGTTTTCTGAAACGATACTGGTACCATAGCATGGGCCCAGCACCTATTCACAGCTCTGCAGCTAATAACTCTCTTTTTATGTATACAGTGTTTGCACGCTGTGGCTTTGGGCTAATAATAGCCTCAATAGACAGTTTCAGAAGTTGCTTACCTTTCCCCAGGGGACAGGACATGGCTTTGTGATTTCCTACCTTCAGATACAAAACCCACTCACGAACTTGACTGCATAGCGAACGCAGTGTGAGACTCATCCTTGCTTAGACTCCTTTTTTTCTTCCTTTATGTTCTGCTTTGCCTGCTGGGTCGTTTTCTGCCTGTTTTCTCCAAAGCTAGTGATTTCAGTGTAACAGTGTGCATCCACAGCAAGTTATTGCTCATAACCGAAGTAAGGTAGCTGCTGTGCTAGGCAGCCCAAACTGACCCTGCCACTGCTTTGGTAGGAGAAAGAAGCTGTTTTGGAAGAGCAGAGCCGTCCTGAGCGTGCCTCTGGGCTTCGTGCGCACAAGGGCTGCTCAGAGGAGCCCCTTGGCCCTGTGCAGTGTCTCTGCGACTCGGACTGATAACAGTGAGTGCAGTTTGTGTTTGGGCTTTGTTCTCCGCTCTACAGAGAGAAACGTTAAACTGCAGAATGACTAAGTGCCTTTTCAAAGGCCACATAATGAATCAGTGAATGAACAACCCCCAGCAGCTCCAGCCCCCCTTCTCTCTGCAGAACAATGCCTCTTTCCCTGTATCCAAATGTGCACGTAGTATACGTTGCATACAGAATTACGTATTTTGAAAGAAATTTGGATATTAATATTTATATTGTAGCGATGCCACTGTCCTCTGGGCTCTGTAAATAGCAGCACCACAACAATGTGGATTATTCCTTTTATGCAAAACCCTGGTCAGTGAAATAGCTTGTCAATGCAAAATAAAATTACTGCACAAAAGTTTGACAGCTACATTCATTATGTATGTCAATCAAAGGATCCTAAAGGCTTTATTGTCACTGTACAATGTCTGAACAATCTGCTAGCCCAATATGCTGCAAAGTTATTTTCTCACTACTCCTTTCATTTAAAAAATAGCCACCAATAACTTTTGTCAAAGAGTCTGAGAAAACTGCACGACCAGCAAAGAAATCTTACATTTTCTTGGGTGTCTGTAGGCTGGAGGCATTCCAGGCTTAACTTGCTTTGCTATGCTAACATAGCACAGCACTTACAGTAGATGAGATCTGATCAGAAACACAGGACACACAGATTAAATTACTGCGCAAACCCCAGAGCAGGCTGAGGCTGTGAAGATGGCACGGTGGGTTAGAAAGGAAAAGTTACGCTACAGAGAAGTGAACTTAACCACTTAACCTGCTTTTTGTCTGCTTTTGCCGGGTATCAGATATACAGGCTCCTCTGTCGCAGGTCTCCCCCAATGTTAGGATTAACCTTTTAAATTGTCCCAAGTTATTTTTTGAAACATGGGCTTTGATCAAGTCTTGCTCTCAACAGACTAGCCTACAACTTGAGGGCAGAGTTTTCCATTTGACTTTTTTTTTTTCCCAGCATGCTCTCTTCACTGAACGTGTCAAAGAGCAGCCATCGGTTATCACTTAATTTGTTGTAATTGGGGGCACGGACGAGAGCGCGACCACTTTCCCCAGGAGGTAAAACCCCGCCGGGGGTGGGTGCTCCCGCAGCAGCATCGCTGCACCCCGGGCTGCCCCGCTGCCCTGCGAGAGGGAAGCCCCAGGGCCAGACACCTCGGTTTTGGCCCAGTTTGGAGGGCCACAGCTGCCAGCTGTGCTCCAGCTGTGCGAGTCCCCTGCACCTTTGCAGCAAAATGCCGAAGAGCCACGAGAGGGAGCTGGCACAGCTCTGGGAGCCGCAGCGCGTCCCCGCCGCTCCCCGCTCGGGAATGCCCCGGCACCGCCGGGAAGCGCCCGGGCTCGGCAGCGCCGCCGCCGCCGCCGCAGCAGGAGAAGAGTCACCGTGGCAGCTCACCTGCCAGCGTCCTCCTCGTAGATGAAATGCAGCGGCGTGGTCTTGTGCCAGGACAGACTGCATCGAGTCTGATTCGTGAGGGCGTCGTAGCTTGACGAACTTTAAGTTGCTCTGGGTTGGAGCCTAAATTGAGCTTCCCAATTCAAAATAGTTTGGAGGCTGGTGATTTCCTCTAAGCTTGGTTCTTAGGGTGTGTTGGTGCGTGGCTTTGTTCAGACCCTGGTCACGGGTTTCGCAGGAGCAGCAGAGGAGAGCTCAGGAGGGAGCTTCCTGCACGAGCCTCCGGCTTCGCCTTTCCGGTCACTGCTTTTGGGATGAGAGGCTGCTTTTGGCCTGGGCTAAAGGGCACTTTTCAGCTGCTGACCTAACTGTTCGGTGTAGCCCTGCTCTTATGTTTGAAAGTGAACCGTGGGGATGCTCTGTGAGGATGCACGCAGGAGACGTTGCAACAGGAATGCTGATCGTGACAGCTAGTGTTTCTCCTGAAAAAGTATGGTGAAGAAATGGAAAAATGGAAACTTTTAAAGAGTTCTGGTGTTAATTCATGTGCTGAGAGCGCTGTGCTGCCCACTCACCATCCCCAAAACTGCATGACATTTCCCTGAGGTGCAAGGCTTGCTGCTGCATCATGGGCATGTGTTCGATCGCAGGCAAAATTAAACATGTTTTTATAATCAACAGACTCCACAAGTAACTTGGTGGTACATGGGAGTAAAATACACAGACCAACGCTTTCCACAGTGTTGAAGTTTGCAGGGTTTTGTGCGTTGTCTCCTCATGCAGCATTGCCCTCTTTTTGAGGTCCTGCACAGAGCCCTTTTAGTAACGTTTTAAATAATTACCACCAGCATGGCAATGGCATAGAAGTCTTTCAGCGCAATTACTTTGTGGCGAGCACCAAATGTCGTGAAACAGAGTGTCTGTTACCTGTGACAGATCTGACAGCCAAAACAGGGACTATCTTTCATTTCAGCTTTGCAAGACTGAAATCAACTGAGTGTAATTAGGTGATGCTGACAAGATGCAAAAGGCTTTCTGTAAGCAGAGTGGGCTGTGCTTTTCTCGCTAGTCCACTGCTGGCCAAGGACAGACTTTGTAGCGCGTGGGTGCAATGATAAAGACATTGCAAACACTCGTCGTGCTGTGGTAGGGCTAGGAGCTCCAGTCGCCACGCTTGGTGTTGTACACAAAAAACCTCAACCGTACCCAAGTCTGAAGGCTCAGCCACGAGCATCACTGCTTCGTTCATTCTGACCCTAAAGAAAACCCTCCTGAAGGACCTGAGGGATACATGGAAATGGGCAGTGAAGGAGAGGGGTGCCCAGCCCCCCCGCTTCAGTGACCGCAGAGGTAGCAGCCGCTTCCCGGGGGGATAAACTCTCCTGCGTGCTCTGCTTGGCTGTCTTGCTTCGCTGCCTCGTGGGAAAGTGTTATGACTCCCTCTGCTTGGGTGATTGCTCACACTTCTGCACCCGCAGACTTTGTCTGTGAACTCTTAGCAGAAAATATGTACCGATACTGGGACGGCTTTTGCCAGCTAGGAGCTGTTTTCCAGTGTCACTCACTTTTAGTTGGCATGTGGAACCACTGTGGTATTTTCTCAATGTTTAATGTGACCTAATTGTGCACTTCCACTGTCTGGGAGGATCAGCTCTTCTGGTGTGACAGTTGCCATAAAATTGGTGGCATTCAGGAGCCTCTCCAGCATTTGCAGCTGGGTGTAAGCCATAAGTTCCTTGATTTTGCTGTATCAGCCCAGCAAAACATTGCGTGGCTGTATGTGCAGCCAACTGCTTTACATTATGCCTGGTAATGGCTTGTCAATGTTTAAAAGAAATGTAACCTCCAGCTGTCTAATTTGCTCAGGGGGGAGGGGGTGGAAGGTTTTCTAATAATCTTCTTATTTACTCGGCACGTTTTGAAGCAGATGGAAGTAATGGGTTGATCTAGAAGACAAATGACAAAGCAAGAGGAGAAAAAGTGGGTGAGTGGCTGCATCGTCAGAGAAGAGTGGGCATTTTTGACCCTGGGGTCTCACTACTTTCTAGAGGTTTTGGTTTTTCTTGGTAAGCCAACCTATTGAAACTGCAGCCCACCAGCTTGCTCCTTTGAGCACGGCCAGCTGTTTCCCTCAGGTCCCCATCGTCACCTCTCCCTGTCACCTACCGGGGAGGGGAAGGTGCAGAGCCCATTGAGAGATGGGTGGAGGTGGCTGAGGGGATCAGCACCTTCAGCTCAACCACACTGTGCCTTCCTTGTCTACCCCAAGTCTGGGGTGCTGGGACCTCCCTGTTGCACCATTTACCTCCTCGCAGTGGCCAGACCCGGGAGTCCCTGCGTACTTTTGGCCGAGCTGGGAAGCGCTCCTTCCCGAGCCGCTGCCGCGGGCACTGGCACTGAGCAGGACTGGGTCCTCCATGCAGGCTGGCGCTGAGGCTCTGCTCTCCCCATCAGGACCATGCACGCCACTGCCCTGGCAGGCAGCTGGCAAGTTACAAGGTATGGATCAGCTATTATGGATCAGCATTATATA
>VXBL01004267.1:1110747-1200141 GCA_013400195.1 Aramus guarauna | reverse complement strand
TGGATCAGCATTATATATATATATATATATATATATTTATATTAACTCATGCAGGTGTTCTGGAAAGGGTTAGAAATCAGTTCTGAAAAAGTCTGCAGTAGTTGTTGGTGAAGAGTTCTGTTGTGTCCTTAATTATTTACAAGCATCAGGATACAAGGACATCACTCTCCAGTGGTGAGAGAGACTGCAAATAATGTAATAAATCACACCTGCAAATTCACACTTTGAGTAAGTTTGCTTGCAAGTTCTGAGACTTAACAGTGAGGAAATATCAGAAATAAGGATGCTGCTTAGTATTTTGTCAGGCAGTTTGTTTGGTCAGGCGGTTGGACTAGATGATCATTGTAGGTCCCTTCCAAATGAAATATGTTGTGCTATGCCTCTGATGGCACAGCCTTCTCCTACAAGGTCACGGATTTGCTTCTCACCCCTGCCCTGGTTGCTCCCACCACCTTTCGCTGCGGCGGGTGTTGCTCAGGGGATGAATTGGAGGCAGGCTGCTGCCCACGGGGCCCTGCCCGGTGCCCTCGGGGCCAGGCAGGACCGCAGGAGGACTGCGGAGGGGATGCTGGTTTTGGCAGCTGGATGGTGTTGGGAAAAGCGGGCTTCTCTCCTTGCCACAGGAGTGCTGCAGAATAAGTCAGAGAAGCCAAACCAGGGCTCCTCCTTGGGCTCAGAAACCTCTGTCGTATGAGATGCGCTTTCTAGCGGTCCATGCCCAGAGGGGAATCTGAAGAAACTTGCAGGAAATGTCATTTGCCACGTCCTCAGGGAAACAAGCCTTGCGGCATGGTGCTGCGCGGGGAAGGGAGGTGGGTGGGTGTTGTCGGACCGCTGGTATGCATCATCCCCTGGGTATGTTAGCTCAGAGCATGGTGCACTGAATCACTGACACGTCCTTGGGGCTGTTATGCTCTTCCATAACGTAAGCTACTGCGTTGCAGAAAAGCTTAGAGGCTTCAGCAGATTTTTGAAGTCCTGTTGTGTCCTGTGTCATATAAAAAAGATCTAATCCCCATCGCAAACTAACTCAACCTAAGCAAGCTGCTGCTATACTCTATCAAAGGATACTTAAAGATGTTTTGTCAGTCTTGAGCTGGAATATGGAGTGCCAGCATACAGTATTGTACATTTTAACAGGCCTCTGAATGTTGACGATGCCAATGATTCAACCTGGTGATCTTGCAGTGCTCAAACTACTGCTTCCACCTCAGCAAACACAGGTTTAGAGCATTTCTGAGATGTTCCGGTGCAGCAAGAGGAGGACTCTGGAGGTCCCAGCTGGAGAGAGGGAGGTCCCAGAGCAACATCACCCCTGAGGAGCAGCGATCTTTGCTCTCCACCAGCTGCCAGCACTGCAGCGCTGGGCAGGGCAGTGTCTCCTCCTTCATGGAGTCAGAAGAGCAGGGAAAGCTAATTGCCAGGTAAGGTCGTTAAGTGTTTCATTCTTAACTGAACCAAGAGGTAACAGCTCCAAGCTTAGAGTGATGATGTCAGAAGCTTCAAAGCCAAGTGTTTTGTAATACCCAGCAGAAGAGAAGGGGGAATTAAAACAGAGATTAGTCCACATTGTATCTTTGAAGCTGGATGCGTGCCCGTAGCTGTGGTTCTGAATTGCTTCTCAAGCTGGAAGGCACGTGGATGGGAAAGCTTGCAAAATATCAGATCTCATAGGATTTCTGCTGCTTGAAATTAGTCACATTGTAAGATTTGGGCACTGTTAAGACTAAGTCCTGTTTTAAAGTGAAGACTTACTTTTAAAATTAGCCAGACCGTTAATTTGAATTGGGTCTTTGCATAGCACCTCTTCCAGCTGCTGCAATAATGCCTCTTAGTGCAGCTATAAATAAATAGTGCCGAGTATTATTTAAAATGTGCAAAAGCAATGCATAGCCCCGGTATTGAGCCACAGCATGGCCTCTCCTGGCTCTGCTTGTGGTTAAGGAACCTATGGAAGCATCTCTAATGTAGAGCAAGTGCCTGTTATGCAAGCATGAACTGTGGTCAACATGGGCTGTCCTGACATGGACCTCCTTTGGCTGTTAGAGAGAAGAAAATAATTTTCCTCTTTGCAGAATATTTCTTAAACTTATTTTATATTGCTTTTAGTTAGAATAAAAATAGAGGAGAATTTTGGTGGCATGGTGGGTTTTTTTAATTTTTTTTTTTTAAATACTTCTGTGTGAAGGCTTTGTGGGTGGCTTGATGTCCTTCATATCATGTCCTGATAGAATTTAAAGAACTTGAAGATCGTGAAGTTAAGGACTCAAGCACTAGGGAAGATCATAATGAAAGGAATCAGATTCAGTTATGAACTGTGTAAATTCCCTCCCTTGTACTGCACACTACAACAAAGCCTGTGGCTACGCTGTAAGCAGGGAAGAGCTGTGCGATGTGCTAGGGCAGCTGGATGTCAGAAGATTTAGCCCTGCACCTTGAGACAAGGGCTTCTTGGACCTGTGTGAACCAGGCTCGTGGCCTGATGATCAGGTTTGGGATAATGTTTGTGGGGATGCCAAAAAGGGCATTCCTCGCTGTGGTAGTCTGTGCCAAATCCCAGTCCTGGGCTTTAATATTTTCAACAAAATGGGTACAATTGTGGACAACTTCAACCTGGGCAAAACAGTACATTTCAGAATCTCGACTTGGTGATGACTGAGAGGTCTTTGTTGATTGAAAAAAAAAAATAAAAAAAAAAATCTAATTGCGTCAGACATGGTATCAAAAAATTTGACTATATCTTGACAAAGTTATAAACAGCTGAAGATAGGAGAATGTGATGGGACGTACCAAGAAGCTTGTGATAACAGGTGGCCCTATGCCATCTGTAATAATTCTTTGACACAATCAACTAGTTGAATGCTTAGCATATAATCTTTCAAACTCTATTAATATTTTAGTGCTCAGAGGGCCAAATACTAAGTGCATTTAGGGGTGTGGATTTGGTGGCTACAGCCCGCTCCCATCAGTATTTTAAGTTTTGCAGAGCTTCAGCTTTGCACGTGTGCTATGGCTTTGGGTAAAATTAATCAGTTCAGAAAATCAGCCCTACTCAAGAAATCTCTTAAATACAGACAAATTCTCATGGATCTCTTTTGGACTTACACAGTTAAGCATTTCAGTTAAACCTGTTTCCTTGCATTCTTCAATATCTTTTAGCACATACTTGCTAACTGTTCACATGCTACAGTATTAGAACAAAATTAGAGTTTTGCCAAACATGGAGGCAAGTTTGGGTTTGTTTTCTTACTTTAGATATTACAGTTTCTTGGGCCATTTTGAAGTAGGTGTTGTACACAAAATGATAGTGTTATATGTAATCTATTTCTGTAGGAAAAGGAACATATTTTCCTACCTATTATGGAGTGTTCTGATGCAAAGGACAGTTTATTTCTAGCTGTATTTTTTTCCTAGCCCTTTTTTAGTGCTGTCAGTCTTGTCCTGTGTTATTAGGACAGTAGTTTTCATCACCGCCCACTCTTGGTTGTAAAGCAATGAGATCATTTAATTTTTCATTTTGTGGGAAGGCTTGCAATTTTGAATTTTTTCTTTATACAGGATGGAAAAGAAACCCAGAAAACTTTATAAATATTGCTAATCAAATGATGCATAGTAATTTTACTGGGTTTTATAGAACTAAAAAAAGTCTTTAAAATAGAAAGTGGATCATTCAGTTGCAGAAAGGTTAAATAGTGCATTTAAATCTTACTAAAACTCTGTTATTAACTTATAAGCTGATATTCACACACACACACACACACTCCCAAGCTGACACATTTCACTTTCAGCAGCTCAGCATTTTCCAGCAACTTGTAGCAACCCCAGTGGGGTACCATACAAGTTTCTTTGCAAACAAGCAAACTTGCAGAACTGCAAAACCAAAAAATTGTAACTATTCTGGCTTCATCAGTCATTTTCTTCTTGGTATGAGTGTTTCAGCCGATCTGTCCGTGTCCAAAACACATTTTCTCAATGTGGCCCTGAGCAGGTGATTTCTTTCTGTCCTCCTTCCTGCTGAATGGACCTCGCATGAAATCTTGCTCACGCTTATTTTGTGCCAGATGGGTTGAACACATTTGCCTTTCAGCATGCAGTTGTTACATTCATGGAAATAATGCCTTCCGGAACTGGAAATTTAGGATTACAGATTCAGGAGCCTTCACTAGATAATGCATAGTACAACAGAGCACAGTTCTTGTAACCCCAGCACACAAACAACTTTGAAACTGCTCTGGAATAATTTAGATCATGCGCTCAAAGTTTGGATAATATAACTACTGATTTTCAGAAGGGATAAAATTGTATTTCTTCTGTTCTCTGACCTTATCTTTGAACAATTTTATATAAATCTTTACCTTACCCTGATATGTGTGCACATATTTTAAGAGTGAGAGAGAAAGCCCAGAAATTAGCTGACTAAAGAAGAAGCGCAATTAAAACCAGTCGAGATCGAGCATGTCCCTAGTGGTAGAGTTTCATTTTTTTCCCAGTGCCTCTTTGTCAAGAACTATCATTTTCTGGCCTTTTCACACGGAAGTCAAAGAGGACTTGACATCCTCGGAAGTATGTTTGCATCTAGTCCGATGATGTTCCTGTAAAATTGGAGATCTAGGTCTTCTAGGAATGTCTGGTTTTGACTGGGCCTTACTGCAACACCTCGACACAATGCTCTTACTGCAGAGCAAACCAATGAGTGTATCATGGATGCACGCTCAACATTTCAGCTTTACAAAGTGTGTCATATCAAACAAGTGTGTTTTTCAGAGACCTTGGATCTAACTCTTACCTACGTTTGTAGGATCCACATGGGACATGTAATGTTCCCAAATCCTCTCAAGAGAGCCATTCAGATAGGGCAGAACAGTCTTTCTAGCTCTGTAACCTTAACAAAGATTGCAGTATTCCTTCAGAGCAAAATATGCATGACATCTGGAAGCAATTATTCCTTTAAAAATCACTCTGTGAGTCAACATCACAAATGCACTCAGCGCTGAAAATGAAAACTAATAAACACTGAAGTTTCCAGTTATCCCACAGTCTGAGTGACCCGCACTGGAACAAAGTCATTTCTAGAAAGCCTGAGCAGGGTGGGCACAAAGCCAGTCCTGGATCCCAAAGCTGGCCAAGCTGTGCCGAGACAAAGAAGTAACGTTTGTATGAAATCAGATGGCCAGGGAAGTTTTCTTTCTGTTATATTACGGGAATAGGGGGGGAGTACGAGGAACCAGATCACACTAACAGACCTTGCCCATCAAGGAACTGAACAGAGCATTTATGGATTTAGAGCCAAATCATACTTTTTGGTGATATGACTCATGGTTATCTGGTCCTTTTACAACAGTCAAATGTAGGATCGTCACAGGGGCTAGAAAACCTATAGTGAAAAACTAATGTGACTGGGGTCTACTGGGCTGGTGAGGGAGCACGGATGCTCTGCTGGGCTTTGCTGGCAGAGTGGGTCTCAGGACATTTCTGGAAAGGTCAGATGCTGAAGCAGATCCTGATTGGTTTAGATCTCACCAGATGTTGCCTTCAATCTTTCCACAGTAATGTGGAATATGACTGGGAGCTGCTTTCTCATCTCTCAGCTACACAAAGGTGTGGTCTAATACAGCAATTCCTAGATTAATTATTTTATTAAAAAAATAGGGAGGACTATGGGTCCGTACCAGGCTGGTACTAGCCTGGTTTCCTATGGAAACATAAGTTAGTCTGGTTATGCTGTGTCAGTTTGTCTTTTGGCCACTCTTAAGATGAGAAAAATATTCCATTCCTTGAGTTTTGTGAAAACAGGTGACTGTGTAGGGAGGAGACACCCAAGACTAGCATGAGCTCAGCAGTGCTCACGAGCAGCAGAGGACTCACCCCAGAAAGGGGGCTCTGGGGAGCCCCAGGGTGTGCCCTGTCCCCCGTGGCACAGGGAGAGCCACAAGATACGGAGAGCCAGCAGCTTCTGGTGGTACCACCTTGTTTTTAATCCAGCATTGCCCTCCAAACATCTCTGAGGTGGGTCTCCTTCCTCCTCCTCCCACGCACCGAAGAGCGGTTTCAGTAGGGCACGCAGGCTGCTGTGCCCATGCGAAACCTCCCTGTCCAGGGGCCTTTTCATCCCCTCCGATTCCCTCCAGCCTTTTTGCAGCCGCGTGGTGCCCACTTGGCACAGGCTGGCATTGCCATGCCCACACCGGTCTGGGGAGGTCCTTTTTGCAATGCAACTTGCTGCTGCAGTGTGTCTCCAGTAACCTGCAGGGCTTGCTTAGGCAGAGGAGGGATGTCAGAGAACGTGCGCCGTGCCTTTATAATGATGCACAGTTGCTCTGTTTTCAACAATGTTGATTTTGCTGCATATTCTTCTACCCAGTGCCAGGGGCTCAACAAAGTCCTGAGGTGTTGCACTGTCTGATGAAATACCAGTTGGAGTCAAAGGCTTTAAGCATCTCGGAGTGCATCAGAGCAAAAGCCCTGATGTCGCTGTGTCAAATGGTATGATAGATGGTTCCTCATTTACTTAAGACAGGAATAATACTTATTTTCAGGGCTGCAGGAAACTCAACTGCTTAATGGTTGTGAAGATCCCTGAGTACCTACATTTCTCCAGAAGGACTAGGTGGTAGTGCTGATGTACATATTTGTGCTGATAAACGTTGTGCCCAATTTGCATGCCAGCTGGATCAGCTACTTACTTGCTATTCTTTTTGCAACCATCGTTTTTGTCATAAATATTTTCCAGACATACATCAGTAGCTCATATCGCTTGGCTGGCAAGTCTAATACAAGTCTGTCTTAGTAAGCCAGACGGTTTGTACAAAACAAGCTGACTCTGTAACCCAGAAAGTGGTCATTTCCTGATTCTTTTGAGTGTCTGAGCTCTTTCTCAATACCTACGGTACATCTGCAGGCAGATTATGGCAAGAATGTTATAACTCCATAGGCATTAATGGAGGAAATGGTATTTTGCTAGCTTGCATTACACCTCTTCCCAGTGAAATACTACTTTTAAAATAACTTCAGGTTTGATGGCTGTTGGAGGAAGTTTCAAGTTCTCAATCTTGAAACTGTAGTTTGCAGCTGTAGTAAAACATGTCGCTGAAATTTAGGTGTCACTCTGTCTTGCGTTTTCATACGGAGAGGATCTGGCAGTGAAGGGTCACTCTGGTAACTACAGAACTGTGACCCGTGTAGGCAAAGAGGGCAAAACCAAGGTGAGGTATGGGAAGGGAGAGGAAAGGGAGCTGCAAAGTGAGAAACTCATGGTGGGAGGACGTGCAGGGAAAGGAAGGATGCTAAGCCAGCAGAAGTAGCACAGGTTTGCATTGCAGCCCTCCAGGAGGCCAGAGGCAGGGCCCTGCTGAACAGCCTCCAGGGACAGTCCAGGGCCGAGACTTGTGCTGCAGCAGGTGAGGCAAAGCAATGGCAAGGGGCCATGCTGCTCCTTCCCTTCAGGAGATGATTGAGGGCTGCACAGGGAAGGGCAGGGGAGGTGTTTTGCCAGCCTGTCAGATTGTCGTGCTGCCAGTGACGTTGGTAATCTGATCAGGATGGGATTTCCTCCTCACCTCAAGGTGGCAGGCAGGGTTTGTGGTGTTCTCAGCACCCTGGAGCAAGACTAGCTTCTGACGGTCATCAAAGCATTTTCCCCTGGGATTTGTTATGACCTCTTCTTAAAGAGCATGTGGTGGCTTGTGATAAGAGCAGGAGGCATAGGTTGTTGGGTTTTGTTTTGGTGAGGGTGTTTGTTCTCCTGCATTTTCTGTATGGTGGTTGCCTGTGATGGTCCCTCCACAGTGCTCCTTGTGTTGGGCACCCTGAAGGCCTGTGGAAGGCAAGTCTGGAGCAGCCCCTGGGCTGCGGTGTCTGTGTATTGAATGAACAGGTAATTCCATTCCAGCTTCACTAAGCAGTTAAGGCATGCTGAGAAGTCCTCTAAAGGAGATACAGTCTGCTGACATGAGTGCAGAGGGCGGTCCTTCCTCTCACTGCCTTACTATCGATAGGATGCAAGCCCAAAAGGCTCTTAGACTCTAGATTTTTGACTGCAGGAGGTCACAGATCCAAGCTCCCCAGCTACTAGTGAGGGGATGAAGAAGATAATACAGTGCCACGTACCTGTGCTTTACCTTGACATTTGGTGCCAGCTCTGTGAGCTGCAGCGGACAAGCTGTAGTCCCTGGAGGCAACACAGGGGCTTCAGAGATCTTTGGTGGTCATAGAACAGGCATCTTCTCTTCCTGCTGTAGCCCACAGCTCTAACTAGTGATAGAAGGTGTACTGGAGGCTGGGTGAGACTGATGGGATGACATTGCTGCTATCTTTGACTCAGCTGGTTGGAACATGCTGGACAGTAATGCTTTCATATTTGAATCCCTTTGTTATACAAATGGCTGATTAAAAAGAAAGAAAATTGCTTGCAACCAAATGTTGTAGCAGCAGTTTGTTTCTGGTGGCTTAAATCCATGCTTTTAGTGTTTCTAGCCAAGCAGTGAGGCATGGGATGGCTTTTCTTACTGCTCTAGCTAGAACTGGACAAACTTCAGTCATGTCTGCAGACCCTTCATGCTGCCAACACTCTCTAAGGATCCTGTTTTCACATCTGCTCCATTCCTATTTCACCAGCTAAACAAAAGTCTGATTTTTAGGCAGAGATCAGTCTCCACCCAGTTATTCTCACCTTTGCATTGTGTTAAGGACAGCTAGTTTGGAGGCAAACATCTTCCAAAATCCTGCTTGTTTTGATGCCCAAAGAGGGGTCTATGCGCTTCTGACAACGCCTACGCCTGCTGTGCTGCTGCGTGGCGACGTGGCTGGGAAGTGGCACCTTAAAGAAGCTCTTCCTTCTTTCTGGCTCATCTCTGTCTTGGAGCAGCAGGAGAGCTTTCATCCTCTGTTTACTGTCAGTTGCTCAGAGTTCATCACTTACATCACTTTCGCATACGTTTTACTCTGGGCGGATAAGCAGTGATAAAAGAGCTTGTTTTATTTTGGTGCCTTGACCTGAGTGATTCACTCAAATAATCTGATGGCGCCTAGAAGGCGTGATTAAATAGCTATGATTGATTAAACAGCAATGATGGCTCCGGCCCTACATTGCACGGACGTTTCTTTGCACTTTTTAAATCCTGGCCCTGATGATAGCTGGTGTGTTATCTAAACTCTCTTTCACAGAGGTTTGCCAAAGTGCACAAGAGTCCATCCGAGAAATGCTGTGCTTGGGTCATTTTTTTAGATCAGGAGTGCAGTGAAGAAACAGCATGTCCAGTTCTAAATATACTGTCCTTGACAGACGTGAAATAAGCCTACTGATTAAAATAGCTGCCTAGTTCCCAGTTCAAGATCTTACTGTATAACATCAGCGTTTGGCTGCCCTTCTGATAAACTTGGAGAAGGACCGATTTCCATTTTGCTCCCTTCGAAAGGGAAGAGGTTGGAGGGTTGTCATGCAGCAGGAATGTACCGATTCTAAGAATTTCTAAACAAGACCCACTGCATTGCGAATGGCAGCGGGAGACGGGATTTATGGGGAGATTACTTGGTTAAACGTAGCCTGAAGGAATGAAAAATGAGCAGCCCAAAAAAGAAATTTGTTGAATATCTTGGCAATGAAATCGAGTGCCCTGATTTACGAGCAATCCTGAGTTATCTTTCTGCAAACAGATTTCTGAGAGTGGTTTTTCAACCCATGCCCTTTGAAGGGGCAGCTCTCGGTGAGATGTACGGTTGTGACCATTGCTCATAAAACGTGATGGGACAGGCTCCCTTTTTCTCTATGCGACTAGGTGGAGTGCTTAGTGGACGGTCAGCTGCCATAAAAGGGGTGCTGGTGCTTTCTTTCCCTCAGGCCTTCCTCAGCTTCGGTGGAATCCCTAATTTTCCTGTGATGATTTTTCCATGCGTGTATGCACCGGCATATGTGTATAAGTGAATCCAAGAGCCACACAAAACTGCTTCCACTGGTAAAGCATCCCGCAGGTGACAGTTCCTCTGAAATTTTCCATTCAGCTATCTGCACAAATTTAATACCACGTATGTCTCCGGGACTCTTGTTTTTGCCCATGTGAAGCTGTCTATAATGAAGTCATGAGTTATTTGACTAAAATAAGAACTCAGACTTCAAAATAAGAAACCCAAACCCACAGCTATTTTTTTCAAGTCCTAAAAAAAATAATCTTATTTCCTTTTTAAATTAATCTCTCACCACTTAATATGAACTTGCAGTGCTGCGAGACACGGAGAGCTTTTTTCAGCAGATGCTAAATCCGAAGTCAGTGGAAGATCTAAGCAAGTGGTTAAAGGTGAGCATGTGCTTGGGCGCTTGCTGAATTGGGACAGAGCGTTCAGTGTTTTCCTGAGTTGTATCTTACGTTTCAAAGGAAGGACCTTTGTTTTGCCAGACGGTTCATTTCTATTTTGCTATGCGCTGAGAGCTCGGGATAATCCCATTTGGAGAGAAGCAGAGAGGAGGGAAGGTTACACTTGGGAAAAGCTATTTTCAGTAGTTCTGTCTTTTTCTAACTCCATTTTCCTAATTATGATCAGCTAATGCTGACAGACTGGTTCACAGAAATTAAACCCCATTATACAGTACAAACAAGTCAATGAGGCCTGGAGTCGGACCCTACTTTAAGATAAGTAAAATAAAGATCCCCTGTGGCTTTTAATTCCTTTTTATTTAGTTACTTAATTGAACCTGCACTGTTCTTCCTTTGTAATTGATTGCCACACAGAAAAGGCAATGAAACAGAAAACTTTATTTTCTCTCCAGTGATTTTTATGGTAATCACGGAAATGTTTTTATTACTTCCTTTTGGGACATAAAAATTCTCAATATAGGCAAAGGGAAATCAATGTTAGTTAACTGAAGGCATTTACATGGTTGGAAGATTAAATGTTGTGGGGGGTTCGTTGGTGGTGTTTTGGGTTTTTTTCCCTGTTGTTGGTTTGGTTTTGGTGTTGGTTGTTTTTTGTTTTTTTTTTTTTTTTTTTTTCCCCCCTCTCTGGTAAATCAGCTCAGATTTTTCAGAATAGAATGAATCTGGCATTTTATTGTCCCTTTCTGTTTTCAAAGATGAATCTACAAAGTTTAAGGACCTGGTCCAAAATCCACCATAGCCAAATGGGAATTGTTCCATCTAATTCAGTGGCTTTGGATCATGCTTTAGAAGCACATATTCAAGGCATATTTATATATGTATACACATACACAGATGCCTATCTGCTCCACATGCCATTTGTCATAACTGCGATTAATCTCCGAGCAAGATAGGGAAGGAAAATTTGGGGTTTTTTTTCTGGATTTAATGAAAAGCTGATGTTAATTCCCCAATTCTATTATTTCTTTTAAATCTCATTCCTCTCGTACTTCTCTCCGTTTCTTTAATTTGTGAAGCTTGGTTTTCTTAATTTTGTACATGTTCCCCCTTCTCCTCCCTTTTTATTTCGGTGGGTGCAATGGTCTCGTGGACACAGTACACCCAGCACCCACCACTGCACCCAGCACCCCTTCCCTTCATGAAGCTATGGGTATTTCTTGATGATGAACTCTGAGCTGGCTGAGAGTTAAAGGACTCAAGTCTGAAAGTCTAAAGGAGTTGCCAACTTTCCCCACCCTTTGCCTTTGTGCATACAGCTTTTTGCCTTGAAGCAATTTTAATAAAGACTATGTAACAACATAGTGTTGGCATAGCATGAGCAACATTATTCCATCTGTTTCTAGGGAAAATGTAAAAACATGTGTTAGTATAACATTAAGGTTCCAATTTTCAACAGTTAAAAATCAGGCAACACTGAAGTTACAGACTGCTTTTCAAAACTATTTAGTAATTTTCATTTTCTTTTTTTTTTTTTTCTTTTTTTTTTTGGAACTTGAGTTCAGACACCTTTTAAAAAAGTCTTGTGGTTGAAGAGCTTTGAGCACCCATTCCTTGGAAATGAAGGCTCTGTTAGCTACATCAGTTTGGGCAGCCAAAATTATTGCTTTCTGTTGATAGTGTTGCAGAGCTGATATTTTAAAGAGTATTTAGTCTCTCACTAGAGAGATGAATGAGGGCTGTAAAATTGTATTTGCAAACATTCATCTTAACTTCTATGAGAATTAACCTTACATTAGGCAGAGGGCTTGAGCACGCTAAATTTAATATTTTGCCAAACTCAGACTGGTATATAAAAAAGAGCTTTCGAGAGAATATTCAGTGCTTTTCTGAATCAGAGCCTTAACACCTATTTTTTATTTGATTTTTCATGTGAATAATTACAAAGCTAAATCAGGAAGGGTTTTTACTATCCATCACATTTTAAACAGTGATGATAGAATATCCTGACAGTGCAATTGTGGTTATTTGTGCCAAAATTCTCATTTTAAGAGTTATGCTGGTACAGTCAGGAAACAAAGCGATGCAGCATGTGGCTTCCTGGCATTCATACCTAGTGAGAACAGCTTTCACCATCAGTGCTGCAAACCCAAAACAATGTTCACAGGGAGATATCCATCGACACAGGGCAAACAGGTGATCAAGGAGTGAACAAGAAAAGGTGCTTTGCTGGACCTGATACTATGAACAAGGAAGAGCTGGTTGGAGACATCATGTCAAGTCAGAGGCAGCCCTGGCTGCAGTGACCATGAGACTGTGGAGTTGAAGACCCTAAGGAGGAGGGAGCAGGGCCAAAACCAGGACCATAGCCCTGGATTTCAAAAGGGCGAAATGCAGCCTCTTCAGAGATCTGCTTGGAAGAATCCTATGGAATACAGCCTCAGGGAGGAGTCCAGGAGAGATGGGGGCTCAGGAAAGTACCATCTCAAAGAGTCGGAAATTAAGCAAAAGTGGCAGGAGGCCTGTATGCATGAGCAAGGAGTGCCAAACTGAACTCAGACATACAAAGTGTATGACATGGAAGCAGCAGCAGGTGACCCAGGAGAAGTGTAGAGATGCTGTCCAATTTTGCAGGGACGTGGTTTAGGAAAGCCAAGGCTGACCTGGAGTTGAATCTGGTGAGGTATGTGAAGGGCAACCAGAAAGGATTCTGCAAGTACACAAACAGCAAAAGGAGGACTAGGGAACATGTGGACCTGTGCTGAATGGTGCAGGAGAACTGGTGACAAATGACATGGAAAAGGCCAAGGCACTTCACACCTTCCTTCCTTAGTGTTTACTAGGAAAATCATCCTCCAGGAATCAGAGACCTCTGAGACCTAGACATACTGGAGAAACCCCAGTGAAGAGCCACAAGGATGATTATGGGACTAGAGAAAAGGCTGAGAGCGCTGGGTATGTTCTGCTTGAAGATAACTTTCAGAGGGGATCCTATGAATGTATGTAAATACCTGATGTGAGGGAAAGAAAAGAGAACCAGACTCTTCTTGGTATTGCCCACTGGCAAGACAAGAGGCAATGGGCACAAATTAAAAAGAGGAAGTACCACCTGAACAGGAGGAAACTCTTTTTATTGTGAAGGTGGTAAAATGCCAGCACTGGTTGCCCAGAGAAGTTGTGGAGTCTCCATCCATAGAGATATTCAAAACCCAACTGGACACAGTCCTGGGCAAACCTGCATTAGCTGGCTGTGCTTGAGCAGAGAGGCTGGACAAGATGACCTCCAGAGGTCCCTTCCAACCTCAACCGTTCTGGGATTTGCTTGTCTCCTATTTAAATAATCATCAGCTCATAGAGCAGAAAAGATACCATACAACAGATGAGTTACCACACATCATGGTTATTAAATTTTAATGGTAAATAGGGAGTTCAGAACGAGAATAGTTTGAAGGTTTTTTTGTGAAAGCTCTTTAATCAATATTTCTGAAGAACAAACTCATATTGTGAATGATCCAATAACAAAACTTAGATAAAATGTGTAATTATGAATAATGATTCAAGCAACCCTGCTACTGCTGATTTTGTATGACTGTGTCCTAGCATCTATGGCCTTTGGTTTGACCCCGAGTCACCAGCAGAAATTGGTTGAATTCAAGTGGCTGACTCCTATAAAAGTATTTAAAGTTTCTGTAACAGTTAAAAAGTTCAAAGGCTCTTTCTTGTTCATCCTTGGAGTGTTATTAAGTCCCTCCTAAAAAAATAAAAAAAATCCATCTTTTTAATAGGTATTACACAAAAGTAGCAGAGCAAGACATTTCTTTTAGAAAAGAAATTATATTTATGCTAGGTATGGGTAACACACTCAACTTAGAGTGACCACAAGTAAATGTTATCCCATTATTTGATGCCTGCAATACATTCAATATAGATTGCACCGCTTATCCAAAACCTTTAGGTAGCATGAGGTTCTGAGATGGTTTTGATGGTGGTGGTGGCTGCACAGCGGTTGTTGGTTTTTTACCTTTTTTATTTTCTTCTGGGTTTTTTGATAATTTACTGTGGACGCTATAGTAAGAGAGAGAAAGCCGTCATTTCATGATAGCTGCTGTGTTGTCTGATACGGTTGTTTGCAAATAAATCCAAGTACGCGTTCTTCCTCACGCGTTTTGTGAATGTGGCTCTACTTGTGCTCCTTGACATCGAGTGCATGCGAGCTGATGGCATCCCCAGCAGCTCTGGGCTGGCCTTCTGAGACCAGGGTGGACTTGCTCCCCAGCCCTTTGCAGTGCTCCTCCACGAGGGAGGCCCTGTGGATCCTTCACACCCCCTGACTGCTGGAACTGGCTGCTCTCAAATCTGCATTTTTAATTTTTTTTTCCATGAGGTATGAGTCATCAGAGTCATCAAGCTGCGACCTCGTAAAAATGGCTTTTCTAGAGCCATAGAAACCACAAGATCCCATTACAAGCCATTTCATTTTTGGTGCCTAATGGGAGATCAGCAGTAATAAGGCAAGAGGATATTCTTAACTCTTTCTCAGATTCCCTTTTTCCGCTTTAGTAAAAACAAAGCTCACCAATAAATGAAATTCAGCTCAGATGGGTATTCTCTGTACTTGCTGCGCCAGTGACTGGTTAGTTGACAGAAGACTGCCAAATGTCTGTTCAAGTTTATTAGGTTTTCTTCCTGCAAAAAACGTTTGCCCCTTGCAAGATATTTCAGCTACTTCAAAGGTCTCAAACCAGCTGCTTCTTTTTTTTTTTTTCCCTCCATTTTTTTCGTTCTCATTTGTGATTTTAGAGATCATATAAGTGAAAGTGGTAAGGGGCAAATTATCAAGGTTGCAGGCTGGATCCCTAAGCAGATAAGCAAACCTTCACAGCCAGACAATAGAGCAAGTCGGTGAAGTCAGTGTAGCCCAGTTCTGCAGGGAAAACTGCAGAGCTGGGACTCATGGGGTCTCACTCATTAATTTAATTGTAGCAAATAAAGAAATGAAGAGGGTAAGAGGGCAAACAGACACAGAAACACCTTTTGAGCTTACAAAACAATTGAGCTGTATGTGCTGTTGGCCCTATTAAGGTAAGTGATTCAACATAGACCAACTTTCAGCCCTGTGCAGAGCTCTTGTAAAAATTAATGTGAGCAGTATGCTGAAAAATGTAGAGGCATGGGACACGTAAGCAAAGACTGGAACTAAACTTATGGTTGGCAGGATGGGCAATGCATGACTGGGAGGTGGTGGGCTGTGGAGCATCACATGCACTTTAATTATCAAGTGCTTTTTATTGTCTGTTGGGGGCCTACTCAACTTAAGATGTTTATATACATATGCAAGAGTCTGCAGTGTAACAGGCTCTGCATTGTGCTTAATACTGAGGGAGGACTGTCACTGGGGTCAGAGACCTACCCAGCCAGAGCTTCACTAAGGGACCCTGAAGTCAGTGCGAGCATGTGTAAAATAACGCAAAGGATTGTATGTCATATTTTTCTGCCTCTTTTCCCATAGTGCTTTCTCCATATTGTTATATCTGTTTTCAGCTCAGTGCAGGCCTGAGGGATAATGGCAGATGACTCATGGCCCAGACACCAGTGGCAACACATTTGCCCTGTGTCTGTTGGCCGAGTGCTACTGGCTGAAGTCAATGGCTCTACCTCAAGTGTCTGGTCTTGCTTGGATCTACTTGAGAAATGGCGTTTACTCTTCTTCTCTGTGTTTTTACTTTATGAAATCTCCAAGGGTGTGCCAAACTCACTCATGGCTTACCTCTTCCCCACCAGGCGTGAACAGATTTAGGGAAGCTCTAAATAGCACAGGTAACGAAGAGATTTTATTTTCTGAGTTCTTCATTTGCCTTTGTGGAGAAAATTTCTAAAAACAGTGAATAATTGCCAGTGAGGAGATAACTGTGTTGGGGACAAATGGATGCCTGTGCAGTTACTCCCAGCCACTGTCCGGGCAAATTTAGGAAGCTGTGTGTAACCACAGGGATGTTTCTTTTCCACCTCAAGTAGCTGGGGCCATTTTAGGATTAATTTTCTGTAATTTGGCCAAAAACTGTTCTAAAAACTTTCCCCATGGCAAGGACAAAGAGCAGAGAGGCTTTTAATGCTAACCTCTGAACCTTACGGGTACTGCAGTGGGAGGACCCCATAATTTAGACTGAGACATGGGCTCCCTATTAGCCACCCGGTGTTATGCCTGGCCTCTGGATCACCCGGACAGGTCCTTGCCAGGCAGCGTTGTCCCAGGTCCAAGAACCAGCTCCCCCTTCCGAGCCATGTGCCACAGCCAGCTGGGGTCATCAAATGGGGTGAGGTCTTGTGGATACTGTGGAAAAGCTGTGAACATTGTTTCCTGTAGCTACACTTTGTACGGATTCCCACTTTGGATGTACAAAAGCAAAGGCTGTGCCATCTCCAAGGACACACAATGAAACTCAGGGGCTTCTTCTCAGGTAGCTGCATCTTCAAACAAGCTGACTAAAGGAAAAGAGCATTATCAGAAGGTCTGAGCCCTCTGGAGGTCCAGATCAGTCGTGCTGTTTAGTATCTATGTACCTGTCACTCTGCTTTAGTTTCATCAAGTAATGGAAAGTGATGAAAACCAAGGAAATGAGCTGAAGTAACTCCATGCTGGATAAATTGAACATAGTGACAGACTAGAGGCAAGGGCAGGCTCCCCTGACTAGAGCGATATACAGATGATGGATGTGATGAAATACACAAATGCTTCTGTCCTATGGTTTTTACTGGAGTTAAGGTGTTTCCTGCCTGTGACAAGCGATGAGAAGAGATTTTTCAGGTTTCTTTTTGTAAGATTTTTCATAACGCAGATGTCTTCTATGTGATCTTTAATACCAGCAAAAAAGGGGTGTCTATGAAACCTTAGAAGCATAAGAACTTTTCAACGAAGTGATGTCTAACATGACTCTTCCCTGTGCGTTGTTATTGATCATGTTAATGACCCTCATTTGTTGACTTCCTTTTTGCAGTACCAGGGGATCATTAAGTGGGCATTCCTTAATATTTTAGGTCTAGAGGTTACTTGGCTAGAGATGAATGTAGTTATACTTTCATTTGCCTGCTTCTGTTTTACTTTCCACTGGCTGGAAATTTACTAAAAGAAAATCATCACAGTAAATCTGTCCAACAGTGTGGTGATGAGTCCTGAGGAGAAAAGTAGGCTGCATCATTTTTAGTACAGAACTGAAGGATTTCATCTGGGTATGCACAAAGACGTGCCAGGCTGCGCCAGAGGTAGAATTCATCCATTTAAACCCAAGACTAAAAAGGGGCTTCAAGTTTCTATGAAACAGAGCTCAGATACTGTATTCAGCTTTTTGCCTGGCTTTAGAAGTAACTCTGACAAAGTCAATACGATGCAATGTGCAGTGAACCATATATCACAGTATCCATTCAAAATCCTAGTGCAAATACTGAGTATTTGAAGACTTAAAGTAATTGACATCCTGTCAGGAGCAGCAATGAGGACAGCATCAACACAGAGAATGTGAATTGGATCTTTTCCTGGGACATTGATTTACGGGCTTCAGATTAGAACACCAATAAAAGTGACTTAAAAATGGCCTCGCAGTGATGGAATATTTTTTGTTGGAACAAAATGTATGTGTAAGTGTATACATAACACATATAGGAACTGATTGGAAGATAATCAGATTAAAATATTGATGTGAAGATCAGGCTTCTTGCCTAGCCATCTTACACAAATGAAACATGATAATCCAGAGACTACTTTAAACAATTACTTTCTAAAATCCTACCTTGCCTTGACCTTTCCAAACTTGCCATTGATGTAAAAAAGTGGAAAGTTAACTCATTAGGAGTCTGAATATCAAATTTTGGTCTTTCAGGTAGGTTATGCAGGAAAATTGTACATGACTCTAATGACTACTGCAGTAAAACATGAGTCCAGAGTGGATATGTAAATTTTTGAGATCTCTCATGAGCTGCTGTACATCGGCACTCATCAACTGCTACCTGAAGAGATGGTTTGATAGGCATTTGCTTAAGATCCTGAGGTTAACCTAGACACAAGCACTAGACACAGGAGAACCAAAGCTATCCTAAGCTATTCAAGAAGCAAACCCATTAAAGACTTCCGGTGTGCTCTGTCCATCTGTGGCTTGGCAGAATATAGAACTCAACACCACCTGAAGCTGACAAAGAGTAAGTGCTCATTGGAAGGATTGGCACATATGAGGTCATTTTGGCTTTCCCTGCAAACACCTGTCGTACAACATGCACAAGGAACTGGACAGAGCTTTTTTTAATCTTGTGAAGTGCAAAAGGAGAAGAGACATAGAGATGTGCACGAGAAAGATATTTTTCACTCTAGATGAGCAAGTGTTAGACAAGAAAGAACTTTAAAGTTGTTATTTATTGAGAAGTTTGTGTGCTGTGTATTTAAGTGGATGCTGGAGATGATAAAATCATGCTCTGCTCCCCTTTTTAATAATGAGGATAACATAGTTCAGCTGCAGAAATTTTAGCACTGATTGGGTACTGGGTACTAACAGCATACTTCTGCACCGGATCCCACTGACTCTGTTGCATTGGACAAACTGGGAGTGTACTTTCTGCAGAAAAGGAGCACGTTTTACTCTGCTTTTTCTTGCTTGGCCAACAGGTAAATTCAGAGTCAACAGATCAGCTCAGGAGTAAGAAGGACCTAAAGAGATCAAAATAAAGGTAAGTGCTAATATTCACTAAAGTTTTTTTGTAAAAAGTAGCCTATAAATGTTTCTGGTGTTCTTGGTTACTGAAAGCCCCATTTTGTAATCTGGCTGGAGTGAGCTTCAGGCTGTGCCCCTCCACCCACAGACAGGTATCTCCTTTGGGGAGTATGTAAACATAGAGTTACTCATGGGAACAGTGCAGAAATTTTTTCTCACTCTTAACTTTATCTAGTGTGGAAAATTTGGCCCTAAGCATTACATTTAGAGTGCAATTGGTTTAGCAATACATGGGGACTTGAATCCTGATGTAAGTTATTTAAACAGGTGCCACGTCATATTAATTGCAAACAAAAGGCTTGCCGCACCACCTATCTGGTTGCATTAGTCAAAGTTAATGAATTATTTAATTATTTAGACGTGTCCTCCAGCATCTGCACATTCTGCTGGAAACTGGTCAGCTCGGGCCCTTCAACCCGGCAGAAGCACGTATCTGGCCATCACCAGTGGGGGTGGGAAGCACAGGAGGAGGGTACTGGGACAAGTTTTCTGTGCTGTTATTTTTCCAGCCCTTTCAGCAATTTCCCCCTGTGCTGGACTGCAGCACTACGGTCAGTTTTCTGCCCCCTTATCCTGTTGTCTCCCCAGCAGCACCTGGGGCTTTGCTTCCCTCTGGTCAACAGTTGGGGGCTTATTACCTTTCAGTCTTACCCACTGTCACCTGCACACAATATACAATTTTTCTCTGGTTTACTGTGTGCTGCTTCTGCATTTCTGCAAAGTTAACTGATTTTTAATCTTAATTTTAAGCAAGTCCTTAAATCTTGGGCTTTAGGCTATGCTTAGAGAAAGGGAAGAGGGACTGGCTACCAAATATTCTCTAACACCTTTCTGAATTCAGCCTGCAACTAGTCTTCAAACTTACAATCATCTTTGACCACCAATGCTAACAAAGCAGGCAAGTCTGTCCAGTTACATTGTTCTTTATAAAGCCCTTGCCATTTGTTGTTTGTTTCCTTCGGCATTGAGCAGATTCCTGGATACCTTTTGCTGTTTTCTGTCTTGTCTCCTCTCTCATCCCCAGGGCCTCAGGGCAGAGCCCTCCTGCCCTAAAGGAGGCTTCTACTTTGGCTGTGGTGGGGGAGAGAGGGGCCAGGGGAAGCATCTGTCGGGGATAAAAGCAGGATAATGGCACACAGAGGATGAAATTGTATTGAGCGTGAGGTCACGGGGTACTCTGTGCCCTTATGGCACTTGCCTGTGCTGCTCCATGCTCTCCTCTGCTTTTCCTCACGAGGAATCTGCTACATAAAGACCAAAGTAAGAGGAGATGAGGAAACCGCTGATTGCACTGGAACAAAGAAGGGTGGCACTGGGCTTTACTGGGAAGATGGGGAAAGCCCGTGGTACGCAGAAGGAGGCGAAGGCGGTAGAGGATGTCCAGGTGCTGCCCCGCAGAACAGGAGACTCCTAAAGCTGCCAGTCCTACAATGAGAAGATGTTCAGTGGTAGCAGAACAAGGCCAAAGTGTTTTGTTTTGTTTTGTTTTTTTTTTAAAACCCACATGTTCAGACTTAAAAGGCCCGACAGCATTCCTCCTGTCCTCTCTGAAGTTAACAACAGCCATGTGCATGCGACGTGAGGCAGGACCACTCCAGTGCCGTATGCATCCTGGGTGAGGGATGCTATCTTCCTCCCCTTGGTGCTGGGCAGGGGGTTATCAGGCCTGGGGGTCTGCGTCTGTGGCAAATAACACTGATGGTACCGGTGTCTGACCGGGGTCCTGTGTTAGCCAAAACATTCAGGAGCACGGCCTCTGCTCAGGGGAGGGAGCAAGGGCAAACATTTGCCAGGTGATCTTGGAGAGACTTTCAAGCAGAGTGTCCTGGATCCTACCTGATTTGTCTCTTGAAGTATTTTGTGTCCTGTGTGTGAGCAGAAAAACCGTTGCAGTTTTAATTGCTGACTGTAATTTGGTCTGGGCTTTGGGAGTGAGGCTTGGGCTCTGAGAACTGGGTCTGGACTCAGGGCACATCTGCAGTCTCACCCCACAGGCCTGACAGAATGAGGAGCCTCAAAACCAAGTTTCGTTACCAAAACAAAAATGCCGCTCGGTGCATGTGTACAACCATGGCTATTCGTATGTAGTCCCTTGTTAGATCGAAGCTGTCACTTTGCAGACTGCCAGGCAGGGTAGTGCCCCTGGGCTGCCGTCCACGCGCAGGTGCAAAGCTGTCACCCTGTCGGTGCGATGCTGCTTTGCACGCTGTCAGCGGGTTGCTCCCGTCTCGCCATCATTCATTTCCATGAAAGCACGTGTGTGCTAAAAGACATACATAGGTACAGACAGGTGTATTGGGTGCATGCACGCCATCCACTGCTCATGTGGTGCAGGACATCCTTTAAAAGGCAGGTCACTCTTCAGAGTTACTATTGAAAATCTTTATTAATAGGAAGTGATTAGAAGCATTGTTTGGTATAAATGCAGCTTTATTCAGTGATTCACATTCCTAGAAGTGCTTAATTCTCTAAGAGTCCCCCACGCTCCGTTTTGGATTTTATAGTAGCAAATACAAATGCAAACTTTCATTGTTGCGTGGCCAGATGCAGTCCTACAGTCTAATTTTCCTAGACCAGACTGTACCACTGTTTGCAGTACGAGGCAGGTGGACACGAGTGGATGAAGAAATAAGGATGGGAAGGAACATGCAGGATATGAGCAATCCCTTGACAGGACCTGGGAGAGGCAAGCAAAGCTCCGGTAAGAGTGGGTCATACAATGTAATGGTAGGTGCTTTCATTTTCCAGCTATAAACTGCATGCTGTGTTGTCGTCTCTCCCATGGTCTTAGAAATGGATCAGGCCAAAATAATCCAAAATCACACAATGTGCTTATCTTTTGTTGGAGCCCGTGGAAGTGGCCCATGGGCCACAGAAGTTGAAACAAATTAATTTTAGAGCTTGTCTGTCGTCTTTGAGTTTCCTGACTTCAGAAGTGAGGAATGGATTTCAAGATGTCTTTCACATAGAAGTGCTCTGGGACTTCATTTACTGATGGTTTTAGTACAGGTTTGAGCTTCAAATGAAAAGTCCAGTGGAAGGACAAGTGACTGCAATTAATAAAGGAAAGTCATCTCTCATTTTAATGTTCAGGTCAGGTCTTTTATATACATGTTGGTAACAGCAAAGTTGTTCTCACTTGTCTCTACTGATATTTGGTTTCAGAGGAGAAGGTTGCAGCCTGACGAGCAAAGCAATGAGTGTTTACCATTTAGTTTCATCACAGAGATTGGATGTGGCAGCATCTTGTTGTCATGATTGTTGCCTGAACCAGCTAGGAAGTTAAATATTTCATTGTGATGATTTTGATACTTGCACTCGTCTCCCGTGGATTCATAATTGAAGACATCACAAAACAAAACAAACCTCCCCCAAACAATTGTGTGTGTCTAAATTGCCTACATATGTTTCCTGTTCCCAGTTATACATGGCTTTCTTTTTAATATAACTCTTGGCATGACAGAAACCATGCTGGTGACATTATTGGTATCGTTGGCCTAGAATGTTTTCAATAACACCAAGTTTGTTGGGACATAGCGTGAATTAGTTGTCAGTTCTTGAGAAGTAAAAATTTAATTGCTGATCAAATGTTTAAAATATGACTTGTATTACTGACGAATTCCCATATAAATTCTTTCTTGTGTCCATTAGGGGAGAAGCCAAAAACTGGCAGCGTGGCAGCTCTGCTCGGCAACTGCAGTTTGGAAGTCAGCTCCAGACTTCTATTCCAGACTGAAATTCTCATGTTTTTCTTTGGTTTTTTTTGTTTGTTTGTTTGTTTGTTTTTTTTGTTTGTTTGTTTGTTTGGGGTTTTTTTTCTTTTTTTCATTTGGCAGGAAAGGCTGAAAATAAGTTTAGGCCAACCTGAAATAAGTCTTTCCCCTATTCTATTTTTCCAAGATAGTTATTAAGCTGACAAATCAGTTGTTATGCAGCTCTATCTATTATGCTCTGTATAAATCTATAGTTCCTACCAAACTGTTCTGCCTCACCTTCTTTCACAACCAACATAAAATGGCCATGGAATCAAAGTAGTTTTGCAGATGTCCCTGCAAAAAAAGTGGACTTTTACCTGTGACGCCATAGAAGAAGTGAAGGTAAACCAAAGCAGAAATTTTTACTGGGTTCAGCTCCAAATGTATTTTTACAGACAAATCTATCCTTCCTTCCTGTTTGTGTTGAGATTACCAGACCATTAATACTGTTCTTCCCTTCTTCTGACTTGCACGTGCCTCTCTCGACAATGTAGTGTGCAAACCAATTAGTCACACTCCACTGAAGTACTGTTAATCGAATAGATAGGTCACTGTTAGGTCAGAGGAAGTGGAGGAGAAAGGGAGATTTACTGTGGGAAGAAACACCAGTGCTATACAGGAGCCCACTGGTGATGGGGAGTGGAGGGCAGCGATGCTTTCCCTTCCATCAGCACACCAAGGTCAGAACTTTCCTTCTGCAGCTGTGTGTGTGTGGGGAAGTTAATCCAGGATTAATGATGTCAGATTCCCTTAACACACAGAGTTATGAGCTCAGGATAGATGTTCCCAGGATAGCAGACCAATTGGGTCATTTTTCTGTACCAGTATGGCAGTTCAAAGTTTCTTCAACCTCTTTGTCCAGGACCTTTTGCTTACTCTAAAAGCAAAATGTGACACCTGCTTGTTCCAGTGGCTGGCAAAAGAGCCTGACCTAGGGCCCCTGTAACCTCCCATGTCTGTGCTCAGCTTCTCAGCAGAGTCCCTGAGGTATCTGTCTGAAGGCGTGCACCAGAGCGGGTTGACCCTTCATGGCCAACAGAGTCCTTCTCCAGAGCAAGTTCCTTTCTCCTTTGCTGGCTAAATATTTCTCTGTGCTCATTTCTTCACCTACACTGTCATCATCTGGAATTTGCATTCAAGTTAATCACATCAGTTAATGTTTGTACCTTGTTTGAAAAGCCTGAAGTAGTACAATTTTTTATTACTTCTTTTGTTTTCTTCCTCATATTCTCTCCAAGTCCAAATCACAGGGCGCACACATCTCTGTACCCTATTGTCGTACTGAACAACTCATCCCTGTTTTCAGCTCAGTCACTGCCTGTTTAACTCCTGTGTTGCTGGAAATACGTTATGGAACTGGGGCGAGTTAAACACTGCTAATTGCTTCGTATCGTAATCATGGTACTGGCTTTACGCGTGCTTGTAAAAGATGGTGAATACACATTTAGTGCATTTCTGCAGTGTGTGTGTATAGCACAGTCTTATCTTTTGATAAGCAAAAACTCTCCCTCTCTCTTACCTTCTTTGCTACCTGATTGCTGGCCACAGACCCTCTCCCCAGGGTCCTCTGTGTTTTTCCACCAGAAAAAGCAGGAATATGCCAAACGTGGATAAAGTTTTGGGTTGTGAAGCTTCTATGGATCATGTATGAACTATTAAAGGAGGGGGTTGTTTTTGCAGTTGTTTTTCCACCCCCTCCCACCCAAAGGCTCATAGGTTTTTATGAGAATTTTTACTCTTTAGATGTAAAGGCTGTGTCAGTGACAAATATCAGGTCCTTCCTCCAGAGCATGTGGTTCAGGGATCTTATAAGCATAAAATCGCAAACAAGAGCTTCTTTTTTGGAAACAGACCAACTATTTTGCTGAAAATATTAAAAAAAATAAATATTTCAAGCTGGACAGAGCCATCGTGGTTGATTCAAACCAAGTGGTTACAGCCTGGCAAAAGGAATAAAATGAAAGCAGGGGCTAAGAGCAGAAAGCGATGAGTATCGAACTCTGTGATATTAAAGAAATTGGTTATAACAGTGCTTATTCTGGAGTGCGTGAAAACATCCAGCAGTAAGAATCCAGCTGGGCAAAGAGGTGAAAATCCCCCACTCTTTTGTGGTAGTTTTGTTTCCTGAGGGACAAATCTATTGCCATCTGTGATGAGTTCAAACAAACTGCTCTTGTGGTAACAGAGGTAGTATTTTTAGTGGGCACAAACCAGCCTGGCTGCAGTCAAAATAGCAGCTGCCCGAATTTTCTTTCCTGTGTTCATTGCAGCTGGCATTGGTGACACTCCATGTTAAGGGGGAAAACCCAGTGGACCATAGCATGGCATTGCTTGTTTTCCTCGTCTCTTAATTTTCCAGGCTGATAAACGTGGTGGAGGAGATGCACGCAACAATTATCACTAAGGTTTGTGGCTCGAGAAGCTCAGCTACAGAATTTCCCTGCAACCACAAGGACTCAATTCAGCCAGAAAATCCCAAGGCAGCCTCTGCATCGGTCTTTGAATCAGCACAGGCCCACGCTGGGGAATGCTCCTCTCTGGCACTGGTGTGTCCTGGGTTGATCTACCTCCAAACTCATGTTCACCAGCGTGGTTCTCAAGCCACCAGCCAGCACCTGTGACTCTCAGGTGGGCATGTCTCAGTGTACTCTTGTCGTGTCCAACAGCCTGACCTTCTTCTGCCTTCTTTTTACTTCCACATCACATTTTGTTTTCTCTGACCATCACATTTCTTGCTTCTCTCCGAGCTGTCAAACATCTGCATCTCACTTTCCCCTCTTTATCCTTCTCCGTACCCAGATCCTGCTGACACTCACTTTGTTCCCACACAGAGAAAGGCAACACAGGACAGGAGGCCCATGGAGCTGTGAAAATCACTGTTATTTGTTATCTAGGCTATGAACTCGCTAGGTTTCAGAAGATAATGAAACATTTTAAATACGATGCTTGGATAGGTTGGAGGTGAGTAGTCACGTAATGGAAGTCTTTGACTTTATTTCAGGTAGTTTATTTGGCTCTCAGCTATCGCTTTTCCAATCCCCAGTAATGCCTACCTCTGTCTTCGTTCTCAGACTTTCCTATTTTGCCCATGCGGTTTCCTTGCTGGGTTGCTTCAGCTGGGAGAGGACCTGTTTATACTCATGCCCATTGGACAAGTTTGGTTTTTCCAGGAGACTTGCCAGTTGTGGCTGAAATCTCTCAACCCTGAGTTGAAAACCCATCAGAAGCCCTTCGAAGCTGGTAAACACAATGGCCTTATCCCACTCCCAGACTCTTCTACACGCATCGCACTTCAGTGAAACCGTCTCTTGTCAGCCTGCCCATGTTTCTGTTCTGCAAACACAACCTGGGGCCTTTCTCCATGCTCAGGGTCACAGCTGATACATCCTCCAGACCTTCTCCACAGGACCCTTCTGCCCTGCTGAATCCACTTGCACCCCATGCGATCACAGTTGCTCAGAAATGCAAACTTCTGCTTTAACAAAAGAATTGAGTTGATTCCTGGCAGAGAACAAAAACTTACCAAAGGTTTTCATTTTGACCTGGTCACCTTTTTCTCCCCTAAGCGCAGTCTTGAACCTGAAGCACCTCCAGTGTTTAGTGGAGCGCTAGAAGCAGCAAGAGAATGCAGTGTGTGCCCGAAAGCAACAGAAAAATGGATCAGACTGCTGTTAAATTGAAAAGACAGACCAAAACATCCCAATGAGGCAGGAAGGCAGTAATGAGTCACACCCCAAGATGGGCTAAATAGTAATAGAAAAATGTTTCAGTTCCCTGCTGGGGCCAGAAAGTTGATTTTTCACTCCCAACTGGTTTCTTTTCCCTCTTAAGTGAGTTACTAGCTGTAATTTATGATGAAATAATTCCTTTGGGAAATTATTCCTTTTGGGTAAAGAATGATGAAAAGGAAAAGAGATCCTCCTCCCTCCCCATTCATCAAATCAATGAGAATAGCATTCAGAAAATTCTGATATCATGAGACAGGCTAGCCTTTGCTTCAAATTTTGTTTGGCTGATTATCCTGGAAATGGATCGAGCGGTGCTCTTCAGTCTTTTTCTTCCTTTCCCAATGAACACTAGGAAAAAAAGAAATTGTTTTACTATGAAAAACAGCTTGCATTTCACGGGTGACCTTTTCTTTTTGGCAAAAAGATTTTTGCCACATCTTTTTGAGAAGGCAGCCTTGCATTATTTATGATAAGCAGTTTACCAGGACAAATTTAGTTTAAATCAAATTCTAGCAAAAATATCCAGCTTCTGTGGCCTGAATTCAGTGCTGTCATGGTTGGATATACCTTAGCCAAGTCAAAGGATTGAGATTTTGGAGCAAAATCTACCAAAATATGAGGTGAGGACAGAGTTCTGGCATCCACAGTCACGGTCTTCTATGTTGCAAGAAACGGTGGGACTAGCTTGTTGATTCCTAAGCTATTGTGACCGTGTTTGTGCTGTTGTATGTCGAGGGCAGAGTTAAAGCTGTGTGGGTGAGTATTTTTACCAAGCAGCTGTTTGGAAAAAGCACACAACAGCAACCATAACTCTGCTGAAGTTAAGGCTTCTTGGTAGGCAGGAATGTATTTGTGACTTTCATTAATATGTTCAGCAATGAGTTCAGTGTACCTGCAAGATAAATTAGATGTCTTCCTCCATCATCCAATGTTATGGTAAGCTATTTTGCTGATACAATGCAGAGAATGGAAACTTGGCTAACTTTGGGTTTGAGGTCCCAGACTAAAGAGGCCGATTAGCGGCCCTGCAGCTGGCATGTTATTGCATGGTATTAGGCAAGATGAATGATGGCTGTGTTTGGGCAGATTTTTTCCACAATTTAAGAGAGAGAAAAATCAGCTTGTTGTTGATCCAGATTTTGTCATAAGTAATTTGAAAGTTCTCTGTGGGTTCATTTGGAGTCAACGAGAAAATGCATGTCGATGTACATTGGATTTTAGTGAGAAAGCAGTGTTTTACAATCATCCCTGGTCCCCTAATAAAGCAGTTCACAATTAATTTGCAAGTTTGGCGGGAGTTCAATCACTCTTTTCTAGCTCATTAAAAAAATTATAAATTACAATATAATTACACGCACAGCAATAGTTCAGTCCAGGAGACTCCTTGAATGCCATTAGGAGACATGTCGTATCCAAATGCTGCCAATGTTAGCTAAAAATTCAGAAGCCTGAGCCAAACTAAGACACAATTTTTCTTTCCTTCCTCCTTCTATTTTTCACTCTTTTCCTCATCACTGCAACTAAAAATAATGTGCCCTGCTTGCCTCATTTGCTAACTAAAACATGTATACCTGCTTGTTAAGCTGTAATTTTAACTTCACTTTGATTGATAGATCAAGTAGGAAAGGTTTTGAAATTTTGTCTTGTACAGACGTGTTCAAATGCTTGGCAAGGCTGTTAGATGCATTGCCTTTGTAGTCATCGTGCAGACTAGAGCTTCCCCAGTGACTGAAAAAAGTTTAAAATAATTTAATGAATTTTGGGTTCTTTCTCTTTTATTTCCCCTTTTTTAAAAGTTTGTGCTTTAATAAAGCACTGGATGTTTCGGAATGGTGAACTTCTGAGTGAAGTGCAGCCAGAGCTCCAGCTGCAGCTCCCTTCCTATATGTGTTGCTCAACAGGCTTGTGGGAACTGATGGAGCAGACTGCTGGGACTGCCAGGCAGGATGGCCCCCTGTTGTTACTGGCTTGGGACCAGTTTAATACCTTGTGTGTAGCTGAATGTAGCAGAGATGTCAAAGTGATGTAACTAAAAAAAAATGCTGCTTTGAGATGGGACCCCTAAAGCCCCATAGTTAAGTTAAATTTTTTTCTAATTGTACGCTCTGGAGCATCACATTAATACTTGAGGAAGCAGAGACTTTTTATTTTTAATGGCTTCACACCTACTTGAAGCCAGTGGGTCCAGTCCTTTGCCTGCCTTCTAGTCCATAAAGGGTCGGGACGCTTTGCCAACCGCATGCACTGTTGCCCGTTGTGGGCATAGAAAGTACTTGTGTGACTTCTAGTGAAGTACTAATACCATTGTGACTAATGGTGTTTCTGCTTTGGTAGAAGTGGCGGGGACTGCTTTTTGGAGCAGAGTTGCCTTGTGTTGAATTCAGCCTGGATAGGTGTGGGGGACTGTTTAGGTATGGACTCTTCCTTTGTAAGAAGACTAGAAAAAGGCAGAGAGAGAAAAGGCAAAAGCCAAGTGGTCCAGACTGAGTCCGAAGCCAATGTTCACATACTGGTGCTTCTGAATAATTAATACAGAGCAATTCTGGCAGGACAAAAATGTCCCTGCTCGGTCAGGGTAACGTTCCGTAGGTGACTGTGACTAGTAGCAAATGCTTAGAGAAGGCACATCAATGTACATCCTTTCAGCAGTCAGAGGCTCTAACCTCAGCATCTGGACCATCATGGCCCAGCAAACAATGGACCTGCACTCCATCAATGTATTTCATCTCTGGAATTCAACATAACCTTCGCACCACCACGACATTTTGTGGCAATGAACACTAGGACTAATCCCATTCCCTTAGATACAGGAATGAGTTGCACATTTAATAGTTCATTGTATGAAAAATTATTTTCTTTGGCTTTTTTTTAGACTTGCAGCCAGAAAGTGTAACCAGACACTCAGTGTTTGTTTTACTAGGGGATAATTTTTTTAAAAATCAGCTTCTCCATCAGAGACAGACTTCCACCCAGCTCTGCTGATGAGAAATCTCAATCCACTTGAGATAAAATTAGCTGGGAGATTGTAACCTTTTGTTAGCAACGTGGGTAGTAATATCCTCAGAAGTTAAAACCAGATTTGGAAGACAACATCTGCCCAAGCCTCATACTGTGAAAACCAGCTTTTAAAATGAAAAAAGCTTTCAATGACTTTCGCTGAACTGGTGCAGTTGAACAAGAGGGAGCATCTCTGTGTAAGTAAGACTAATTTGTTGCCTTTTTTTTTTTTTTTTAATTTGGTTAGTTTTTGTCCTCTTTGGGTATGCTTCTGTGGGTACACTTTGATCCTCTCTGGGTACACAGCTGATGTCTCCTTGTGTGCATCTTTAAATGCAACAGTCATGCAAGTAAATAAATCCTGGTAATAAGTGGGTGAAATCACAAGTCAGTTCATATCCCTGCCCCCATTTCTTTGTAATCAGAAGATGAAGTCACTCCAGAAAATGCAGAGGAGGATCTGCTATCTGTGGCATGCTGTGCCTGCAGTTAGCACACATTTTAAATCACAGTTCTAGAGCTTATTTATACAGCTAAATGTCATATGTTTAAAAATAATGAGTTTATTCAGAAAGAAAAATTATCCGCAAAGTGAATAATTAATGGAAGGAGACTCATTCCCAGTGTAACAGCCAGCTAGAATTATTCCAGGTCTCCTCTTGAAGTCAATTACCTGTTGGAAAATCTGTTCACTCCACCAAGTCGGTCCAAGTTCAACAGCTAGACATGATGAAGCAATGGTATATAGCAAGAAACAGTAAATTTTTCATAATTGCTTGTGCATCTCACTGTAACATGTCAATCTCATTCTAAGACAACAAACTGTTTGGGGAGTGTAAAGTTAAAAATAATAAGGTTTAGACAAACAGTGGCTTAGATGTTTTTCATAGTAAAACAGTTTTGGTTTTGCGAATACGTGTAAGCCTTCCTGAAAAAGCAAGTGACAGTGACATTCTTAACACCACATGTAGGATTTAACACTCGGTATCATAGCTGCTGACTTTTCAGCGTCTTACCTCAGAATGAATTTAATGCGGAAGAAAATGGCTGTGCCATAGAGCACTATCACAAAATTGCAGTTGCTGCTCTTCAAGATCCCCACCTCAGCTTGCAGGCAGCTGTGATGGATGCTCTGGTCTCCCAGGAAAGATTCTGTATTGCTTCTTGCCTGGTCTTTCAGCTGATACATTTGCACAGGCCCCAGTTGAGCAGGATGAGATGAACTATAACCGCGGTGATCTGCTTTGCTGGACTGTGACAGCAGCTGAATATTCCACCCCGTCTGGTTTTGCTCTTTGCTCCCTACTTCCAGAATTTCATAGTGGAGTTAAAAAAACACATTTCACAGTGAAACTTGGCAAAGTGTCAGCCAAGAAAAGATTTTTCCCTAGTAATTTTAAAGGCATCAGTACAGTCACTGTTAAGATATTCTAAGAAACAGAGGATGGGGGAATAACAGTATTTAAAAAGCTTGATGTCTCATGTTGATGCTGATGGGGAGATGTCATTTGTCTTTTGTTCATAAAAAGATCTGAGATCCAATAATTTCAAAATATTAATGGCATGCTACATAAGCATCAAATGAATATATTGACTAGGGCTGGGACTGCTCTTTTCCAGTGGATTCATAACATGTCTTGTGTAGTAAAAACAAAAAAATTCTAATTGTAGGTATCTATGCAGTTGACAGACCAGAAGGGCTCCAGTGGAGTTGCTCTTCTCTCTGCAGTAAATGAAATGCAGTTGACAGACCAGAAGGGCTCCAGTGGAGTTGCTCTTCTCTCTGCAGTAAATGAAATGCACCTTGTAAAACTTTGTAATTACAAACTTACCCAAGGAATTGTTCTGATCTTCAGGGTAAGTAGTACAAGATTTGTAGGAAATGTGATGAAAGGGTATATTTGGGGGGTTTTGGGTCTTTGGGGTTTGTTTACAAATATACTGAATTTTTGACACAGGCTAGCAACAGTTCAGCCAGGAAATTCAAAGCCACACTTGACTGTGCATTATCAGCTCATTGTCATGGTTTGTCTTTCCACTTAAAACAGTAAAAGCCATGTCAGACATACAGGAACTGAAAATTGCTTGGGAGGGTTTCTTTAGGTTTTACCATGAGGTTATTTGAAAGATGTTTGGGTGGGAGTGTTGATCTTGTGCAGGAGGAGTGTTGATCTGCTTGAGGGTAGGAAGGCTCTACAGATGGATCTGGACAGGCTGGATCGATGGGCTGAGGCCAACTGTATGATGTTCAACAAGGCCAAGTGCCGGGTCCTGCACTTGGGTCACAACAACCCCATGCAACGCTACAGGCTTGGGGAAGGGTGGCTGGAAAGCTGCCCGGCAGAAAAGGACCTGGGGGTGTTGGTCGACAGCTGGCTGAATGTGAGCCAGCAGTGTGCCCAGNGAGTCACCACCCCTGGAGGTATTTAAAAGACACGTAGATGTGGTGCTTAGGGACAGGGTTTAGTGGTGGGCTTGGCCGTGCTAGTTAACGGTTGGACTTGATGATCTTAAAGGTCTTTTCCAACCTAAATGATTTTATGATTCTATGTTTTCAGTATTAATTCAGGGGTCAGGGGCAAATATACCAATTATGTTTTCTAGCTTTCCTTTGGAGGAGAGAGGTCCTGTAGTTATATAACATCAAGTAAAGATCTCCTGAATTGTGTGTGACCAGGGAAAATGAGGCAAAGAGATGCCAGAGGAGGCATGGTAACTGAGAGGCAGCTGCTGTTTCGGAAAAGCATCAAGAGGGAGCCAGTGGGGTCTGGGCTGGCAGTGGGGCAGTGCAGGGAAGAGATGGAAGCGGAGGGAGATTCATACATATTTAATATCTTCAGAGGACCAAAATCCTCACTTCTGCTATGAGATGTACAGAATAATTTGCTGCTGTTCTGTTGAACCATTCCTCCTTCATGCTTTTCCTAAGATCAGAATCCACCCCTGTGTGATGAAGTTGTTTGTTTTGAGATATTTTTAACTTATGTTAAAAAAAAAAAAAGGCACCATTTTTTGTTTTCTGGTTGTGCCTGGAAGATTGGAAGAACCCTACTGATTCACACTGAGGTGATGCACAGCAGCGTTTGTATTCTGAGAAGGGGGAAGCAAAACAGTCACACATTCAAAGGAAAACATGCTTAATGAATCCACATACATTAATTTGCCACCAATAGAGATCCTTAGTAACAAAATGGATCATTGCTCACGCAAAGATGGTGACCAAAAACCGTAAAACGCATGTTCTCCGCAGTGAGCATCAAGTGAGACAATGCCATGCAAACTTCTGTGATTTATGGTGCATCATTTTATTGTTTGCTAGGCTTGTACCTGATGAGAAAGAAAAGACCCAGAGATGGCAAAGACCACCTTCTGTTTCATCTGCCTGATTTGTTTGTAATGTTTGAAAGAAAATTTCTGGGGCAGATGTTATTTGTTTTGCAGCCATGTGTTTCTTAAAATATACAAGAAATATACAATGAAGACCAGCAGTGGAAAAAAAAAAAAGACTGCAGAACACACTTGAATATACAACTTCAACTTCCTAACTGCTTTTCCAAAAGGATTGTGCTTTTAATAATAGTCTGCTTTTGTAAAGCATCTCTCAGATGTGGACTTCAGAATGTGGTAGACAAATTGTCTCAACATGTCTGTGGGATAGGTAAGTACTATTAATCTCTTTTTACAGAGAGAGAAACTGAACATCAGAGAGCTGAGAACAGTTTTCCAGCTTTGGTGTTACAAAAGGACTGTCAGAGCAAAGAGTATTGTCTTGAATTCCACCCCCTAAGTCCAATTTAGTCTTTTGCCTTTGCAGCATAAAGTTTGGTATAACTTCATCTTTTCTGAGCATGGGTTTACTGAGTGTGGGCAAACTCCCCAAGAATGTATGGCTCTCTTGATGTTAGTGGGGGTTTTAAATCTCACAGGCATGTTAGGTATTGGTTGCTGGGCACATGTAGTCAGCAACCCTACTTCATCTGCGTTCTCCAACAGATACTTCAGAAATACAAGGGACTAATAAGAAAGTTAAGCTCATGATGAAAAGAGAAACCACAGCAGTCTATGAAGGCTAAAAGTCTAAAAGCAATTTTCAGTCCTACTGAGTCTTAGTCCATGTATAAAATTGCCTGTATTGACAATTCTTTTCTTCGCCCACAGGTCACTTTTCTGTAGAGCTGAACAGAGAAGCTGGGCAACAGGACGCAGTGGTTTTGAGTGTTCATTCTCCAATTCTGGATGCCTAAAAAAAGAAACTCAACATGTTGCAGGTTAGTGGGAGGAGCTGCCTTGTCTTCAGGAGTTGTCAAAGCTCAGGAGGTGAAGAAAGAATAACTTGATTTTGAGTGAGTAGTCTCTTTCATAACTAGTTTAGGTGTCTCTAGCACTTTTTAGGAGCTATGTAGTTCCTTCTAGAGAATGCTAAAGCAAAGGCACCAGAAATATGAAGGTGAGCCATTAGCTCATTAATATCACTAAGAGAAAATAAAAGAATTAGCAAACTCTGTGATGGGCAGCCACAGCTAAACCAAATACCACCTTTCTGGAATTAGATGTGCTGCGAACACCAATAGTCTGTGATAATATGACCTTTAAAACCCCGTATGCTTCATAAATGGAAAAATGAACTAAAGAGGCTGCTGGTGAAGCTTTCAACAAGCTTAACTGCTCAATCATACATTAACATCACACGAACTTCGCCAGATGAGCCAGGAGGCAACGCTGACAGGGGTTACAAGTTTTCCTTTTTATATAAACGTGCAGAAAAGCTGGTAGCCATGAGCAATGGCCACTGTAGGGCACGATGAAGTGATCCTTCTGGGGCTTGTCGGCATTGCTTTTCACAGTATCACATTGCCTTCGCTGCCAGCCCCAACTGTCGGCAGCCGGTCCAGTTGCAGCACCGATGTTTTGCCACCACAGGGTGCCGGAACGGGTGGAAAAACCCAACCAGGGAAACGGAGCTGTGCCCATGGAAAATGGCCAGCAGGAGGGGAGAGCAGACAGCCGGCCTTTCTTTGCTGCAGAGAGGGTTATCTTATGCAGGCACATCTCACCAAAGCAGGTGGGCAGGTGAAAAGAGGCGAGGTGCGGGTAATAGGTTTTGGGGAAGGGGGACGTGAGCCGTGCGGCAATATTCAGTGTGTGGCTTTGCTGTGCCTGCCGGCGAGGCTGAGGGCTTTGCACGCAGGAGCAGGGACCACGAGTGCAGCGGCTGCAATGTCGTTCCGACAAGCCGTGATAAATGCCAGCTCTGTCAGCGTGCGTGGCAAGTTACCAGGAGCTCGGCGAATTCCTGCACTTGGAGAGCCTTGCGCTGGGAAGGAAAAATGAGCTGTGAAGTAATAATGATAATAACAGGACTCAATGAGGCAGATGTAATCCACATTTCTTCAGCTGAGCCTGGCTTGCAGCACCAACGCTGCTTGACAGAATTGTATTCGTGGGGATCTTGTCAAAAGTTCATTTTGACACACGAGCTATGGTGTGGCTCAGACTGGTCTACAGCTAAAATACAGCATTTTTTTCTCAAAAATCGTATTTACAGAGTAGTTAAGTGAGGCAAGTACCTCAAAACAATTGTCCATGAGAATTAGTAGTTTGGGAAGGGTTGCCACTCACTTGTAAAATCTCTGAGTACATTTTTGCTCTTCTGGCTTACTGTCAAGAAACCTTGGTAGTGCTGAGCTTCATGCAAATATGTATTTGTGGCAAGCCCACTGGAGCCAAAGAATAGCAAATATTGACCCTCTTGTGTCAACAGAAAAGCAAGTGCAAAACTGTCTGTGGGCAGATCAGATTTCATTTTCAAAATAAACATTTGGTGTATTCTTTCTGCTCTCGGCTCAACTCGACATGTTGATGCTAAGAGGCTGCAATCCCTCCTGCTGCAGCTTGCCTCTCTGTCAGGCACTGCTGACACGTCGTTCTCTGGGATTCTCAGGGTCCAGCCAGGCACTGGACACGTTTCTTCTTCTGACCCACAATGCCATCTCTCAAACCTTCTCATGCAACTTTTGGGGCACATTCTTGTGCCCTTTGGATACTCTGGAAAACACCCTTGCAGGGCCTGGGCATTTCTGAAAGTGATCTGAAGCTGGCAGATTCGCTAAGCTTCACTACACGCTTTGAAAAAGAAATGTCTGCAATCTACGGTGAAATCTCTTTTATTTCAGTAAGATTAAGGTAAAACGCAAGCAGAAGTATTTATTTATAGTATGCACAGTAGGAAAAGGGCCACAGATTTTCATGTGAGTCTTAAATGGAAAAAACCGTACACGTGCTTGGACCTTTGAGAATTCATCTCAACGTGCTGCCTGGCTGGTGATCTCCTTACTCATCTTTTGCGGGGGCTTTGCCTGTCTTCTCCGGCTGTGGCCACAGCTCTCTAACAGTTCTCCCTCACATTAGCTGTCACCACAAGGAGCAATCCTACCGCCTTCCTGCCCTTACCCACAGAGTCCTGCCCTGCCACCTCCTCCCTGGTGGCCTTGGACATGCTGGTGGGGTTGCGCAGTGGTGGGTGTTAGACCACCTGTCTATGCTGAGACTTACCTTTATTTTTTGTTGTTGCCAGGTTACCTTTTACTGGATTGCTTCTTTCACCCTGTGGATTGTGAGGCTGCAGGAATATTTGGGTCAACACCAGCAAAAGGGCAGGTGGGGGGCAGGAATGAGCGGTGGCCACTGGGCTGGGGAGGGGACCACTGGTGCATCCTGGCTTAAAGTCTCTCTGAAATTGTGGTTTCACTGTGAGTGTTTCTGCCTGAAACATCTCCTTGTTTGGAGCCAAATATTTGGTGTCCATCCATCAACAGAGATACTTGATACAATTGTCTAAATGAGTTAGATGCGTGTAATCCCTGACTGACTCTTGACTGAGAGCAGACGTGACAGTGATTAGCCACTTTGGGACAACTTCTCATCCGGAGAAAGATGGATGTGATGTGATGTGATAGATGGAAATCTCAGAGGTGCAGGAGCCAGCTGCAGCGCGAGGTTCAAACTAAATGTGTGGTTTGAACTCTCTGCCTAATCCCAGAGACCTTCCCCTCCAAATAAATGTGAAGCGCATTGGCAGCTGCCACGTGCTGAAGCTTGCACAGTTATACTGCTGTCTCCTGAGCAGCGTATGTACAAACACAAGCATCAAATCCTTGAAAGATATAAATTGCGCTTCACCACACCACATATAATTCAATTGCCAGTCACCTAACCAGCACATCTTTAAATGCTCGCTTTGTTTTCCCACTGGACAAAGGCACTGCAATGATTTTTACTATATAATCATAAAAGGCCAAAGCAGGTTATTTTTCTGATGATCTTTCCATGGGTACCTGAAGTCACATGGGCTCCTAAATCCTGTTCTTATGGAAATATGGTAAATCTGCTTTAGTTTTTGCCATCTAGACAGGACCCACCAACATCGTAGACAAGATTTGCCAGTGAAGCCTAGGGAACTATGATGTGCACCATGACTTTCTTTTCTCCTGGGAAAACATGTGCTTTGAACCTAAAAGATGAAATAAAAATATTAAGGGTAGTGTGAAGATGGAAATTTAATCTAATTCCACATAAAGTGATTGACCACAGTAAGGTTTGATGAGAAACAGAGCTACCCTAGCATTTTGTTTCAAATGTGTTGGATTCACAGAGCCTGGCAGGAAAGATCTGGGGAGGAGTTTTCCAGGAATCACAGCCCTCAGGAGGCTTGTTCAGGTTCACAGCAAATTAGCAGATGCACACGTCTGCTCCGTTTACCCAAATCACGCAGGCTAGGAAGCTAGTGGGGTAATGGCTCACGTAAGGCAATGCAAGTCAGAGGTCTAAACTAGCACTAACCTCTCAAGCAATTCAACTTATATGCACAGGGAGACAAATGCATCTCGGTGACCTATGTATTGTTGAAGCTTTGGAAAATAAATATGAAATGCCCAGAGCATGTGAAATGGAAGATGATCATCAGAAATTTCTGGGTACATAACTTTTTCTATCTTAAATGAGTGAAAGTGAAAAGGCAAATGCTGACCCAAAGTATGCTTCTGGATAAATGAAATACTAAAAAAAAATAGCGAAGTCACAGGGAGGGAAGTCACAGGGAATCAAATCAAAATTCTGGTGAAGCCGTAACCTGTGTTGGTATAACAGAGAAAAGAGACCTGAACATTTGTTGAAAAAAACCCCTTTATTTTCTTCTTTCTTTGCAAAGCTTCAGCTAATGAGTGACTCAGCCTTATATAAAAGTCTGGATGCGGCAAAATAAATGTGGGTCTCTTCCTTACAGGGTCTTTGTACTGGGAAGAGAAAAGGGATAGGGAAAGACTTGCATCAAAATTCATATAGCTATAACTACAGATGAGATTATGCAAACCACAGGGAAATGTCTTTTGCTTCCTTTTGCATACACGTGTGGTAAGAGAACATACAAGGCAGTCTTCACAGGAGAAGCAAAGTGTAAGACTACGGTAAAGAGAAAGACCAGAAATACTGCTGACATGAGATGTGTGAAGGTATGACAACTGGACGGTGAATTTCATTGTTTCAGCCATTTGGCAAATGATTGATTCTGTAGTTGTTCAGTGCCTGTTGCGCACAGAGATCAGGTGTGGAACAGGGAGCCTTTGCGCTCTGCTGGAATAGCCACCCATGTCTGAGAGCTGGGTGGTAAAACTAATGCTCCCAACCAAGGTATATTTTATGAAGCTGGGATAGACACTGAATTCATACTGCTTTTGAAGCTTGTTTACCTGTCTGAAAGCTTTGGAGAGTGACAACTCTCTCGTTTCTTTTATTCTAGTTCTCTCCAAAAGCTTTCCAATTAATCAGTTGTCCTTTCCCTTCCAGACCTCACGTTTGGGACTTGGAATATCTCTTTGTATTGGAAAATAATCATAGAATGGCTTGGGCCACAACTGAGGCGTTCTCTAAAGCTTCTGGGTAAAGCAAAAAAAAAAAAAAAAGCCAAACCCAAAAAAGGAAGGGACCTTTAGGAGAGTCTCTCCTGACTGCCCAGCTAATGCAAATCTGTTCTCCTTGAGTCGGGTGATTCACATTTAGCTTAATGTGAAATCTATTTAGTGAATAAATAGATGTTACTTTTATATCTCAAACCTGATGGCAAATTTTACTTGTTTCCTACTGAAAATCACAGTCTCCAAGGGCCAAATGGCTGGTACTTTTGTCTTTGCCTACAAATTAACAATGATGGTCTTGTTCTTTCCAGGAGAGCCAACTATGCCCTTACTGAGCAGCTCTCAGGATCAGGCCTGCTGGGGCTCTGCACAAGTCACCTCAAATTAAAATTCCTTGTCAGAAAACAGCTCTGGAAAGGCAATATCAAATCAATCTGTTATGAAGATAAACACCTGGCAACAAAATTAGACAGAAGAGGGTAGCAGTCAAATAGGAAGCACCATTTGGAGGATCCTGGAACAGACTTCACTCTTGGTTTTCATTTGCTTTCTGACTCTCAAGAGCAAATGAAAATGTAACTGGTAAAATGAAGTTCCTAGAAAGAAGCTCAAATTCCAGATGGCTGATACCACCCAGGCACCAGCTGCGAGGAGGTAATAAACTCTGCTTTTAAAAAGAAATAGGCAATGCCAAGCTGCTATTGCTGCGCTTGGGGGTTTTGTGTCTGCTGAATTCATCTGGTTTTAAGGGCCGCACACATCCAGGGTCTGCACAGTCCCTGGTATGAGTATCCTCCTTCTGATCACCGTCAGACCATGTAGCGCGTACCAAAAGAAATGTGATTGTGGTAGGAGTGAAACTTTTGTCAAGCAATACCAAGGAGCAGCCAAAAGTCATTTGGGTACTGTATATGTTCTCCCTGGAGGCAAGAGCTCACAACGCTGCAAGAGAGAATCCACAGCAGTCTCCACAAGGTGAGAGGTTGTTTTATGCAAATTTCACCTCATTTTAAACAACTGCAGTTGTTGGGTTTTTTATATTGACAAACTGTATTGAGCATGATGTATAGGCATATCCTGTCCTTTGGATGATAGTTGATGTAGGCAAGGAGCTGGGAAGGGGGGACTGGGGAGCAGGCAGGAGCTGGTTTGGCAAAAGCATCTGGCTGTGGCCCGAGGAGGTGTGTGGGCAGGGAGGGAAGATGGGTACAGTGAACCGTGTTGGCTGTGGCACAGGGGAGAGGAGATGGCAGAAGCTGAGATCATGGCACACCATGGGTAGACTGCACTGGGAATGGCTGCGATTCCAACAGCTGAACTTTTCAAAGGCCTCCTCTCTCAGAAGCAACACCTTCTCTCTGGCCGTCAGGCATCAGAAACAGATGAAAGAACCAGACATTCAGATTGCTCTCAGTAAAAGGTTTTGGATAGCCTTTAGCTCACAGTGGGTACAACAGTCTGTTCCTGATGCTGCTGAACCGTAAGGAGTCTGTTTTGGTGCTGGTTGGACCTGTACCTCCAGGTAACTTAGTCTGGAGACTAAGCTCAGTGCCAGCTGCGCACTGCTGTGCCAAGGGTCCTACGTCCTGTGATCCCATTGGGACCAGTGCGTGCAAGTACCTGGTGACACAACTGGTGACATAGGAGATGAGTGCAACAGCTAAGCATGCACAATACTATGCAATTGCACCTGAATGGGTCTGTCTCTTGTGTCTTTATCAACCACAGCTGGCTGTAGGAAACTAAGTCTCTCTGAGTTCCTAGATTTGCTAGTGTTAGGTTGCTATGAGACTGTCATGCTACCAAGGGATCAAAGGTATGGGACAGACTCTAAAATCAGAGCAGCTGAGATGAACGAGATGGTGAGGTTTCCTTGCTGCTGCTGTTGTCACAAAAAATACAAACTAGCTACTGCTTAAAAGGATGCATTTCTGCCCCTCTGGCCAGGTCATATTGAGCCTGAAAAAAGTGAGGTTTTGAATAATTACACATCACATAGAGTAGAACTTGTTCTGTTGCTCTTTTAAAAGAGTTTTCTTTGTTGTTCCCTAAATTAAATAATTAATTTCAGTGTTTTCAAAACAAAACTTTGCCTTTCCATTTTGACACAGCACTGTTAAGCACAGAGACTCATGTTTGTCTATCTTGTCCTCCTCCACACCACCACCCCCCTCTGCCCCCATTTGCTGGGGGGTTTTTGAAGAAATTTTTTAACTTTTGTTTTGCATTTGTAAGTCTAACCCTTTTCACTTTAATTCGAATTAAATGTTTCAGGCTGACCTGAAATATTGTCTGATTTTCCTTTTTGCATTATCTAGAAAAAGTATTTTTTGTTCATGTCCCCTCTGTCTTTGCTTGGAAACTTAAAGCTAACAATGTTTGCCAGCTTTAAGTGAAGATGCGTAAATGTTCCTTAGTCATTGGGTGAGATCTTTAACTGGCTTTAAGCATTATAATCCTACTGAAGTCAAACAGATCTGACTCATTTATACCAGATGGTTATCTGGACCTCCAAGGGGAATGAAATCAGTATCATAGATTAAAGTTACCATCAATACAGGAAGATCTGTTTGCAAAATTACATTTGTGCTTCCTCATAGAAAAATTTTGTCCAAGTCTCCGTTACTAATGTTGTCACCTTCGTGTTGCAGATTGTGGTTCAAACTAGGAGTAGAAGCCCAGGAGGTTTTTGCTGGAGCAATACTTCAGGCTTTGAGATTTGCACCAGTATTCATGTAGTTTGTTATCATCTGTTCATTTTGTGTGTTGGTGCCAGAAATGTGTATGAAGAGCAGAATGAAACAAAATGAATGGGTAGATAATTGTTTTGGGGATGGACACAATAGCAAAGAAAAAGAATTGGATTTTGCCAAGGAAGTTTATATAGCAAGGGTACTTTGTATGGCCACCAGAATGACTGCTGGTATGAACAAACTGGTGAGGAAACACTTCCTGAGGTATTACATTTGCACAAGCAAGGAAACTGTTACGGCTTGGAAAATGAAACTTGCAATTCATGAGCACAAAGGACTTGAAGTCAATATTTTGTTCTCCTTAGTTATTCAGTAATGACTTTGACAGTTCCTCTGGGTTTGAGGAGATACAGATTTTCGGGATGACAGGATGCAATGGACTAGCTGATTTCCAAAGCTGTCACTGATGTTTGATTTATCTTCTATATTTTCCTTTTTGGACCATCTAGTACCATCAAGCTCTTGCCTGCCTTGGCTCAGTATACAGCAGCCTGTCTCCACGGTATTTCCAGGATGGCTTGTCCTGCATCATCTTAAAAGAGGCTGCAGCCCTACTTCTGTCTTGCCCTGTTAGGAGTGAGTTTTAAAACCTAGAAGGACATTAAGAGTTGTGCCTGGACCTTGTGCTGGTGCACATGTTGAGCCCCACGCACTCTTCCTCAACTTCTGTTGAATCTGTGTTTGTAGCAGACGAGGCACTGACTTTGTGTCACTTCGAGCTGGTGGTACTGGTGAGGATGGTTCTTGCCTGTTTGAGTCACATGAGTCTTTCTCTCACTGCACCGTTCAGCCCTTTTCTGAATCTATGTCAGTTATTTACATACTTGAAATAATTTAAAATGACAAGCACAGTGGAAACTGCCTAGGATGTATAATTTGCTGTGAATTATTTCAAATCAGAGAAGAAAGTGAAGAACGAGGACTCTTGGCTGTGGTATCAGCATGGTCTCCATATGTCTGTGTGAATTTCATGGACAAATCCCTTCATAAAGATAGAGTCCTGTGCTGCACCAAGGATCCCTTACCGCTTCCCTTCCAAGGAGCACAGTAGAAGTCCTTTTAGCAGGGCCACATGGAAGCATCCTGGTGGTTTCAGGCATCCATGAAACAAGTGTAATCACATTTGCCTGTCTTCCAGGGAGATCCTCATGCGAGAAGAACTAACTGTAGCACAGTTATAGCATATAGCTATATAGCTGACATAGAAAAGTGGGTGAATAGTTTTGGGGCAGATTTTATTTGAACATTTTGGAGCTGTGTTTGTTAAAGACAGTGCCAACTTCTTGAAGCGCGCTGCAAAAACAAGAAGGATTTGAGGTCTTGTTGTCGTTGTTGCTGTTCTGGAGTGCTACTGCTTCCTTATTCTTAGGGAATGACGGAGCCAGCTGGTGTAAATATCTTTCACATCCCAGGGGTTTTTTCTTTCTTTTTTTTTTTTTTTTTTTCCCATTTCCTCATTTCACTATACCATCCATCTATGCTGAGCAAGCTGAGTAATGAGACGCTACCAAAGCACACCAGAGAGTGAAAAGCATCTCTATTGGCTTTGGAATTACTTAATGTTATGCTGTTATCAGGATATGTTTTTTTAAAAAGAGTGTTTTCCTAACAAGCCTGGTACATAAAGAATTTCTGGCTGAATCTGTAAATTCCTGCAGAGAGATGTTGATCCTTTATCTAATGTTTGTTTTATCTGCTCCCTGCCAGAGCATATTGCTGGTATGTAAGTAGATTGCTGTCATATGGCCCTAAATAGCTTTATAGAGGAGTTCTGCAGCTCTTTGATAGGGAAATAGTATTTATTTGTTTCTGAAAACATCTATGCTCCTTGTAATTTGTTTGAGGGAGGTTGTTTTACCTGTAAAGCCACTTATACGGGTACTATTTTTCCACTTTCCAAATTCTTCAGCTATATAAAGGGAGCCAAATTTTTCCATGTTCACTCTCTTTTCTTAGGTAAAGCACTTGCTGAGATAAAGGAAATAGTGATACAAATCCAGAGTAACTTTGGGAATTTTTTTTTGTAGTTACACAAATTTTGAGAAACATATGTTAGAAGTGCAACATTACTCTGCCTGCTTCACCTTGCTTAAAAATCAGCAACAAGAGTATAAGATTGCTTCCAGTGGGATGGCGAGCAGAAGTTTTCCTGTGGGGGTGGATAACTCTGAGTCTGTAGCACTAGCATAGATATTGGATGAAAACAAATTTCAGTCAGCTTTGTAAATATTCTTGTAATTCCTACAGCCCATGTGGAGTCATGACCCTGAATTTGGGAATGGCTGGACCAGTGCGCAGTGCCTGGGGAGTGGGAGCGTCTCATGCCATCCTGGGCCAGCCCTTCCAGACTTGAAGGTGACCTGGCAAAAGTCACTGGGTTTTTTTGGTTGTTTGGGGTTTTTTGGGTTTTTTGATTGTTTGTTTGTTTTTCTTTTGTGATACTGGCAGGTCTAGAAAGCTTTTGCTGTTCTGCTCTCAGAGTTACAAATCTTAACTGGCCCAAGAGAGCAGACAGCGCGGGTGAAGGTGCTGTTCCTGATGCAGGCAGCCCTTTGATTTTAGAAGCTGCTGCTCAACCTCTACTTGTGGTCAAGAGCGTTCTCTGGAGCAAGTAGGATAAACAATGTTTTTCTTAACTTTACTAGTTTACCAGCTGTGCTTGTGTTATAGTCTCCCCCCTAGGACAGGCAGAGTATTCCCAGAGGACTGGCATATCTGTACTCTACCTCCTGAAGGAGAATCTTGGGCAAGTGATGATGGCATGGTCTGCAGTCTCATAGCTTCTCCTCCTTGAAAAGATCTTCAGGTGTTAATTTTCAGGTAAAAGACTGCATTGTGTGGTTTTTGCTGAACCAGGCTTCAAGTAGAAAATATCAGAGTGGTACTTCAACGGCAAGAGTGACAAAAAGACAAAGACATTCTATAAAATGTCTGTGAAATTGTCTGGTGGGGGCAAGGTGATTATAGCTGTAATATTTGGCTAATTTTGCTATGCTACTTGTCTGCTTGCTGGCTCCCCAGTTCCTCTGGGAAGCCACAGTTGCCACAGGAGGACCCTGAATGCCTGGACCCGGGGCTGATCCTGCTCCGTGGAGCAAGGGGAGCAGAAGGGCTTTGCAAGGTGTGCACCCTCTGGGCTCAGTCCTGCTGAGGTCAGGGGAAATTGTGTCCATGGCAAGAAGACTAGATCTTAATGTGTTTCAGAGGGGTTAGCTTGTACAATTATTTCCTTACAGAAACCGGTCTTATTCAGTGCTCTGCTGTGTGTGCCAATTAACCTAAGGCTTACTCTTGACAGGGCATGCTGGCTCGTACAAGTCTTACTACCTTTCTGCTCTAAGTGGCTAGTTTCACAAAGGAGAGCTTTTAAAGCATTAACAGCATTTTTTAAGAAGACCTTGATGAAGAAAGAGTAGCCTCTGCAATATCTGCCTTCCCAGTATCCTCCAGCAATGAGGACGCAATCTTGGGAGTTATTTAAACTTATATATGTTTAATTGCATCTTCTAGCTGAGATCTTCAGTACAATTCCTTTCAAGGTGACCTTTGCACAGCTGCGTTGTCCGGACAAACCATGGTGTCACTGTTAATAAGGGCACTCATTGGAAAAATAGTATCACCCATGTTAGGTCTGCTGGCATCTTGTTAAAACTGCAGTGGCTGGGAAGGTGTTAGTATAGCGGTGCAATGAAACTTTGCTCCCATGGAAGGCACTGGTAAAGGTCCTACTGTGCTTAAATTAGCCAGGGCTTCTTTGTTTAGTCTTTGATTGAGGCGCACGATGTGAACATCACAAGTGAAGGCTACTAGTCTTCCCTTGTGTCATGCAATTTAGATACCATGCTTGTTACTCTCCTGTTGTCTTTGACCAGAAAATCACCTACAAAGTTCCTGGGTGTAAAATTAATGTGTGCGTTTGCTCCAGAGTCTATCATACAATCTTAAAGACTGATACGGAGGCAGAACTAGCCTTCTCCGTTAAATGATTTTATGTACCAAAACTACCTCGGAGCTGGTGTGCACCAGGTAGGGAGCCTGCTTTCTCTCAGCTACTGTCTTTGGCCAGCCATTTACTCTAGGTAAGGCCAGTGGCTATTGGAGAGGTTACCAAATCAGAATAGTACCTTGCCATGCTTGTATTCCCATTGACAGAAAAAAGTCAGTATCAGGAGAAGTTTTTGCCCCATAGGTTCCTGGCTGCTCTCTGGAATGGTTGCCAGCTGATGGCTGCTTCAGGAGCCGCTGTGAAATGAATCGGTGATTATGGTTCAGTTCCTGTTGACAGGCGTCCACCTTACAACCTTCGCAGCTGGCAGCCTCGGTGGCAGGCACAGCAGAGAGGTCCAGGGCTGAAGGAGCAGGAAAAATAAACGGCGTGCTCATAACAGGATGTGACCGCCCTGCTTCCATGATTCATATCCTGAGCAGCGTGCCCCAGACCGCTGCAGCCCAGCGACCGGGTCCTTGGCCCACTGGTTTCTCTTTGAGGTCCAGGAGACTTTCTGATATTACTGCTATTTATGAGGAAACAGCTTTTGGCCTGGTTCTTCAGGAACTCCTGCTCCTGGCTCTCCCGTGAGATGAACATTTCTGCCTCAGCGAGGGCTCTCAAAGAGGCTTTGTAGTGCTGCTGGCATTACCTGGGATTTTGATGTAAGTCATTTAAAGTTGGAGACTGCCTCGTCTTACAGTGTTTCCTGTAGAGCTGGTCTGAGCATTCATCAAGGAGAAATGTGCCCAGGTTTCTGGAGAAATGTTTATCCAGTGTCCACTTGCCCACTGTGCAAATGTCTCCTTCCCCCTATGCCACCTTCTCCCTCAGCTTTTCATTTTAGTGTTTTCTGGTTGCTGAATCATTAGGGAGGTTTGTTGGGGTGCGTTTGGGATGGCACACCTCTGGGAGCACCGGGCTCCTCTCTAGCCCACTGACACACTTTGCTTTCCTTTACACTGTCTGGCTGACTTCTGGGTAAATTTAGGTTCCTTTTGAACAGCCAGAAAATTTCCAGGTGCTAGTACACAAATTTGTCTGCCATCTCCATACTCTTCCTGGATAGCTGTGCTCACTATTTACAACTTAGGGAAGGTGCTGAGAAGGAGGAAGGTGGAAGATATTCTAACTGATGCCCAAAGAAAATAAGTGTTTATGGTATACTCACAGTGTCAGAAAAAAACAACTTTCTCTGGTGCATAACTACTGAAACACAAGGTCTGAAAACATTCTTCCCAGGTCTCTGCAACCTGGAAAATTGAGGTTTCATCCATTTCCCTGAACATAAATAATATTGTGGTTATTTTTCTAATAGCTTGCACTTCTCCTTTTAGAAAGACCAAACCCTTGCAGTTCCCAAGAGGTTCCTCTGCACCTGACAACAGTTTTCATAGCCTGTTTCCTTTTCCATAGCTAAGTTTAGCTCTTGATTTTCCTTCATCTCATCCCTCAGGCAGGTCTCACAAGTAGTTAAGCTGTTTGTGTTTTCTTCCTGCCTGCATCAAGGAGTTTGTAGAAATAAAGTGCAAGCATTTAAATCAGATTGATGGGCAAAATATCAGAAGATAAGAGAAAACCAAAAATCCTGTCTGAAGCTATTGTGCTGTTGAAATAGTCACAGCAGAAAGTGACTCTGTTGAGGTTGAATTTATTCATCATCACAGAAATCTCTGCAAGAACTTGAATTTCTCATGCATCTTATGCGAGCTCCTTTTCCAACCAGTTCCATGTCACTGACCTGGCTGCTGACCTGAATTCATGTCACTGTGGTGTCTGTGTGCACTGAAGATCTGCAAAGAGCCAGCAAGAAGGCAGTCCTGCCTTCAAAATTTCACACTCTGAATATATGACAAGGTGTAGCAGTCAATGAAACTAATGGCTGTGGAAAGGCCAAACTGACTGTAATACAGTAAGAGGGAGAGAGGAAGGAGAAATTAAAGCTGTTGATCGTCAGTCATGGGCTGACCTTGACATCTGTCTGTCCACTCCTTCCCCATAGGGGATGTTTTGCAGGAGAAGCAGCAGAGAGGAAGCTTTGAAGAATACTGCTTTGAGGTACATCGGGAACGGATGGAGGTGCTGGTGCACGAGAGCAGGAGGGGACTGTTTGCTTCTGGAGCATTTGGTAGGGTGCTAACCCAAACCGGTGAGGCTGCAAGGGTGGATCTCAGTCTCTGCAGGGCTGTGGGCTCTGCCCAGACCCCTGGGGAAGGCTAGGGCCCTTGTAAAGTGATTGCATCTGCAAAACCAAATAATGGGACAAATTCTAGGGTCACGAAAAGTTCAAGAACTCATCAGTGTGATTGTACTGCATGGGTTGAAAAAAAAGCCTGCCTGGAGCAGAGCAGCAGGTCAAGAAAGAGTTGAGCTCTCCCAGCAGTATCCTATCTCAGATAATCTTTTTATATGACATTAATTTCCTTGGGCGGAAGATTAAGCGCTTTTAAATGAATTACAGAGACTTTAGTTTCTGCTTTCCTTGCATATTGCTACAGTTATCAGTGCAGTCTCTCAGTTGCCCTACCTGCCATCACAGAGCCAAAAAGGTTAATAATGGTTCAACTAAAAATTTCTAGATCTGTGTATGTGTGTGATGTGTCAGTATCCCATAGACTAAGCAAGTCTGATATTTAGATGGAATTAATTTCATACCCCTGTCTGAACAAGGTCTGGTCACCACTTATCAAGGACCTTTCAAGGTGAATTTTAGATGGGGCTTGTACCAGCTTTTTCCATTGGGTAAATTCCACTTCACTTGGACAGGTTTCTCTAGTGGGTTATTTAACAGGCAAGGAAGTGTCTTAAGGGCTGTGCCAAATTACTGAAGAAAAATGTATATGATCTGTGGTCAAGGTGTTAAAAATCCAAGGTAGCATTCAGATAGACATCCTAGCTACCACCTAGGCTAAATGGATAAACCCAGGAACTTTAATCTCAAAAGCAGAGATTGACCAAAGGAGGATTTTTATTATTTTTTGTGATATCAAGGCATACACCCTTTTAAGACTGTATTCCTTGGAAGTAGGGGGACCACAGTCTGCACTAGTGCTGGAAACATGCTGCACAGCTATATTGCTAGAGGGCCTCAGGTTAGTATTCCTGCAAGTCACTGCATTGTGCCGCTTGGATCTTACTCTGCTTGGCTCCAGCACGCAAAGGGTGGCCCAGCTGAGCTGCCTGGAGGACCTCAGTCACATGAGATGCTCTGAGCTTTCTCACCAAGAGTTTTGAAGCTCTATTAACTGACACTCCAAACTGATTGAGTTTAATGAGAGTCTTTCCACTGACATCATGGCTTTGATTTATACCCTTAATACATAACGCATTGTTTCAAATGTGAGTCTTAATACCCTTATCCAGTCTGCAGCTCTTCCAAGTTAAATACGAATAAACAGAGAGAAGGGAAAAAAACCCACAAGACAAGTTTAAGAGATTTCTGTGTGTCTGCTAGAGGCAACTCTTGACTAATGCCAAGGAACAGCGGGAAAGGGTGTCTTTTGCCTAGGAACTCAGAGTTCGTGGGACTCTGCAGCCAGAACGTTTTGCCAATGAGTTATTTTCTATCAGAAAAGGCAACCGAACCTCTCATGCAATAGTTAGACCAGTAAGAAGGTTAGTGGACTAAAAACCTTGTATGTTTATGTTAATGAAGTCTGTCAGCCACTGTATTTTTCTTCTATTTTTAGTCTGGTTTTCTGAGGAAATGAGGCTTATACAGTTGCAGTGGCTGTTTGTCCATCTGTTGGTCCCCCCCTGCAACTTTCAAACCGTCAGCAAATTTCAGCTTTTTTTCTGGGAAGAAAGGACAGCATCTCAAAGACATTACCTTTTTTTATGAATTTCATGCAGACTGGTGGAAGTTTTCCAAAGGCTTGATTAATGTCCCCTGAAGGCAAAGCTGAGATCATTCAGCCATTGCCCTTTCTGTTTGCCCCAACATACAAAAAACATCTGCCCTATCCTTGTGTGAGTGGCTTTAAACCAGCTACAGCACGGGCTGTTTCTTGCTCACCCCAAAGCAATGGAAAAGTAAAGCTTTTGTGGGAGCCAGAGATGTCACTGGAGACTTGCAAGGGATTGGAGGGGAACTGCAGGGTGTCAGGTGGGAAACAGAAATAAGCGAGACCAGCGTGGTGAAGAGGTGAGGGCAAGGTGGGAGGGACGGATGCCTAGAAGGTTTTTCAGGGACGTGACTATTTTTGAAGGACAAGCAAACACCAGAAAACCTGACAATGTTGTGTTGGGGAGGAGGGCTGAGGGGTGCAGGGGAAGCCCAAAGGTGTAACATGGAGGGGACACTGGGCTGTAGTAGGCTAACTTCAGCAGTAGTGTGGGGGTATGTAACAGAAATCCATAGCAAACTGAGTTTCATTAGTTCAGCTGCTCACAGAAGAACTTGTTTTATCAAGCTCTTTGCTGGCAAGGTTAGACTAGAGAATGACTGAAGTTATTCAGAAAACATGCTCTCATGATTTCTTTGGGGCTGTGCAATTGTACTGATAGAGATAGCAACTCTTTTTCATGATAAATTATGGCCAGAAAGCATACCTACCCTCTGCCGCCTGCGTTCCTTGCAGCACCCACTGGGTTTCTTTGATTCCAGGGCTTAGTTTTTCTTAAAAGGATGATTGTTTTGCTGTGCCCACGCCACTAAGATGGAGCTGCGCTGATTAAATAGAGCCTTTGTGAGCAATTCCTTGGACTATGTGAGGAGGATCCTTCTTTACAGCTATGTGAAAGCTTATACTTACTTGGACGGCAATCAACATGCCTTGGTAGATGAAGCATTGGCCGTCTGTGTATCATTAAGGAGCTCGAAGAGTCAATTCAGTCCAGACAGTAAACAATGAATTGCTGACACTTTCAGCTCTGCTGGCGCTCAAAAATACCAGTGCGCACATCTGAGCCGTATCAGTGGAAACACACAAGGATTAGATTCTTCTGGTGACGGCTGCATTTTTATTGTGAATAATCTGATGGGAGCCTGATGGTGTCCAATGCATCCATTCTTGCCTTGTGATTCTATTGCCATCTGAAATGTTGTTAGTTTTAATGACATAATTATCCTTTATATATTCAGTTAGACATGTGGGTTTGTTTTGGGGTTTTTTTGGGTGATTTTTTTTTTTTTTTTTTTTTTTTGAGTTATAATTAGTTTCCTGAGAGGCAGCAGCTTTAATGCTTGGGTAGTTTTCTGAGAAGCTGGGACTGAAAGAAGCTTTTGGGAAATGACAATTATATGTCCATGTTTTTTATTTGGTATGCTTTATTTTAGTCTTTGTCTAGGCTGAAAGCTCTTGTTGACTGGCAGAAGATGGATTGAATCAGTGAAATTAGGCAATTTCAGTCATCCCATGTCCGTCCCCCTGTTCCCTGCCCCCAAACAAAAAAACATACAAAGAACTTATATACTGACTAAAAGTGAAGTGCAGTAGTTTTTCTGGATTTATACAAAGTACTGGCAGGAAAAAAAATTAATACCCCTTCCCCCCTGTCCTCCAGGGCATTGATTGAATTCACATAAAATTTTTGTTGAACTTTTCTAGAAGTTTATCTCAACAGAAAATTTTATAATAGATGTTTGTATCAAGGTAATTCTAACATGATGAGACTATTTAGTCGGTGTATCCTGGAAAACTGAGGGAAAAAAAAACCCAAATGGCTATTGGTTTGTAAATGACCTTGAAATGTTCTTCTCTATTGCTCTTTCTGTGGTCAGCCCAAGGTGGCCCATGCCTGTCTTGGGGACCTTGCGGTACCTCACCAAATCCCCCTGGGGACGAGTGCACCTACACGGATGCACAAGGACTCTGCAGTGACTTAAAGCATTAGTAAAAGAAAACATCTACGGAAACTTGTCAGAAATCATACAAGTTGTTACCTTTTGAAGCTTGATACATGTGGTCAGTTACTGATTATTGCATTATGCCCTGGCTTCACGTCATCATTAGGAAAAAACAACAGAGAATGATTTTCACAGGGTTTGTAAAGCGCTGCTGGGGCTGCACTGAGGTAAGGGCTCTCCCAGCACCAGCAGAAAAATCCTGTGGGTTTGCCTGTAGCTTATGGTGCCATTCTGCAGCAGCAAATCTGAGGAAGATGCTTAGTTTTGAGAGCACCTGAAAGGTGTGTTATGTTCTGCCTGAGGGGCAAGTTTCGTTATTATACAGAAATGATTAAGAAAAGCACTTGCCTTTGGAGTCAGGCTGGGGGCACAACTCGCCCCCCATCCTCTCGCAGAGCAGGGAGGAGCACTGGCTCCTGCGATGCTGGAGAAAAGGGGTCTTCCCTCCCTCGCCTGGGGCGGGCTGCTCGCCTGCCCACCGTGCTCCTGCAAGAGAGTCGAGGAGGGGGATGTGCAGCTTTGCTTCTCCCCAGCAGCTGCTGCAGCCACCGCGGGACACTTGGGGGGAGTCAAGCACTGGCCCCCGACTTTGGTCCCCTCGCTGCTCTCCCCGCCGGGCTTCGGCTGCTGGGGAGCAGCAGAGGGGCCCCACAAGGCAGCTGGGGGAGCATCTTGCTTGAAATAAGGGGGAAAAGGATCAGTACTTGTTCTTTCACTCATCCGGTTTCTCCCAGCTTCAAGCTACACCAGGGCAAAGCCAGGGTTTCCATCACTTCTGGGAGATGGTGACTGGTTTCTCTCCCAGAAAGCCTATAGCAGCTAGAATTGGAAAAGCCCTTGTCGGTACCATAGTCTCTCTCTCTCTCTTTTTTTTTTTTAATATATAGTATATTTGAGAATGATGCATCCACGCTAGTTTTGCCTGTCTTCTCAAAGGATTTCCAATCCCTTAGTTTAAATGCAATATTATCCCCAGATGGAAAACCTCATGTACTGGCAAAGTCAGTGATATAATTTGTTTATATAGTTTCAGTGCAACTAAAAGGGTGGGGGGGGAGGGGAAAAAGGAGAGAGAAGAAAATTCCTTCACCATCTTGTACTTGTTACTTGTCAAGTTGTGTGCTCTGTCAGTAAAGCTGCGCTCTTGAATGGTCAGGGCTGGTGTGGTCTCAAAAGGCTCTTGGTAGGGGAGACAGGGCGTCTGTCACTCCGGCTTGGAGGGACTGTGCTACATAGTTTTCATTTTCTGCATGCATGATTAAAATTAAAGGGAAAAAAAAAGAGATTGTGGCTCTAGCAGTGGGAACCACACAGATGTGAACTGAATGGAAAGCTGATTTTTTTTTTTGCTTGTATGGTCACTGCTTCCTGTGACCTGAAGGATAGATTTGTCTCAGAGTTTTCTGCAGCACAAGCAAAGACATTAATTACCCTTTTTGGAAATAATAGAAGAAAAGCACCATGTTCAGTGTTTCACGGTGTACTTTCTGTGCTTTACTTTAGATGAGTCTAGCAGCTTTCCAGACTCTCAGATCTGTTGGAGATTTTCTCCCTTCCTTCCTTTGAAGCTGAGGATCCCAAGCACTTTCCCAGACTGACCCACGCAGCCTCTCATAAGGCCAGGTAAGGCCCATGCTCAGACCGTGAGCCCCGTGTGCCGAAGTGGAGGAAAGACATAGGAACCACGTGCGCGTTTACATACTTCCTTTGGTAAAGAGATTCACATAAGCCATCTTCCTCCCCAGTCAGGGGGCTCGATACACCTATGCGTATAGCCAGATACATTTCTGTTGCGCAATCAAACGCGCGTCAGGTCTCTGTGTATTTCCTGGGGAGGAAAGTGGGCAGCCGGGCAGGGACCCAAAGGCTGGGTGCCGCAGGGCAGGCATCCTTGCCGCAGGGCACTACGAGCAGGCAGCTACGCCTCCGGAGAGTATTTCCATGGCTGTCCGTGCCTCGTTAGCCCGCGGCCCCTCCTATGTGCGTGGGCTCGTATCCATTCACGTTACCTGGGTTTTCACCCTCGCAGGTTGCGCAGGTGTCAGCAGGCATCAGCCTCCTTCAGAGACCTCCCCGATCCTCCGCACGGGCACCGTCCGTGTCGCGGCACGGAAAGTCTTAGCCTGAAAAGCCAGGCGCTTCACACGGTGCCTTAGCACGAGGCTGCCGGGGTGAATAGACCAGAGTTTCTCTTCCAAAGAGCTAAGTTCAAATTTTGGGTTTGGTCATAGAGGGATTTGTGTTTAAAGATCTTTTAATCCCTTGGGAAACTTTCCAGTTCCCGGGGATATGACTCCGTAATCACACCCTCAACCCGGTGCCGGGTCATTCTCTCACAAGGTAGGGCTGGTTCAGGGACTCATGGATTTTTGTTTGCTTGCTCGCTTTTTAAGTGGGACTATTTTCCAATTTAATTTGGGGTTGTTTGTGAAAGGTGTCTGCTTTTAGAAGGTTGCTGAGAGTTTTTTGGTGTAGAAGTTGAACATCTTTCCTTCTGGTTAAAAGGTACACTGCCCAGCAAATTGTAACTGGGAGAGGGAGCAAGGCGTGCAAAGGAGAGAACAGGGAGCATGGGGGGCCCCTAAGCCACAGTTATCATAAGATAGTCAGAGGAATTTCCAAATTGATATATTTTGGATTTTGCTTTTTACATGAAGTATCACATTTTTCTTTGTGGAAGGAGGGAAGAAAGTATCTGGTGGTGTGGCCCAGAGCTGATGTAGTTACCTCTTTGCTTGCTTTTGCATATCTCCCATGCTCAGAAGTATGACTATGCTTTGAAAGAGGAGATCACCCAGAAATGTAAGGGATGACAAATGTGTCAGCCCCTGCCTGCACCTTTACATTTCAGTTCTGGACTCGGCAGTCCCCCGTTTATGATACAACAAGAATGTATTTTGTTCTGCTCTGGTAGCAGCACTTGATTGAGTGTTACTGGCTCGTTAGGAAATTAGATGATCTGTCTAAAGCTTTAGGCAAGGGACACATTTTTTAAGCAAGCATGGAGTGTTTGAGTGATGCCAGCAATAACAATCTGTAAATTACAGATGAGGTGCTCTGAACAAGCAGTGTGTTATCTCTCTGAATGCTTAAATTTTTGCACATTTTCGCAACTTCTTTAAAGAAGGCAAGAGGTGGACTGTCAGCACTGATTTTAGTTTCGCAGTGCTATAGCTTTCTATTTATAATGGACATGAAAGAGGTCCTGAAGGCAGCGTGTCCTGTCAGTGAATTAAAAATTCCCCCATATCTGCGGTCTTTAATTCAAATATTTGTCATGGTTAATGAAAGATAGCTTGAGAAAGAGGGAGCAAAGCAAGTTTCCGAGGTCACATCAATTTGTTTGTGTTGTCTTCCTATCTGTGGCCAAAAATACAGTCCTGTATGACTGGCTATGATACTCTATGGATGGCAAAGTGGGTAGCGGTCCATTGCTAAAGGGGATTTCGCTTTGTGTGGTTATCTAGCAGCCTTGGATGTTAGTGTGGAGAGTCTGGCCTACCTCGTTCATAGCAACTGATAAAATGTAAAATGCCTACCTTGTATACTCTGATGCTGTGCTGAGGCAGTTTCCTGATGTCATCTTTAGGTGGACAGGGAGACATGCCCAGTGTGCAGCAAGGCGCAGGGTAGAGCTCTGACCGTGCTCCCAGCTGCAGAACTGCCCACAGTTCCCTGGCGCCGGAGGTGTGCTCAAGTCACGTAACAAGCATTATAGGCTTCTCTTAGTTAGTTCATAACGTATACCTTTGGGCAACTTTCAGACTCTCCAGTGCCTGCTAATTAATTTGTTTTCTTATACTTTTTACTGAGATTTGGATTGGCACCGAAGCCCAAAAGGGATGAATCTAGCTGTCAAAAAGTGAACGTCTATAATGAGCGTAAGGTGTGGATGGAAACCACAGAGTTGTCACACAGCAGCTATGACATGAAAGATGCTATTTCTTCCGTGCTGTTTCCCATAAGGGAGAGAGATATTCTGGGAGGGCAGAAGATGTGATTACAGGAGACAGGTATATGGAAACTGTCATTGTATGCTCCATGCACTGAAATGGAGGACCGTGCAGGAACAAGGCTGTTAGAAATATTTTAATAAATATTAAGTTCATGGATGAGTAACACAAATATGTAAGCATTAATTAAACATGGCTGGCTAGCCTGCACAGCATTTGCCCAGTTGAGGAACACAGGATTCAGAGTGGGAAGCTGAGGTTTTCCTCCTGGCCCTGAAACTAGTTTTCTCTAACATCTCAGCAAACAGCATTTTTTCCACTGACTTTATACACTTTGGACCAGCAACATGCGCCTCAGTTTCCTCATTGCAAAACACTGTTGTTTGCTAACATAACTTCCAGACCACTATCAGATACTGGCTATAAGTTATAACAGGGCCCTGGAGTGAATAACTGTGGAAGTCTCAGGTATTAATTCATGGCTGCCTGCTGCGGCGCTGCCCTGGCTGTCCCCGCTGCTCCCAGGCACGCGCTCCCGCCTGCGCACTCCCACCGGGTGCCGGGCTCCTGCAGGCAGCATCGGCTGTTCAAATAGCTTGGTAATGAACTCGAGGGCAGCCGCTCTGTAATGAATTAATCTTCATGAAGTCCGATGACCGTAAAGAGTAATCCTAATGCGTAGCATCTCTCTCCGTAACAGCGCAGCAGCACGGGGGCCTGTGTCTCAGGAACCCTTTGTGCTCCCCGTGGTCAGTTCACATGGCGAGCTCTACTCAGTTGCTCTTGCAACATCCTGTCTTCCCCGTGACGCTTCAGGGATTCTGTGACATCTTCAGAAATGCCTTTGAAAAGGTTGAAGAGAAGTAAGTAAATCTATGCTTTAAATAGGTTGCATTCCTGAACATGACTTGAACAGTGAAGCAAACGAAGAGAGTGCGCAGGTGACTAGTAGATGGTGAAGGACAAAAAGTAGGAGGCTGATGGACAGCTCGTCCAGCTCCTGCAAGTCCTCCGGCTGTGCTGAGCAAGGGGCTGCACTGCTCATTAAGCCCTGCGAACCCTGGCGAGGCAGGCACAGAAACCAACACCTCAAACCTCCTTGCAGCCAGTGGAGTTGCAGGGAGGTGGTGACGGTCATTTGCATGATTGATTTTTTCCAGTCCCCATTGTGTAACTGCAGAAATACCAAGCTGTAGTCTCGAGGCCTGCACTGGAAATACAGAGACAGCCCTTCCCTGGGATGCAGTGGGAGGTGTGGGGGCTGCCTCCTGCTCCTTTTTAGTAAGAGAACATCTCTACAGCTCCCCATACCACCTTCTGCAGAATGACAACCAACATATGACTTGGGTTTGAAATCTCTGCAGCTGATGGAAAAACAATTACGATCTCATTAAAATTCTATGTAGAGCGCCAAGAAAAGGAAGATAATGTCAGAGGAAAGGTGATACGTAGGACAGTACGAAGAATTCTCTTAAGTTAAGCCTGTCATTAGGCGGGAGCACAGAAGGTGCTAATTGTACAGTGCATTTCATTCATCCCACAAAGAATAATTAACACTTTCCCTTCTGCCTTCCCCTTCACTGGAATGAATGGATTCAATACATATGCTCTCTTGTTAAGGCAGGAGTGGTTGTGTCCTGGAGCCATATGTGCAGAAGAATTTTACTGCTGGGTTTCTTCACCTCCTGATTGTTGAAGAGGAATCATTATTAGTCATGTGAGGGAATGCTGATTTCGTTAATCTCTTTGTGTGTCTTCATCTGTTGCTGTTACAGAAATTATGGACCCAAGATGGGCAAGCATTGGAACAAGCATTGGAAATGGCTTTCAGGCAAGCACATGCTTAAATACTGCCCTAAGTAGGAAAGGACTTACCAGGGATCGTTTTTACCCTGAAAGTGTGTGTAGATGTGCTGGCAGGGAGGGAGCACGGTGCAAGCGAGCACTGCTTGGTCCCGTGTGGGCTGCAAGCAGCCTGGCTGGGTACGGAGGATTTTTCCTCAAGATTTATTTCCAGGCTGATCCGGCTGTCGACAGAGAAACCAAAGCTCTTGCAATGTGTGGACTCTGACCTGTGCTGTTGCCCTGATCACTGTCAGTCCTGAGCAATATTATTGTGACAGAGCGACAGCTGCTTTGCAAAGCAAATCTTAGCCTCGCCAGGTCCAGTTTGAGTGTTTGCACACAACTTCCTGGCCTCCCACACTCCTCATAAAATTTAACTAGAGGTGAGAGTCTTCACTTCCTTTTAAACTGGAGAAGATAACATTACGTGATACTACGCAGCTGATGCTCTCAACTCTAGTGATGGCTACATTTCAAGGCTGGGGTGAAGTGATCCATGTCCATGTGGCCTTTCTACTTCAAAGAAATAATTCAGATTAATTAGTTAAAGATTACAAAGCACTCTGACATTCCTGCCTGAAAATGCTATCTCTAAGTATAACGATACTTTACACCCTCTGATACTTTTGTAGAAGTCTCTATAAGAGAAGCTATGCTGGTGTGCTTGATGTTCAGCTGAAGTTCTTCATCCAAATTCATGTCAGAGACAGCCCAAAGAAACTGTTCCCCTCTCCCTCAGTCAAGGCGTCTTCAAAATTTTGGGAAGTTTGCCTTAGGACACTGTACTCGTGATGCCTATAAATGGCATCAGTAGATGGCTGGCTCTGAGGCTCGCTATAGCTACGACGCGAATGAGGGAGCTGCACAGTTACACAGCCACTTCACTGCCCTGCTACCCCACTGTTCGCATTACACCGTGTGTATGGCTGAAGGGGGCCCTTTCATCCCTACGGTTTGCTTCTTGTTGGCGCCTTGGGCATACAAGAGTAGGCAGTTGCAAAATGCCAGCTTATTTTCAGCATTGTAGACACCTGCTACCATTTCCATAGCATGTGGGCTCTGAAAGTGCTGAGTCAAATTCCTTCCAAATGTTTGCATGGGCTCTTGAGACAAAGGTTTAAGATACCTTTGTATCTCTTTGTCTTTTGACACAGCCTGAGACAGCAGCATCTTGTCCTCAGTCCCACCATTTCCACTGAGGTGGAAGCAGCCTTAGCTGCTGGTGACCAGGGGACATCTGTATACTCACACCTCTCCTGTCCTGCCCAGTCCTTCGTTCACCTGTTAGTCCCACCACTAATGTTTTTGGGTCATGCATTGTTTCCACATGCCCCCTTCTGACCCCCTATTCCATCCAGTCCAAGCTGGCACACGAGTAATCTCTGACTGAAATTGGGCTTGAGGGAGAAAGAAAACAATTCACAGGCCTAAAAAGGGTTATATCAGAAACAAGCTCTCACATTTCTTGAAGCACTGAGGCTATTCCCAAGCTAAGCATGATGAGCTGTACATGAAGTCACTTAGGAAGGGTTGTCGTCTTTGAGCCAGTCTACCTGTGGCTGCACAGTCATTACTTGGACTTCACCCAACCTATTTTCATTCACAGACTCTTCACCACCCATTGATGAAGCTTATGTTCCTCTGAATGAACCAGAAAGCTAAAAGGTAACGAAATATAATAATCAAGCAGGGGAAGTAGGGAAGGAGATTCCTTTGGCGCTTTGCTGAAAGCTAAAATGGATATGATTGCTGATGGTAAGAGTAGTTGGTATACCAGTAGGCCCAGAGGGACATGTGTGAGGTGTGAGCAGGGAGGTGTAAAAGCACACAGGCTGCCACTGTAGGAGATGCTCTCTGTCCAGCAATGAAGAAATCCTCTTTTGTTGGGAGCTGTTGGCTTATGGGATCAGTAAAGCTTGCAGATATAGATCATTATCCTGTAGGTCTCCAGGCATTCATACAGTATGGCAGAAAAGCTAGAGAAGTTCCTATGCAGATGAGGAGCGATTACCCATCACCATCTCTCCAGCTGGCTGAGGTGCCTGTCTTTGTTTCATTCCTTCATAAATTGAAACAATGGATAAAATCAATGAAACAAATGCTGCAGGTTAGTGATACTAAAAATGGTCCTTCTCCTCCTGCTGGGAAGGCAGGTCATAGCATCACAAAAGGCAATTGTGATTTTTGACACAAATCCTGTGTTGCAACCAAGAGGCATTTCTGCAAGAGATGTGAATGCAACTCAGTCACTAGTGCAGAGAAGTGAGGATCTCTGTTGTTTTAGGGACATGACATCATGTGCTTCCAAAGTTTCAGAAGTATTACTGATTTTGCACGCCTAACAGAAAAAATTTCTCATCCTGGGCACCTGAATCCAGAGGTCTCTTTTAAACCTTGTTTTGTTTTTCCTGGTTGAAATGGAAGAAACATTTCTAACATGCAGTCCATTCTTACAAGCACATTGACTTGAAAGTTAATCATAGTTCTGGCCCCAGATGGTTACAGTGCATCTGCTTCTCCATCTGTGGGAGTCTTAAAGGATACTTGATAGCTGTCCAAATAAGTACTTAAAAACCGTACCATATAAAGGCAAAATAACAAGATAGCATAATCCAGAATGATCCCAAAAGAAATGGAGGTGGAGTAAGTGTTTCAAGCCCTCAGATGTGCCCTAGAGATTTCACCTAAAATATAGATCATTGTATGGCATGCATAAAGTGTTACTCATAGTAGATATGCACTGAACATACACATACCTATTTTCATCAGGAAAATGTTATAGAATGTCCTGCTTTGCTGTGGACAGGAATCTTACAATTAAGTAACGTGAAAACAAATGTAAGCAAAACATTCTTCAGCCATATTCTGTTCTATTCTATATTTCAGTGCATTGAAACTTGATGTGGCTGTCTGTAAGTAAGCTTGTTTTGCAAATTGGTTTCAAAACAGCCAGTACTCTTTTCCATACCAGAAGCCTTTGATAAGTCAAGAAGAATGGTGCAAACTATTTACAGTCTCCTTCTGTCTTCTCTGTAATCCCAGGCAGGATAAATATAGAAATCTCTAGGGCTGAGATGTGAGATGCAGTATTGATGAGTAAATGTGGAGTAGGACTCACTCAAAACATCATTAGATCAACTGGTGAATTAAGATGGAGCTAATTGAAATCCTGTTTGGGGGGAGGGAGCTGCTGGGTCCCTTGCAGGCTTGTAGAGAGGCCAATAACGATGAGGTCTGAGACTGTAGGAAGTATAAAGCTCAGTGAAGCTTGATCCAAAGCTCAGTGAAGCTGAAGAAAATTCCCTGTGGTGCATGAATATTGCATGTGTTACAGGACTTTCTTTTTTTGAAGAACAATTATCTCGAATGCAGAGACATAAGAATTCCACTAAACCTCAGTCTTGTTCTGCATGAGGATTATGAAGGATAAGAGGGAGGAAGGAGGTACTTTTCCTCACAAGATGAATATGATGGTAAAGTTAATTTCTGGATCATTCACCAGAGTCATATCCAAGGGGCCAGAGAAGTCATAAGGCGCTCTACATTGAGTTGCAAGATGTGAAGAAGATAGAGAGCCAGTGTGCCACACCTGCCATGAGGAAGCAGAGGAAGAATGAGGGAAACAGGCATGAACACTTGCCTCATCCTCACCACATCTGCTCAGGAGAAGCAAGCCATCCTAGGAGAGTCAGCAAACTGCATGTCTGTCACAGATGCAACATGCTCCCTCTCTCCTGGAACAAGCCATGAGCACAAAGTATCGTGGTGTAAGTAAAACTTTTAATGAAGCGTGAGCTTTTTACAATTACACCTATTAAGGCCCTATAATAATAGTTAATAAACAGGAATAATTTGTTTTGCTTTGTCATAATAATAATCAGTGGTACTTGGGAGTGGCACTACTATCATGGAAATCCACTGCTGCAGCCCGGAAAATCTTCTCTTTCTGATAAGGCTCAAGGAAGGGCTGCTAACCATGTGTATGATCCCTGGGCAAATGATATGGCAGAAGTTTATTGAGCAACATACCAAGTACGAACATGGAAATCAGCAAGTAGTAATACACTGCCCTGGGAATAAACACCACAGTATGCAACACCACTGGGGACAAAATGTTAGTGCAACATGTGTGTATGATACTGTGAGCAACCCTAAGGGATAAGCATCAGTATTTACAACACTCCTTAAATTACTAATGCCACAGCAATTCTGTATTAAAATTGGTATTTGTTGTTTAACACATTGCTGAGGACTTATTTATGATTTGATTCCAACTCCTGAATGAATTACAATTATTCTGGCAGTTATTAATTGTGTAAATTGATGTGCAGGAGTTTATCTCTCAGTATCCAATCTGGTTTTTATGGCTGCTATTTTATTGCACTGCGATTGCTCTAGGATTGGCTTTGGTTGCCAATACTTACAAGTTAAAAACAAATTTTAATATATTTGTTGACTTAAATGTAATGTTGGGGGCAGGGTTTTTTTAATTTGTGATTTGGGGATTTTCCCTCTTCATCTTCCTGAGTTTTTTTTATTACTTTCTAATCCAGTTGCTCCAAGTCCGTGGTATATTGATCTGTTTCATATAAAAGGAATAATAGCAGTTTTCCCTACGTGACACCACTTGGTGATGTGTCTTCTGTTTAGGCAAGAAGGAAGAATCCAAGCAGAAACAACATGGCCCAGTGAGGGGGAGAAGTGTCTGCAGTACATCATCTGACCACTGCTATGAGTATCTCAGCCTAATGTGTCTAGGGGATAGGAAGAGCTTGCTCTTTGCTAACACTGTGTATCCTCCTCCCTCAAATCACTTTTTTTCCCAGAGGGATGCCTCCACTGTGGACGGCAGTAGTCAGAGCCAGAATCAATACCGGCGATCAAGGAAACAAGGGGAAATGGGGTATTACTAGTCCGCCTCCAGCAGAATGAGATGATTTGGATTAGCTGCCTAACTCAAGGTCAGATGCTAAGAGAATATTAGAGGTGTAATTTCTGGGGAGGAAAAAAACAACTTTTAAAGCATAAGGCACAAACCCAAATGGAATACATTCACGTTGCCAATTAGAAAGTTTCTAATTGTCAAAGCAGTGACAATCTAGAGCCAGTAAGATAAATGGGAGGAAGATACTTGGCTTTAAAGTGGAGCTGGAGCAGATAATCTCAAACCTTTCTGGACACTGTGTCTCTGATAGAGCCTGGACTTAATAACTTGCCCACACTGCCACGTGAAGGCTCCCCTGCGGCATGATGAGGACCCGGCACTTTGTGCAGTTTCCCACCATCTTGCGGTGACAATGTCTGGCAGAAAGGATTGCGCAGATCCTACCTTGCAAGGGTCTTGGGCCTTTCCAAAGGGCTCTGACATGTCTTGGTCAAGAGCAGACTGAATTTATAGCCAGCCGAAGTTGAGGTTGAGAAAATCTGCCCGTCAGATGCTGGAGATCTTCAACCTCAAAGCACCCTTGGGAGCATGCTAGCAGGTAGAACATTGACAGAGCCTGTGACCCCCGATCCTTTGTGCGCTTTGCAGTGGTTAGTTGTGGTGAGCTGATATTTTGTGACCTGCTGGTTTCCATGTACTTTCCAGTTTAAAGACTCTGAACTCTGTTCAGCAAAGTACATAAATGGCCTTGGGCTTTGCTGAAGTGTGAAAAACCTCAGACTAGATTTCTGCAATGCTGTATGAGTGTTGCTTTACTCCTGGGCCTCCATCCAGCCACCTGCCAAAAATTCTGCGGGAAATGGGGTCTTGATGTCAGGGTAGAGTGGCTGGTGATTCCCTTATGATTTGGGGTGAACTTGGGCCTTTGATCATGAAACCTCACACATTTGAATGGTGAGGAGAAAGGAGAACATGCAACCTTCTTTCAAAAGGTTGCAGTGTTCCTTAACATCTATTCGCGGGAGCTATGTGGAAATCTTACTAAGCTACCCAAATGCTTTCCAGAGCTTTTGCTGCACAGAAGCATCCTCAAAGCTATATTGCAGGCTTTGGCTTATAGCCAAACTTGTTATTATTTCCAATAATAATGAGCTCATTGATCACTGCCATCAATTCCTGACTGCTAGAAATGACAAGGAAAAAAATATTTCAATTCTTTTTCTAATGACAAGATAGAAAATAAATAAGCCCTGCCATTCTGAGACCAAAACAAGGGTTAGGCTACTCCTGAAAACTACAGCATAGAAAATTATACTTTCAGACACTGAAAAATTACTTAAAAAATATGAATTTGCTGTGTAAAATTTAATAGAGTAAGTGAACATAATCCTAGTGGCTCAGAGATACAGAACAAGCCTGTGATATAGTGACTAGTAGCAGCCCTTTGGGTAGATATTGCTTATCTCACAATATATTGATGTCTTCACTAGGCCTGAACTTGTTAGACATGACACTTCAAACTCAGAGTAGATTACTGGTAGTAGCTTTTTACCTCAGGACATACAAACTCCATCCTACTAACTTGACCATAGATAAATTTTCATGACACATATGAATTCCCTATTGTTTACATCAAAACCTGATCATGACTGGAGTGGCAATAAACAAGAACGTTTTGTAATTCGTTCATACTGTTGGCATGCTTTTCTTTCCCCTCATTTATATATATACATTTTATAAGGGGAGGAAATAGCTAGAAGTCTCATATTATGCTGAAAGACAAGAAGACACGAGAATTTTTGATCCAATGTAGTGCAGAATAGCCTTTCAGGCTTGAATAGGGTCATACTCTTCTGCCTTGAGCAGAGGCAGACTCAACAATGGAACACTGGCATTGCAGAAATGATTCCCACCGGCATGAGCTGCCTAGGAAACACAGGCTGAGGAAAAGTTTTACAGAGAGAGCAAGAGAGAAAAGAGTGAATTTTAAATGCCTGGAGGAAAAAATATCAAGAAAACAATATGCCCTCTCTGCTGAAGGTTTAATCAAGTTTGACCTGAGCGTTTTGGCTTGAGGAACTTTGGATCCTGCTACCCAAATGAACGGTCACGTGCATTTGTTTCAGAAAAGCTTGCCTAGCTGTAGAGCACTGCTGATTGCTTGGCTTCTTTAAAAAAGAAAGGCTCTGTTTCAGCATTGAACTCATTCACTGGTCAGTCAGTATGGCTCCAATGAGGGATGAAGGAAGACTGCAAAGCATGAATAAGGATGGCAGCAAGGAGGAACCTGGTCATCTTCACTGAGCATTTTAGAGACAGAGTAGTTTGGTTGAGGATGGAGAATGTGAGGAGACTTGGAGGCAGAAAGAGAAACTAGCCCATGTATAAAGCTGATTCCAGATTCTTCTGAGAGGAACAAAGTGACAGGGCAGGAGGAACCAAACACAGGTGGCAGTGTGGGAAATTCTCATTCATTATAAGGAATTTTTTTTCTTACTGGGAGGGTGGTGCAGTACTGGAATTGATGACCAGAGAGTCAGTGGGATCTCCAACCTTGGAGATACCCAGATCTTGACTGGATGAGGCCCTGAACAAACAGGACCTCAGCAGGCCCTACTCTAGGCAAGTGGTTGTCACAAATAACCTACAGAAGTCCCTTCCAGCCTTAATTATTCTGTGTTTCTGAGTCAGATCCTACAGCTGGCAATGGAAGGACCTTGGCTATCATGCTTGGGGATGGGGCAGCATGAGTCTCTGACTCATGACTAGGCTGGAGTCACTGATGGATTCAGTGTATTTCATGACTGTATGTCAAATTTTATGGGGAGCCGGACAGCTGCAACATTTTTGACTCTGCAAGGCGAGAAATTATTTGCTGACTCATATCACTAATAAATGCTGGTATTTATTCTGTCCAGCACTGGCAGCTGATCCCATTGAACTTTTCATGATGTTTTGGACCGGGACAAGAGATTCCCTTGAAAATGTTTTTTCAATGCATGCTTTGACCCAAGCTTCCAAAACCTCCAGTTCCCCAACTGAAACTTAGTCTGCATGAAAAAAGCTTCAAGCAAATGGCAGCCGGATGGATCAAAATGAATGCTCTAGGCTACATGCTGCTCTTGAGGGATCTTCTGGGGATAAAGCTGTCTGCTGGTTCTTCATCGCAATGGTAATGCTCTAGGTTGCAGTAGATGAGTTGATGGAATGCTGTTTACATCAACATTCTCTGCTGGAAAGCAAAATTCAAGGAACAGCTCTGGTATTTGATTGGCTTTATGTGGGAACATGGTCACCGAAGCCCATAATTCATACTGTGGTATGACTGGGACTCTGATATGTCACACAGCATTTCAAAATTGAGAGCGACATCTTCAAGTATTAAGCTTAGCTGTAGATGTGTTTTGTTAACCATATGATGTACCTGTAACAGCTTTTGATAACTGAGGAATAAGAAGCGAACTTCTCATTATCTAGCTGGACAACTGCCACTAACAAAGGGGCAGACAAAAATCCCTATTTCAGTTATATTCAAAATACAGAATGCCATGGACATGTGTTCTCCTTTGCATTTCCATAGCACAGGAAGGAGGTTGGAGGCACTAACAACAGTACCTCAGATTGCTGCAGCAGCTGCTTCTATGTTTGTGCCCCAAAGTCTTTTCCTTGCCATGAACGAGTGCACGTGTGTGCACCGTGTGCAGACTGTTTGATCACTCCTGTCATGCACAGCCTGGCAGAGACACGGTGTTTCCTACACGAACTGCCATCTTCTCCCAGCTCGTGAGTGAAAGGCTAAACATTAAGCAGAGACTAACAAGATTCCAGTTCTGCAGCACATTTTAATTTTCAGCAGTTTGTATTCTGACGTATACCCAAAGCTCTCTCCTAAGGGAAAAAAGCAACATAATTAACATGAGATAGATTTTGTTCAGTGTACTCTGTTTCCTTCTATTATTGTGTTTGTCAGAGGAACTATTTAGAAAGAAGGCTTTTCACAGCATTATGTATAGTCCAAGGTTTTTTTTAGTTGGTTAGGGTTTTTTTTGTGTGGTTTTTTTTTTTTTTTAAGAAAGCACTATTTCAGAGGTTACATTTTCAGAAGCCATTGGATTTTAGCCATTTCAGATACATAGTGAGAAAGGGAGGAGACAGCAAGAACTAAAAAAAGATTATTATTTTTCCCTTTACCAGCAGGAACATCCTCATCTGAGTCCCATTAGAGAGGTAACTGCCTACATTAATAAAATAAACCAATATATATAATCACTACCAGTCTTAATGCGGGGGTTGAATGACCTAATTTAGTAACCCATTTATGCTGTGTTTTAGTAGCGTGGCCTCTCTCGTTTTATCTGGGTAAATAGAAGAGATGCAGATGCTTGCCAGAGGTTCAGAGTCTCATAAACTTGTCTCTATGGACTATGCCCTATAAATTCACTGGTCTTCACTTACTGGACTCAAGCTTCAAAGCAAGCATGAAAGCTAGAAATGCAATATTTATACTTACAGATCCAGTTGCTGTAACTCAGATCGGTCAAACAGCAAGAATGAGCTAGAGGGAGAAACAAGAGTAGCACATAAAGCACCTCTTTTATTAATAATTTTCCACTGGTTTACTGAACCTGTCTTCCTTCAGTGTCTGAGACATGGTGAAGACAGTTATCTCACTGTCCTTGTTAGAGGCATTTTCAGTGTCTTACGCACCTAATTGCCTAATTGATGGACAGCTAGTTCAGAGATGAACAGGACTTTTGCTCTGTGGTTTGCCTGTCTTTCTGTGGTTCCTTCTCAGATTTCTGTATTTTTCCTGTACAGGGGAATCCATCTCCAGTGAGAGGTGCCTGTGTGCTTTGGAGCGCGTTCGCTGGGGATGATGAGCAATAGCTGCTGTGTGTCAATAGTTGTAAATAAAAGCAAATCCGTGAGAAAATCCAGTAGCTAATCCAGTTCTCCAAAAACAACCAATGGAAGTAAATAAGGCAAAGCAAGTCACCCTTCAGCCCCTGCCCCGGGACGGTTCTCGGGTGAGGGCAGGTAACGTTTGTGTCTTGAGCAAATCCCTGAGCGTGTGCCGATGGCTGGTCCAGACTCACACTGAAGCAACGGGGCACAGGCCACCAGCAACCTGGAGGTCAGCACGGCACCTGCGTGAACGGTAGCCGGGATGCTGGGGGAGGCAGAGACACCACAGCATCCTCCTGTGCCTGAGAGCAGTCGCACAGCTTGCCAGGGCAGTGGGACCCACCGAGGGCGGCTGTTCTCATCACTGCTCTTTCCAGCGGAAGAAATGATGACATCTGTCTCAAGACTTGTCTTTTTAACACCCGCAGTATAATTTCTTCCTCTTCCAAAATGGATTCAGCTGAAGCCCTGACTTTCAGCTGGTTTTCCATGAGCATATTAATTTTTTGAGAATGAACTCAGTTTTTCCAGTTGCCTTCTTGATTAGTCTAATGAATTTTCCTCCTTCTCTTCCCATCATCGAATACACTTTCCCAGATCATGGGGAGGTTCTTCTCTGACCCAGAAGAGGTTTTAAATGAAGATTTTAAAAGTGCCTGGTGATTTAGGGGTTCTCAATATTTCAAGTACTACATTTGAAACATTGAAAAGTGACAGAAAATGCAGGGTGCCTGCCCTCTGATCCCTGATACTATTTATTTGAGGTATCCTAAATTAGCATACAATATCGTCACTCTTTTTTTGGCCCAAAATTTCTCTCAAACATTCAAAAATTTCATTCCCAAACTTCTGCCCCGGATCAGAGGATGGACTGAAAGTTGCCAACTATCAGATTTAAAACAAACAAATAAATAAATACTTGGATCTTTTTAATTACTTCCTGTTTCTTGAACTTTCATGGTTCATGTTTTCAATCTAATTCTTTCTGGCTTTTGGAGAGAGAAGATTTCCTTTTTGCCTTGTTTCCTAACTAGGTAGGTTGAGGAGTTAAAAAAAAAAAAAAAAACAACAAAAAATGCACAACTGGAAGAGGTTTCCAAAATGGGTTGTACCTACTTGCAGCCCAGGTCTGAGCACAGATCCTTGACTCACCTTGACTCTCTACATCCAAGCTAACACCAACAAGTCATTGTACAGGTATGTTGGGAGATCTTCTTCTGTGCTTATCTAATGCAGATCTTCTCCTCTCTTTCTGTCTTCACAGCATCTCCTGTGATCACGCGTGAGACCCTGTGGTGCCCAGCTGCTGCTTTTTCCCCAGCTGTCCTGCAGGCCTCCATCGTCTGCCTTGGCATCCCGCTGCAAAAGGCCTGGGGGAGGTCACTGCCGTGCTTCACATATGAGGTACGAATCGTGTTACTTTTTACCTGTCCTCCTTAGTATAATTCACATATTTCTAGCTTTTAGATTTGTTATTTACTCTTGGTAGAAACCGAGGATGTTAATGCAGACATCCTTGCTCCCTAAACCTGCACACCCCAAGGCACAGTGAGTTTTTACCAAGCGTTCCTTAACGAACAGCACAATATGAGAAATCCTCCTACAAATCCCACATGAATTCATATAATCAGCCCTGCCAATTCACTGCAGACTTCAAACAGCCATAGACAGGATTCAAAACAGTTAATTTCAAATAGCTCATTTTCTCTCATCTCCGCACAAATTTCTGTCATGTTGCATTACATGTAAACAACTCAGAAACTTAATGACATGCCTTTCAGTCAAAAACTAGTATGGCTTTTCAGTCTGAGCAGATTAATTGCAGTTTATAACAATATAAAGTGATGCAGTCTGATTAGAGTTTCTATTGTTCTTTGGGATAAAATATTTTATGTGAATGTAAAACCAAGTTTTCTGCTGGCACAACTTCATTGACTTCTGTGGAAATTAAAATACACATGTAAAATCCATTGTACATCATTGTTTGTGTGCTGTTATAGTAAATACATTTTATAAGCTTCTGTAAATTAGATGTGCTAGATCAGATTCCAGACCCTGTGGAAATGGCATTGTCAAAGAAATAAGACAATAGAAATATTTTGCTTTGGAGGAGATATTTCTGAGTGACTCTTTTAGCATTTTATAGTTTTGAAGGGGTTTCCTACTTACTTTTTTTTTTTCACTGCCCTTGTTTTCTTCCCAATATATTGCTCTTAAAACCTGCTTGTCAGTATCTTTAGTTTCATTCCTATGTACTCTAGAGTTGTTTTGCTATTCTTGCTACAGACCTTGCTCTGCTGGGTCTCCAGTAGACCCAAGCCCAGAAGCCCTGCAACACAAGTCCTGCTAGTTGCCAACAGAAGTAATGTGAGGAACTTCCATGAAACCTCTCTGAATACAACCCTCACTGAGCAGTGTGTCCCTCAACACTTCAGGAGGGGATTTTCCTGTTCCTTTTTTTTTTGTACCCCCAACTCCTAAAATCTCATTTTTTTAAAGCAAAACATTGCAGAAAAGGCATTCAGGTGGATAATTAATGCATGGTTTGCTTGGGATTTTCTGCAGAGGGGTGCGGAAAACCTCTCTGAGGCAGATGTACTAATGCATAGCTGCTTGGCTCAGTCTCTTCCTTTGAAACATATTTTGATTGTCTGTTGTTTTGTATAAAGCCACTTCTATTTAGTTTAGTTTTCTTTGTTTATTTTTTCAGTTTGCAGAGTGCCATGATCGGGGGTGATCACTGCTCAGTCAGGTCAGAAGTTGTTTGTGGTGTTCTGAATCCCATGTAACTGCACTGGAGGGGAACTGAAATTTTTTTGACAGGTATGTGGGCTTGCCAATGCGATTCTACCCTGTCTGTGCTGCTGGACTAATAATGAAGGTCACAAATAATCTACAGAAACTGCCAATGTCTCGTTGTTTTGTCTCCTGTTGAGTAATCAAGATTCCAACAGGGTTTCAACTTTTACAGGACTAGCATGTTTTTATAGGAGACATTTTTAATGTAATATTTGCAATAATGTAATATTGCAAGTATTACATTACACTATTACACTACTGCCTGACACTGGGGACCAAAGCAAAAGCACTAGATGGAAAAGTACAACTGCTGCACTTTGAACTAAAGCTGTGTGTATCGGCACAGGGGAGCATGTAGTTCACATCACCAGTGGGACCCGTTACATACAGATCACATTAAACCAGGCTGCAGAATTGGAGATGTTTAAATCAGCATTGTAAAATCCTGAAAAAGTGTAAAAATGAGGAAAAACCTCTACATTATCAAAATATGGAGTCATTACTTTGACACGTGTAGAAATCCTTTCTATAGAAATAGATTCTTTATCCCTGTCCATTTCTGTAAGGCATCCTCTTCATTTCATGTAGCCACTCTGAGAGGGTAGAGGCTTTTAGTTTTTGGTAGGAGGGGTTTTGAAAGAAGCTATTTTCACTCTGCATGTAATAGTATGCTTGGAAGGACAATTGCTGCAAATTCTGCCATTTCTGGGTATGAAGATCCTCAAAGGCAGCAGGAACCACTATTGCTACCCTTGTGTTTTGTCACTTTGGTTTTTTTTTATTTTATTTATCCAGCCTATCTGCTGTAAGCCTTCACTCTTTAGGCAAGCACATGGAGTTTCCATCTCAGATTGCATGCTTGCACATAGTTTTTGCTTTTTATAAACACCTTCAGATGAAATATTACTTAATTGTTCAATAATTATATGCAATTTTAGGACCAATTAATTTATCTTTGGGTGACTTTAATTACTTTGATGAATACTGAGGCATGGTACAATATGTTCCTCCCATGAGAATGTTTAACTGTTCTTAAGTCAGAGGCAGCTGGGAATAAAACAAAGTATCTGACAGAATCACATTTTCATTTAAAAAAATTTTAAAAAAAGGCACCCCTCATAAAGACTTTTTAAAGGGAAACTTCAATGTTGGTTGAACATTACTGATCATTTGTGCAGCTGGATAAACACAATTCTTTTACAACTGTGGTAGGCAGAGCATGAGGGTACCGGGAAAAAATGTGACTGGATATTGAATTTTCCTTAACTGAGCTTTCTCAAAGCAATGTGGGTTAACAGGTCATGAGGTGACTCCATAGGCAGAAAAGATCAGACAGAAATCAAAACTAAAATGGATGGGTTTTTTTAAAGCCACTGTGGTAATCTCCAAATGTTGCCAGTCAAGAACTGTTCCTGGTAGTATAAGCCAGACTGAACCAGAACATTTACTTGCCTCAATCAGTAGCTTTAAGTATCAGTAACTCTGAAAACAATGGTTTATATTTTCTTCTTTCTTCAAATTCTGTTTTTTCTGCTGAATGGGGAGTGGATGATTAGAGGAGCACAGGTACCTCTGCCTCTGGCTTACCCACAGCCTCCACCAGTGGTGACCAAAAGCTGTGGTCACCTAACCACCCTCTGAAGTCCCACATGAGGTACCCATGAGTGCATGTCTGCAATGTGAAAACCCTGATGGTCAGCAGCACTCAGAGCTGTCATCAGCAATCGGTCCTTTAGGACTTCTTCAGGCAAGCGCTGCAAGCACAGTGAGGACGAGCACCATTTCCCTGCCTGTGCTGTAGAAGTAATGCAGATACATGGGTGAGCTCAGTTACCCCACATTTAAGGCCAACACCTCTCACAAGCAATTCAGGATCAGCTGCAAAGACGTGGAACTCAGACTAATGAGATGATGTGTACAGGAAGCCAGACTTATTGTCTAGTCTTGAAAAAAAATCAGAATATAATTTTCTTTTTTCTTTTTTTTTTATCAAGCATTTTTCTTTAAAAATAGATAAGAAACTTTTTTTTAAGAAACCTGGGAATTATTGCTTATAATAATAATAATAATAATAATAGTAATATCTGATATTTGTAAGTCTCAGTAGAAGTTATCTGTTGACCATGTTAATACATTTATCTCGTTCTAGCACAGTAAAAGATGGAGATGCAATTCCAATGAGTATGAGAAGGGCCTATCTGGAGCAGTTGGGTTTATATCCTCAAGGAAGAAGTTGAAGAAAGGAAAAGGAAGAAACAGGAGTACTTTACTGTTTCTGTACAGATTCACAGATCTGTTTGCCACCAAATCTAGCATTGTGGTGGTGACATGGACTTGTTACAGCTAAAAGCAAAGAATGCAGAAAGGGGGTTTGACCCTAGAGCTTGAAATACTCAAAGTTTTAATGTTTTGAGTAAGGCGATGATGCAAAGCCTATAAAGGCAGAAGAAAAACATTCTGTGGCTTCAGCGGGCATTGCATCAGGCCTTCAGATGACTAGCAATCAGCAGACTTCATTCTGTGTAATTCTGTATGAAAGAAGTGTTGGTTCTCCAGCGTACAGTCAGCCGAGGAGAAACAAGACACTCTGTGTCTTTGCAACTTGCCCTTCTGGTCAGCAGACATCCCCGTCACTGAAGGCGATGGAGATGTTCTTGCACAACTGGTGGAAAGGCATCTAGCTGTGCTTTGCAACTCTGCTTCCCGCTAAGCCATCACCAGCGAGAGAATTAGCAGAGACTCCACTGTCACATACCCCAAATCTGAACCCTGTGTTCTATTTAAAGAAGCACAGGAAAGAGTCTGAAGACTCTGACCCCCATGAATTTGGGGGATCGTTTTTTCTAAACTGGAAGGTGAATGTTGGGAGATCAGATTACAAGTGTCTACCCGCATGTTTTCACTGCATGGTGGGTCAGCTGGAGTTCAAGCTCTGCAAATACCAAGGAGGTGGTTCCAGAGCAGTAAGCGCTTCAGCAATTGCTAGCACCGGTGGTCTCGACTTGGGAAGCATTTCATAATATGTCTGAAAGCCAAAAGCTTCTTTGACTGCTAATTTAATAAAGAAGAGTGAACCACTGGGTAGGTTCCTGAAAGATAGACTAAATCAGGCTAATTTGTTATATAATCCCTTTTTAATGTGGAGAATTAAGGTGACGGCAAGATGACTACATGTTTAATTCTCCAAATAATTACTGGCGGGTATTGACATTAAAGATGGGAGAGAGCAAGTTAATTTCTGCTTGTTGTTTTCAACACGTGCCAAACTCTTACTTCACACCAGTGAGGAAAGGCTGCAAGTTGTCTATGTTTCATATGCATGAAGTAACAGTTGGCACAATTCGCTGAGGGAAGAAAAATAAAAATCACTAAAGCCCAGCAACCCAAACTATCACTTGCTGACAATTTTTTGACACTCTCTGACAAAAAAAAAATAAAAAAATAGCAGTAGTAAATGAAGGCCTCATAAAGAGTATTCCACCTGAGTAAACCCAGGTGTCTGGTCCTCCTTAAGGCAAGTAATGTGCTGAGAAGGCAACAATAGCCTCAGTTTTCCAAGCTCCTCTTCTCCCTCTCTTGGGAAGTGCTGTCATGGGCAGTCCCAGCGTGGGACAAGAGCAGAGCAGGGGAGGATGACAGCGCTTGACTCAAGTCAGTCCTTTCTCAGCCATAAAAACCTGTTCTTCCCCGTTGCTAGGAATGGAGGCACTGGGGTTCTTCATGGCTGCAGTGTCTGCCCTGCTTGGGGCAACTCCACCATGTGGATCAGAATAACAGAGCTTATATCTTCTCTTTACCAACACTGCTGGGTTTGCCCCAAAACAGCTGGATGTAGCTATATCTGCACAACCTACCTGTAACTCATGTCTTCACATAGGCCAAGGATATTTTCGGCATTTGGGCCATGGCTGCCAGGGTCCTGGGAGGCACTAAGGGTCACTAATGTCCCTGTCCAGCCCATGTCAGCCCCCCCAGACCCATCAGCCCCTGTCCCAGCAGGGCTGGGCTCCAGCTCCCACAGCCCTGCCTGGCCATGGGCCCTACCGAGCCAGGTGTACCCATGGGCCCATATCCCATCCTGTCACTGGCCCACATGGCACCCTGATAATGGCCATGGGTTATGTGAGTTTTCTCATGTATTTTCTGTTTGAGATGATGTCCTGTCACTACAGGACTAGATGACCATCTAAATCTTCTTTATCACTTATTGAAGTAAATATGTAAGTAAGTATATTTAGAGTTATAACATGCATAAGATATATGGGGTATAACATACAGAAAATGTACTGTTCCTCCATGGTTTCCTCCCACCTCACTGTCCTGTGATATCCCTTTCTCCTCATTCTCTCTACCTTGATGTCTACAGGTAAGAAGAGGAGATGAGGATAAAGTCATGCAGCCTGGAAAGCAAGGGATGACACTGGACAAATTCATATCAAGAGTTAATTTCAGCATGTTTCCTATCAAATCACTCTGGAATCACACAAATAGATACTTTCCTCCTATTTTGTTGATGACTAGAATATTACTTGTAAGTCAAAGCTTGCTCGTTCAAATCACTCCCTGATTTTATTTTTAAAGAAAGAAACTGTTTTTTGCAGTTTGACATGTTTCTTGTTTTCAGACTGTGTTGATTTTCTGTGTGGTTCACTCTAGGCTTCCTACGAGTGACAGCTTATTATCTCGCCTTATGAAAATCATGCATGACTTCTGGGAGCCGTCTATCAAAAGGAGAGAACGCACTGAGAAGCTGGTACCTTCTCTCTAATTATCCGGATTGATGGTTGTTCAATGAACCTATTAACTGCCTGAAGTGACTTCCATCTTTACAGGTACCCTTCTTGCATGGTCTTTCTGTGCAATGTTTAAATGGCAAATGCTTCCTCTATGTAGTGTCTCAGTCTAACTTCATCTCTGGTCTTATGGTTCCTAAATGCAGCTGAATTCACTCACGTTGCACCCCTTCCTGTGCTGTTGGTGAACGTAATGAAGCAATGACGGTAGGTGAACGTTCCCTCCTCATCTCCTGTCCTCTGACAACTGCCTTGGTTCAAGGTTTATGCCTTTCAGTGAAGCACTTAACCATGTACTTAGCTTTAAGCACATCATTCCTGTCATTTCATTGCACAGGGATGGATTTAAGTGCCTACTTAGAGTTCATGGCTTGCCAGCACTTCAACAGGTTCTTTTGCAGTGGCTGGACAAGATAAAAGTGAGGAGTCAGCTCAGACAGTCCTGAGCTTGGGGAAATAGTTTGCTTTCTGGTAGTGATGGGCAACACCATTTAAACCTTTCATGATGCTCCAAACTAGAGATTGACAGCTGCGGGTCCAGCTGCTCACTGAGGATGGAGGAAAGGTTCTCTCCAGAAACCTAGATGTGACCTGTAGGAAAATGTGAGGGAAAGATTCCCCCACTTACTATTTGTGGCCCACTGGTAGCACCATGCTCTGCTGGGGCAGGACAGCCCAGCCGGGAGTCAAGCCTTTGTGCTGTGGCCGTATCATCTCAGTTCCCCAGCACAGATCTGGTGGAGGCAGCTGTGCCCTATGCCTTCCAAATCCTATACTACCATGCTCAGTCACCCACACAGACCTCTTCTCTGCTGTGCCTTCTCCCAGGATCAGGTCACCCTTAAGAATCAACAGTACATATGTTTAAGGGCAGCTCAGGAAGCAAAAAGAGAGAGGAAAAACATCATACATGTTGTTTAGGGTCTGACTGAGCTAACAAAGTCTGAGCGCCTTGTCCACACAGGGATTAAGAGCTAAGAAATAACTGATCACAAGAAGACCAGAAAAATAAATAGGCCATATTCATCTGAATGGTATAAATCATCTTTGGGAGTGGTGCCAAAATGAAATGGGATGTGTTGAAGTGTAGCCAGTTTTCCACACAAGTTACAACACAGATGAGTTCAGATGCCGTACCTATTCTGGGAGGAGGGGTTGCAGGGTAGCGTGTATTAATCTGTCTCAAACAGAGACTTTTCAGAGAGTTTTTGGCTGGCATTTGGAAATACCTGTGGAAGCTTTACAATCAGTCCACTTTGCTTGAATTGGTGAGCATTAGCATTTATATCTGTGGCAATCAAGAAGGAGTTTGGCTTAGGACTTGTTGCCACTGGCTTCCCAAGGATGAGAAAAGCCAAGCTAATAAATGACCTTGACCAGATGGCAAGCCTCACTCTTGTCCCCTTGTGGCTCTATTCCACAGGGGATTATATCCAGCCAGTTTCCAGCCCAGGCAGCTGCCAGGAAAGAGTGGACCGCTATGTCCACCAGAGCTTAGAAGAGCTGTAACCAGCTTTATTTAAAGAGATTTTTTTGAACATATGATAGAGCACACTCTGCTCTCAGTTATGCCAGGTAAAAACATGACATGAGTTGCTGGCCCTTCTCCGGTCCTTTTGTGCTGCTGTAGCAACAAAAAGAGTCAGAAAACTGCACTCAACGATGAAGCTTGAAGGCATTCTGCAGAGGAGTCACTTGGCTTGGGCAGCCCTGTGCCCTTGCTCTGCTCCCCATGTTGCCAGTACAGCCGAGCACCTCTGGAAGTGTGGTCACCCAAAAAGTCTGGGTTGTTGGCATGGCCTTGGCAGGTCTAAGTGGCATGGCTCTGCATGCTCTGTGCTACCTTGTGCTGGCAGCCATGGACAAGATGCGTTTGTGCCCCTGTGCCACCCTGATTATTAGTGTAGCCATCAAGGATGGCTAAAATCAAGGGAAAAACTGGGCAACTCTAGCGTGGGGCTTTTAAGTTGAGTCAGTAACAATGGACAAGTTAAGTTGAAGAGCAAGGACACTAGTCCTTGGGAACCTCCCTTTCTGAACGTGGATGGTATCTTGTGGCACTGCTTTGGATAACCAAGCTCTTGTCTCTTTCGACATCCAGTGGACTATCAGACAAAAAAAAAACCCCTACATTGTATGTCATTCTGGGGATGTACTTGCTGTGAATTAATACAAAGACCTATTCATCATGCCTAGTGCTCACATAACTGACAGATTAAATCACTCTCTGGCTGTGAAGATGACAGTGACCCAATAGCTAATGCTGTCTAATAGTTTCCATTAGAAGGGCTTGTTTCTGATTGTTTATAATTTTGCCAGGCTTCAGCTGCATGAGCTGAAATTTCCCATGCCACATGTCACCACAAACTGAAGTTCTGTGTGTGGAAGGGTCTAAATGAATAGTCATGGCATTTCCAAGCTCATGTATCACTGAAAAGTCACTTGAACGCAAATTTTCAGAGAGTAACTGTACATTTCTCCTTTCTTGGGGGAGCAGGAAAAACATCTGGAGTTAGATGCTCCCCAGTGGTTGGTGCTCACGCTGAAGTTGGGAGTCACAGCTAAATAGCCTGAGTGCAAGGCTCTCATCTTGGTAAGCATTCTTGATGGTTTTAACCTTTTCCAAAATGACCAATGTCTTTTGAGGCTGTACTTTGGTCAACTGACATACTTAGTCCCATATTGCAACCCGTGTTGTTGACAGAAGTTGTTTTAAGCAGACTGAGATCACACTACCAGGGAGCAAAATTTGGGAAGATGGCATCTAATGGCTTAAGTCTGAGCACATCTCAGGTTTGGGTATGTATGATGGCTTTATAGCTCTCCTGTGCTCACTCTTTACCTTCTCCACTGCTGTCCAGTTGTCGTATTTCTGACCAGCATTCCCTGTCATATCAGATCAGGACCAGTTTTTCAGATCTCCCTGCTGGTCTGAGCACCAGGCTGAAGTTGCTTGTTCCTGGAGATGAGTTAGTCTGGCAGCTTTTAGAATTACTTTAATTTGGTCCACTGAGTGATTTTTTTTTTTTTTTCCCCTCTACATTTCCAAACAATACTGGAGAGGTCAACAGGAAGAGCTTTCAGGCTGTACTGAGCTGTCCCCAGGTGAGGTGGTTATGTTGAGAGGCCACTTGGTGACCAGAAAATAAGTGGCATGAGCACAGGTCAGGAGTGGGATGAGGTTTAGCAGACCTAAAGGAACTTTGAATATAATACGCTATTTCTGGGAGTAGTATCCACAAATGACAGCTCAACTGCACATTGGGTGGAAATGTGGTCTCTGATCTGCAGCCTATATAACCCTTTCCCTTTTCCTACAGATATTTTTATTACAGTGAGCTTTACAAGCCCCTAGAAAGGGCCTCTACCTGCCACAGGAATCCGAGAAGGCTTGTGTAAGGTCTTTAGAGGAGTTTTTCCTTAACCATTGCACAACGCAGAAAATTTCCAGATCACAGTAACAACTGTGTGTGCTATGTTTTCCCAAACTGGGCATCGATGTGGATTGTAGCAACTATTGGATAGGAACTATATGGAGGCAGACTTTATAACCACCCAGAATATTTTCATCTAACTACCCAGGTGATTTAGAGCTCTGACAAACCTGAGTTCCCATTAAACTAGATAGCTTGGGTCCAGTTAGTAACATTATCCCAGGAAGACAGTGTTCAGGATGGCCTGTAAAAAATCTCTGACCATTTACTGTACTCTGCTTTTAAACTGGGTTTTGCAGTTGTGCTGTACTCTGTAATGGCATTGCCATGGTTTTAGCAGTACCTTAGCTGGCTAATTTAAAGCTAGTTGGGTACGTCAATGCCATACTGCAATTTGAATCAGGTCTGTGGTAGAGACACATCTGCAGTCAGAAATTGTCATCATTCTGCAGTGCCAATGTGGTGTAATGCTCTGCACAAATCCTCCAGCCAGACCTTAGGAAATGAATCTGGATGCTATAAACGTTTTAGTGGGACGAAGCAAAAATACTTGCATGACCTGCCAGGTCTTTTTAGGTAGTACTTCATGTGGAGGAAGTGGTCTTTTTCCCTTGGTGATAATAAAAGCAATTTTTATTTTTGCTACAATGGAAACATCGTGCATTATATAGATCACACTGAACAGTACTCAGAAAACTGCAGATGTCCTTAAGTTTCCATTATAAACTTGATTTTATTCCTATTCCTCACTTTGCCAAAATTAGCCCTATACACCTACAACTTCACAGGCATAATCTTATTCTGGGACAGATTTTTTGGAAGAGTTGAAGGAAACTGGTCAAGGTGTTTAAGAGAGATGATGGCTAAAAAAATGAGATCATCTGCTTGGAGAGTTTCCTAAAGACTTTTTGGCTTGTCATATCCTGAAAATTCATTTGCCTAGAGATTCAAAAAACATTTCAAATCTGTTGGTCTTGGCTAGAAATGGTGCCTTTGAATAGTTTTAGGCTGTCTGGTGACAGAATTATTTGGTTACTGAAAGTGGTTCCTGCCTCAGTGTGTGTACGTATATGTGTTATGTGTTCTTTGGAGATCTTAACTGTTCAGTGCCAATGTGCTCATAGATTTATGGTGGCATATGTAAGGCTTCTAAACAACTCTGCATGTATCCTAAACAGACACGTTCCTTCTCTGAGACTAGTCCTATCCGCATGCACTGCTGTCTAAAATCCGCACCGGTGTGTTTTTCCTGACTCCCACTGCAATCTATGCTGAAGCTGGCAGCACGGCTTTACAGTCCCTTCTGCTGAGTCGCTGGAGACCTCTCCTAAAGCGAACATCATTCAGATCTCATTCTACTCATCCAAGTGCTCTTTCCTGGGTCAAAAAAATCATACTTGCCATGATTTGTGCCAATATGTCAGTCTCTGATGGCTGTGAGCCACACATGATGAGACTTAAGTCAATATTATTTTTCAGCATATATGTTTTGTGGCTTATTTCTGGCTTTATGATAAAATAAGTTCTGAGGCATAATGTTACTATTCTTAAAGAGGATTTATTTCAAAATATGCACTTTGGGCTTTCTCATAATTAGGTCATTTTTTAAAGACAGTTCTTGAAGTATGACCAAAACCAGAGGCAAACAGATTCAGCAGACAATTTTCAGTGCCTCTCACTTCAAGAAGAATGTGACATCTGGAAATGGTATAGTTGCACTATGCCACTACATTAATGCGGTCTCCTGGGATTGCTACTTACCCACTGCATCATCCCCTTAGCTTGTACTGAAGGTTATAGCACAGCAATGTCAACAGTAAAGTCTGCCCAGCATGTACCATTGACCACAGGACATTGTCCATGTCCCATGAGCCCTTGTTTTTAGTTAATAGTGTTGCCAGACTTTGATCATATTTAAGCCTTGATCTTAAGGCTTCAGTTAGTTTTGTTGTTGTTGAAGTCAAGTCCTTGACCTACAAATTGCTGGAGACTGTGTGTGTATTTGGGAGAAGTATGACACCATACTTTCTCTGTTTATTATTCCAACAGCATCTGTTCTTGGGCACTATTTGAAGCAAGCTCTTGGGTTAGATGGACCTTTGTTTTGACTCAGTGTGGATGCTCTTACACTATATTCCCAGTGTCAACAAAAATAGTTGACTATTTGCTGAAAACAGGGCTAGGAATTCACTTTGTTGTTTTAAAGACTCTTACCAGTCTTTTTACTGTTGCTCTTTTTTTTGTGAAGAAGCTTTGGTATCTCTGTGCTCCAGAGCTAGGACCTAGGGAAAGCATTATCTTGGAGTCAGGGATATACTTTTTCCCCCCCATTCTGGTTCAAAGTGTTCACTTCTGGCTCTTGACAATCACAGTTTGAATGTTCTCAGTAGATATTTGGTAGGGTTTGCAGTTGCTATTGACAGTGAGCATACCCTGACAGGACTGAGGAGGACATTGCTGGTTACAGACTGCTCTGCCATGCAGCACATGAACTGAATGCAGCGGGACTGTTCAAATGGCCATTGTCTTCTGGGACTGAGGAACTCCCTGACTGGAAGGCAGAAGTGATGAACAAGTTTTCAGGGGCTTTCAGGAGGGAAAATGGGTTGATAAGAAGATGAGATGTAAAACTGACATCTAGATGGATTAGGGGAAAACTGGAATATGGCTGGCTCAATAAGAGTCTACAGAGATGATAAGGAGAAGAGGAAAGGCTTTCAGCAGGGAGAGAGGAGGATGGTCTGTGATCTTGGAGAAGACTTCTCTGAGTTCTGGAGCTGAGCACAGGCTTCCTGTATTCAGTTCCTGTTTTCAGCTCTCGGCTGCGGAAGCCACCATGAGGGACTTCTCCTACCAATACAAGTCCACACAGTTGCTGACAGCCAGACTCACTGTCTTTCACTAGAGGGGATCTGGAGAAGTCATTAGCTCCACCTTTCTATCCCAAGACCAAGTTACAATCACACTAAGCTAAGGTATCTTACTGTTGATATTGAAGTTTTATCTAATGTCTAAATCTCCCAGGCTGTTTGGTTTATTTTTTATGTTTTATTCTTCCTCATCTTTCGACCAAGTACATATATTATTTCCTTATTCTTTGCAACAGCTTTTTATTTGAAGACTATTAACCTTCCTTCTTCTCAGTTGTTACTTCTTCAGCAAAAACCCGCCACATTTCTTGCAATCTTCCCTCATGTTTTCTGGACCTCTGTCCATTTTTGCTGATCTCCTCTGGCCTCTTGCCAACTAGTTCATATCTTTCTTGAAGTGCAGCACACTAAACAGGACACAGTCTTCCAGGTGAATCTTTAACAGTGTGGATCAGTCCACATGGACTCTTTCAGTAGTCTTTAAGATCCTTTAGACATCTGATTTTGAGGGCTTTGCCATTCATGTTCAGCTTGTTCCAGCATAGTCCTTGGATTTTTCTCTTGTGAAGTGGTACCTAGACAGTTATGTAAATACAGAAGAGTATTTCTGTGTAAGTATGGTATTTTGCACTATTGCATTCCGTCCATTTTAGATGACTTCTCTAAATATATCAAGAAGATTTTAAATTCAGATCTTTTAGCATCTATAACATCTGCAGTCCTTCCTTGCTCCATCTGCAAGTTTAATAATCATACTTCATATTCCATCTTCTATGCCTTCAATGACAACATCAAATAAAACCTGATATGGGATCAAGGCCCACAGAATTCATTGCAAAATGTGTATTTTGATAGGTTCTGATGGAATTACCCTGTGGACACAATTATCCAACCAGACCTGACCTCCTGCCCCCTTCCCACAGCAGTTTCATTTAGATCACAGTTCACTAGCCTGTTCATGCGGATATTATAGGAAGTACTGCTAAGGGCCTTGCAAAAAATGAAATAAAATAAATACATTCAAGCTCTGTGATATCTGCAGCCATTACTTCACCCTCCCTTTAAGACTCCTAGAGTGAAGTTGTTCATGTTCAGGCAATTGGAAACTAACTTAACTGGTTACTCTCTAAGCAGGTTTTGCATATTTTAACCTGACACTTTACCAGGAAAAAGGGGTAATAATTGCACTGTCTGCTTGCCGTTGACCTTTTGAGTAAAGATTGATGAAAAGGGGAGGGGAAAAGAGGACATTAAACTCTCTGGCGTCCTTAATGTCCTCTGCTGATAGCACCCCCTCATCTTTGAGTAGTGGTCCAAACTTCCCTTTGTTTTTCTCTTACAATCTTAGCTGTAAAATTTCTTTTACTTTTGGTAAGTTTTGCTAGTTGAATCTTGTGCATTTTGTCTTTACTAACTGTATACAACCCTCACCTCCCCCCCCCCAACATGACTGGAGTATTGTGCTGGGTTCTCCACCAGCTGACCTAGTTGCTACTTTACAGATATCTCCCTCTCCTATGCATGCGGTCAATTAAAAGGTTGGGAATTAGCTGACTTCTGCTGAATTTCCTTACTTTCCTCTAAAATGGCATAGGTTGTGCTTGGTTTCTTATTAGCATTTCTTGAAGAAACTGACAGCTCTCCATAATTTGTTTTTCCCTTAGATTTGCCTCTTATGAGATCTTCCCTATCCATTCTCTGAGTTTATTGACATCTGCCTTCTTGAAATCTAGTGCTGTCTGTCACTCCGTTGGATCAAGTGGCAGAAGTTGACACTATGTGCACAGCAGTACTTATTTCTTGTAAAATGTCATATCTAGCAGTAGGCTTTGAGTCATATGTTACACTGCCCTCTACCTACCTGTAAAACTGCCGCTAGGCTGAGGAAGGTAGTGACAATTGCAATATGTGTTAGCCCTTAAGATTTAGGCTGCTGTTCAGAATTTAGCATGAAGAATGGGAAGAAAAATGTAACTTCAGAGAAACCTTCTGTAAGGCTTTAATAACTGCCCTTATAACTGACCTCATTCAACGTGGACAGAGGATCTCTGCTGATGAAATATTTAGAACACAAATTCCTTGTTACAACAAATAATCCAGACTAAGGTATGCAATGATCCTTGTCCTAATTTGTGTACTAAAAACTTAGAACATTATGGAGCTGTTTCATGGTGCAATGGGCAGACAGTGACACTGTAATGGGGGAGAGGAAGAAAAACCACTAACCTTCACCTTGAGCAAAAGTGGCTGATCAGATCACGCTGGACCTATGCCTTGTAAGAATAGCAAGAGCAGCTCTTACTGAGAAAAAACAGTAAGATTTCAGGTCCTACTAAAACGCTTTAATATTCTGTAATGTTGGTGGAGACCACTGTAGATACCTCATGGACCCTCTCATAGGTCAACTAGAGATGGTCAAGAAGTCAGGACAAGCCTGGTGCTTGCATTAGAAAGCCCTCCTGTTACACAATTATTTTTACTGACAATATTACAATCTTCAGGTCAATTTGGATTACCTAAACAATTAAAATTAATTACCAATAACCAGTCCCAGCTATGGTCAATTTTTTAACAGGTGTTTAACCTGAAAAATGTGGGAATCGTACTGGTGGTGTAAGACTTGAGGAGCAAGTCTTGCCTATAATCAGAGCAGGGGGTGATGGTATAGTGAAATCCAGGTTGTTGAATCACTCCGTTACATACCACAGGGAACGAATGTGCAGTGTCAATACGCTATCTAGTGGCTGTATCGATTATGGCATTATTCCTGAATTCCTGCTCTGCTTGTGAATTATTATATAGTATTAAAAAAAAACAAAAAACAAACAAACAAAAAACAAACTTTAGATGAAATCAGGGTTTGTATTCTGTAACCATTGTTCAATAAATCTAAGACAGTTTGAGGTTATAGGTGATTAATTAAAAAAAAAATAAATAGTAAAGTCTGCACCACTGCAGCGAAAGCCGTTGCTGGGAAGCTCTAGGCAGTCCTTCTGGTCATTAACAGCATTCTGACAGGGACTGGACAAGTCGGTAAGATTTTTCTCCTTCATACACAGACTACGTTCTACCTTAGTAAATAAAAACCTGCTCAGTTTAGGAATGTTTCAAGAACAAGTTTATGTATTTTTCTTAGCTGCTAGATTATGCACTATTTTGTGAGCAGATTATGCAGGTACTTTAAACTGGGCACAGAGTATACAGTAAAGCAAGGCCAGATACGTTCTCCTCTAACGGGGAAAACTAATCCCCATCCCCCGAGATCATAGACTAGGAAGGGGTGAAGATCACACACAACAGCATTCTCCCAGTTTTCCATTTCTGCCAGGGACGTGATTGACCTTCAGTAAATCATACACCCCTTCTGCTGTTACTTATTAATTATCTGTGAAATGGAGATAGTGCTGTTCTACAGAAGTTAAAACAGCTTTATAGTTGATGAGTACTGCTGTTTTAAAGGCCTTATTTTCTGTATTATATATATGACCTGTACCAGCATATTTAGGGTACTGCATCAGCTACAACTAGCACATAAATTAGTTGGGTTTTTTTTTTGTTTTGTTTTGAAGTCTGACTCACCATCCTTCTCAGCCATTTTGCACTTTTCTACTTATTAACAGAGAAAGTTCCCTAGACAGCTGTTAAACCATTTATTAAGTGCGCTTAATTAAGTACGTGTATTTGTATTAGGAGGCTGAGTAAAGAAAGGCATGATGATGCAGGTTTCAGCTTGGGTAGTATTTCTCAAATTGTTCTTTCTAGTAAAGAAGAAATTTTGTTTTGATCTTTCTTCATGCATCCTGAAAGGTGCCACTTTTGCTCTCCTTTTTTAGTAAATAATCTGTATTTATACATACTTCTGCCCCCTTAAAACAAGTTTAAAATAGTTGGTAAAAAATGTTGTTGCCATTATCTACATTTATCATAATTTTTCCTGATACAAAGCTTCCATGGTGCATGTCATTTGCCATATACAATAGCAGTTAATAACTATGTATATAAATGTAACGTATGTATATGTGTGCCCTATAGGTGGATGCTGGACTAAGTTTATGCACTTGATAAGAAAACCATGGTTTTTCAGAGCAGTGCATAAATTCAGTTCCTTGTTCTTGCTCCTTCATCCAAAATAAATCCCAAACTGAGAAGCTTATGCAGTAAGCATGTAAGAGTTGGCAGGTCTATAGGCAACCTGCTTTAAATGCTCAAAGCTGAGGAGCTTAACCTCTTCTCCCCTCTTACCCGCAAGCATTTTCTACACTACTTCTTATTCAACATTCACTCCAGATTAATTATCCTCTAAACAGGTATTAAAATAAAAAAAAAAGCTTTAACGGAAAGAATAATTTTTTTTAGATGACTGCTAGTAACAGAGACAAGCTTAAAAATACATCAGAAAATCAGGTACATTTCTCACTTGGATGTCCAACCTTGCGTGTCCAGCTCCAGACTGAACGAGCCCCAACTTATTTTTATTGCTTGTACAATCAGCACAACCCTGGCCGCAAAGGTGTCAAAATAAATAATTGGTAAAGAAAAAAGTCCAACACTCAGGATTCATTGCACAAACATTTAAACAGAGGAAATAATTTCTTTTACAAATGTGTTTCTCTTGTATAAGAATAATTTTATACAGAAAATAGCTCTTTATACATTTTACAGAAATACAGTAACATTTAGATTCTCTATTAATGGATAAGGATTGAATGCAATTTAAGATTTCAGTTATGTTTTAGAGTCACCAAATATCAATAACACAGCAATACATCACTTCTCTATTATCCTTAAACTGCTTGACTTATCAAGTATTGAGTCAAGACAGTGAAAACATTCCTAGAACCATGTTAATTTGCACACACTCAAGTATCCTGAAACTGTTAGTTATGAAAGTAATACCGTAATTTAAGCGTCAAGGAATATGCACTTAAACCTTAACAAGGCAGCATTACTTGCTCATGTAGATCATCCTGCTGGCTAATACTGTAAAAACCAAATTGAACAGAAGCTAGTTTACTGTTAATGTGACCTTCAAAATGAGATAGCAGAAGCTACTCTAGTAAATGCTATACAGCATTAATGCAACATACAAATGTAATAAAAATACTTTCATTTTCTTAAGAAAACACCGCAGAAGGTAGAGGGGAAAAAAAACCCCCAGTAAATTAAGATATAAAATGTAAATCTGTGAAGGACAAGAAGAAATTGAAAAACACATGTGTATATATTTCTATGAAAAATGTAAGGGTATGCTAGGAAGTACATATATTTTAAAATACTCAGTTTCTTCAAAGACTGTGTTGAAGTCCATATAGTATCAAACATAAACCACATTCAAGCACTTTTCCTCTACAATTGCTGTTTTGAGCACCTGTACTTATATGCGTATTTCCTTTGAAATTAGTGGGAAGATAAGGACATTTATCCTTGAAATACAATTGTATGCAGTAATCTTTTCTTGCTTTCTAGGTATTTTACGAGTTTAAATAGAAGATGTAAGCAAACAAGTACTATATAACCCAATCAATGACAGAAAAACTGGAATTTAGATTGTATATGATCTATTTAGTATTCATACACAGCTGCTTAAGAGTTTGTCAGCTGTACCCTGTGTGAGTGCTGTTGACCCTTCCATGCTTCAAGATTCACATGTATAACTTCGTTTAGTCAAACACAGCTCTCGCTCTGACTTAGCTGGTCTCTTAACATGTACAACTTTCAAATAAATTCAGCTGGAACTGGTACACCTCTCCTTCTCACAGCACAGAGGTTGATATGAGACAGTAATGAATCACATTATACTGGTTCACATTTCCATGTAGTTAGAAGGAGAAACAAGCCCCCTGCAAAACCTTATTCCAGTGATTTTGCAAATTCTGCATAGTCAATGTATCCATCATTGTTCTTATCATCATCTCTTAGGACATCATCTATTAGACTTATCAGCTCCTCTTCTTTCATTGCCTGGGTATGCTCACCACCTTCCTACAAAAACAAAACCACATTGAACAGTTTAGCAGGGTTTCACATCTACTGACACATATGACAGATTACTGACCACTAATTCTTTGTTAAGATATTCATGTTTGATGCCTAATTTGGCACTACGTTTTATGTAATCATTTATACCAATATGAGCAACTTTTACCAGGTGCAAGCTATGAAGTCCCAAGTTGTCTGGACTTCAAAACAAGCACTCTGTACCCAATTAATATTCTTAGCCAAAAGTTCTAAAAGCTAAATAGCACAGTGTATAATGATGGATAATAATCTAACAGATGTATTGTTAATTTGGATCTTGATGTAGTATAGACACTATAGTTTCTATCGAGTACAGAAACATCTTCCTTTGCATCAGAACTTACGAAATGCAGAGCTTGACAGTAACAGAGTAGTGAAAAAATCCAGCACTGTAGCTTAAAGTCGGTAAAATTCTTAGTATCACCCCTTGTGAGCAAAGGGGAATACAAAGAGGTGCCTTTGCACAAGAAAGAGCAAGTCATTATTCTGTTCTTGGCTAGGTATTTTTTGCCACAGGTGTATGCAGGATGTTATGTTATTCTGAATTCCAACTTCCAAAAGGTCAGTTTGAGATAATATGTTGGTATGGTCTTCCTAAGGATTGTATGGAGAGAGAATTTACGTTTATAAAAAGAAGGCAGAAGGTAACAAAGGCAGACCATGACTGCTTCTGCTAATACTAATTTTGCGCAAGAGGTCTCTTACAGTTCGTGTATCCATGGCAGTAACAGTTTGGAGTTCAAAACAGCAGCTTTAAAACCTCAAACAGCATTGTGTCATATGCTATTTCTATGAACCCTCACCAGCATTATCCCACTTTGGATGATTTCGCCTTCTCCCTATCCCTGCCTACCAAAGTATCCCCTCTCAAATCACTTTCACTCTACGGTCCTTCCTCACTCTAGAGTTTAAAGTACAACGGAGACTTCTTGAAAACTGCTGTGGGACATGAAAAGCTGTGACAAAAGTTAGCATATTTATGAATCAAACCAAAACTAACAGAGGGAAAAATAATCTTTTCAGACAAAACCGTAACTGCACTGAAGTTGTGTGGTAACTGTTCTGTTCTATTGTAAGCTGCTTTCAGAGAGTCACAACTGTTTCCAAACACATGTGCTGTCACAAAATTCCACCTACCTCTTTGTGGACATGTGATATAGCAGTGGCAAGCTCTAACCCATCTAGCAAATTATTGCCATCGTAATCATGCATTTTGAAGTAATGAAGCTGCAACTCTTGTGGAGACATCTCAGATTCCGGTTTCTCAATAACACCTTCCAAATGTTCCATGATGTGGCTAAGGAAAAAAAAAAAAAAAAAAATAACCAAAACCCAAACCACATCTGCTAGTTAATATTTAATGCTCTGTTTACATCAAATTTAGTCTTTGATCAGGCAGTGAAGAACACAGAAAATATTGTATCTCTAAAAGCACCTTGGACAACTGAAAGATTTTTTTTTTACTGAAATGAAGCGGGTACAAAGGTCATTTGTTACGGGTGCTGCAGTGGCCTCTAGTACATTGTATAGCTATTTCTCTTTCTTCTGGCCTACTTAGCAGGTTATCAAAACAACTGAAGCAGTGCCCAAAATCTCCTTCTGGCTGTCTTCCAAAGCACAGGAACTGGAGGAAGATCTTTCCCAGTCAAACATGAAGTACTCCAGGGAGTTTTATTTGCTGCTACCACTATTTTGTCTCTATAAAGAAGCAAATGAAAAAAACACAAAACCTCTACCTGTTCAGAATATGATTTTGTATGTTGATCTATGTTAGCAGGATTTCTGTACGAAATTCTTTATAGCATGAGTAGGGCTAAAGGCTCCAGAGACACATTCCTAGGTCTAGTATCTCTGCAAACTTATCAAGCGGGCATGTATCATATCTGAATCCAGCTAGTCATACAGCCTCCTAAGAAAAGAGGGTGCCCTAGGCTTAAGTCCAACTCATGTAGCAAGACTTAGGAGATAAGCAAATCATTAAGAAGTAAAGTTTACATTTTTAGAACATTGAACACATACTCTTTATCTTGTACCAAGTTCTTATCAAGGCGAATATTTGGATGTTGACTCTCTCCTACGTGTTCCTCAGCTAGGGCAGAGATGACGAATGCAGCCAGAAAGCAGAACAGCAGGCGTATTCTAAAAATCCTCACGGACACCATGATCTCCTACAAAAAGTAAAATGTACACACAAACACACACACAAAAACCCAAACAAAACACCACAACAAAAACCCAAACCAAAACAGATGAAAAATGCAATCAACTTTCAGGGGATTTACAGATTGCTTAGAAATAACCCCACTAAGTTAGAATAGAAGAACTTCCTTCATTTCAAGCACTTAGCAAGCAGAAAACCAAAGAGCTCCAATGAAGAATTTCAATGAGGGTGTCTATTTCAATAATGTACGCAGTAATTTTCAAAGAATTATTTTTTTTCATACAGTGGACGCACACACTTTAGCCACGCTCGCGTGTCCATGTAGCTCACAGCCAGCCAGTGCAGACCTGCCCCGCGGCTGTGGCAACAAAGGTGGCTTACGGTATCAAAGGGGCTACCTCTAATTAGCAGATCTGCTAAGACTGCATGTCCTAATACCAGACAGCTTTAAAACCGCAGCGCTCATGGCACAGGCAAGTGGGAGGCCAAAGCGCTTCAGCGGGGTGGGGGGCGCACAGGAGCCGTTTGTTGCCTTCGGCTCTTCACGTTTTCTCCCACGTCCAGCAGCGCCCGCTGAAGCAAAGCCCGGTTTGCAGCCGGCTCGGCACGGAGCGGTGCCGCAGGCCCTGACAGCTGGCACCGCGCTGTCCGCTCGCCTCCCGCCCGGCAGGGCCCGGCTGGGCCCCCCGGGAA